>OY293313.1:1572900-1915652 GCA_958502075.1 Orchestes rusci | reverse complement strand
CTGCTCGGGCGCCAAAATCAGTGGTATCTGCGTTTTCATGAAAATTCTAAAATTTGTCAAAAAGGAAGTAGAAAATTGGACAAAATATTCAAAAATTCTCCTCTTTCCAATGCAATTTGTTACACTCAAAATGGAGTTTTTTCTATAGCTTTGATATTTGTTCACCCATTTTGAAACATAAAACTAAAGAAATAATGCCCGAGTATATAAATGTATTCACAATTGGTCCGTAATAAATGTTCCACTTCCTGTCCATAACATTTTTCCTGAGGCCATCGTATAACTGAACATGTAATTATAAATTTATGCGAACATAAAATCATTCAAAATCCTAATTGTGTACAAACATTACAATCGTAATACACACAAAAGCAAGACGAATTGGCTGCTGCCCGTCTGCATATTGCAATATGCAGCGGTAAAGACGGCGTTTAGATGCGATAACGCCTGCAGACCACACACGAAGTCCTTTTGGTCGTTCCTGCTGCCTGCTGCTGCGGAAAAGTGATTAGGAAGCGGGAATTTCGAGAGAAAAAATTATTGTATTTATTCAATGCGATTATTTCCACATTGGATGATGGATTCTGTATAATTGGCAAAAAGTGTGTGTTTTAATTTGATTTTTTGTCCGTTATGGTTATGAGCACTTCCTATGTTATATATTATATGATAGAATACAGGGTGAGTCTGAAATGAGTCCTGTTGATCGATCTTCTCCAAAATGACTGGGCAAAATAAAAAAACGATGTATTTATTACTTTAACAAAAAAAAAGTAAAGTACTGTTTTGTGGAAAAATATTTCAAATATATAATGTGTGTCTGGAATCAATATACAGAGTGATTTGTAGGTCCATGTTAAATAATTCATAAAATCTTGATGTTATTTTAAAAAATTGTCACGCCCTTATTTGTTGATGAAATTTCAATTTTTAAAAATCAAATTATAGGCAAAACCTTCCCTGATCACCCTGTATATTCGTGCTTTAAGTGAAGTTTGCTGGAATCAATATACAGAGTGATTTGTAGGTCCATGTTAAATAATTCATAAAATCTTGATGTAATTTTAAAATATTGTCATGCCCTTATTTGTGGACGGAAATTCAATTTTTAAAAATCAAATTGTAGGCAAAACCTTCCCTAATCACCCTGTATATTCGTACTTTAAGTGAAGTTTGCTGGAATCAATATACAGAGTGATTTGTAGGTCCATGTTGAATAATTCATAAAATCTTGATGTTATTTTATAAAATTGTCACGCCCTTATTTGTTGATGAAATTTCAATTTTTAAAAATCAAATTATAGGCAGAACCTTCCCTAATCACCCTGTATATTCGAACTTAGAGTGAAGTTTGCTGGAATTAATATACAGAGTGATTTGTAGGTCCATGTTAAATAATTCATAAAATCTTGATGTAATTTTAAAATATTGTCATGCCCTTATTTTTTGATGGAATCTTAATTTTCAAAAATCAAATCATAGGCAAAACCTTCCCTGATCACCCTGTATATTCGTACTTTAAGTGAAGTTTGCTGGAATCAATATAAAGAGTGATTTGTAGGTCCATGTTAAATAATTCATAAAATCTTGATGTTATTTTAAAAAATTGTCACGCCCTTATTTGTTGATGAAATTTCAATTTTTAAAAATCAAATTATAGGCAGAACCTTCCCTAATCACCCTGTATATTCGAACTTAAAGTGAAGTTTGCTGGAATTAATATACAGAGTGATTTGTAAGTCCATGTTAAATAATTCATAAAATCTTGATGTAATTTTAAAATATTGTCCCGCCCTTATTTGTTGATGGAATTTCAATTTTTAAAAATCAAATTATAGGCAGAACCTTCCCTAATCACCCTGTATATTCGAACTTAAAGTGAAGTTTGCTGGAATTAATATACAGAGTGATTTGTAAGTCCATGTTAAATAATTCATAAAATCTTGATGTTATTTTATAAAATTGTCACGCCCTTATTTGTTGATGGAATTTTAATTTTTAAAAATCAAATTGTAAGTAAAACCTTCCTCAATCACCCTGTATATTCGTACTTTAAGTGAAGTTTGCTGGAATTAATATACAGAGTGATTTGTAGGTCCATGTTAAATAATTCATAAAATCTCGATGTAATTTTAAAATATTGTCCCGCCCTTATTTGTTGATGGAATTTCAATTTTTGAAAATCAAATTGTAAGTAAAACCTTCCTCAATCACCCTGTATATTCGTACTTTAAGTGAAGTTTGCTGGAATTAATATACAGAGTGATTTGTAGGTCCATGTTAAATAATTCATAAAATCTCGATGTAATTTTAAAATATTGTCACGCCCTTATTTGTTGATGGAATTTTAATTTTTAAAAATCAAATTGTAAGTAAAACCTTCCTCAATCACCCTGTATATTCGTACTTTAAGTGAAGTTTGCTGGAATTAATATACAGAGTGATTTGTAGGTCCATGTTAAATAATTCATAAAATCTCGATGTAATTTTAAAATATTGTCACGCCCTTATTTGTTGATGGAATTTTAATTTTTAAAAATCAAATTGTAAGTAAAACCTTCCTCAATCACCCTGTATATTCGTACTTTAAGTGAAGTTTGCTGGAATTAATATACAGAGTGATTTGTAGGTCCATGTTAAATAATTCATAAAATCTCGATGTAATTTTAAAATATTGTCACGCCCTTATTTGTTGATGGAATTTTAATTTTTAAAAATCAAATTGTAAGTAAAACCTTCCTCAATCACCCTGTATATTCGTACTTTAAGTTAAGTTTGCTGGAATTAATATACAGAGTGATTTGTAGGTCCATGTTAAATAATTCATAAAATCTCGATGTAATTTTAAAATATTGTCACGCCCTTATTTGTCGATGGAATTTCAATTTTTAAAAATCAAATTGTAAGTAAAACCTTCCTCAATCACCCTGTATATTCGTACTTTAAGTTAAGTTTGCTGGAATTAATATATCGAGTGATTTGTAGGTCCATGTTAAATAGTTCATAAAATCTTGATGTAATTTTAAAATATTGTCATGCCCTTATTTTTTGGTGGAATTTCAATTTTTAAAAATCAAATTATAGGCAAAACCTGCTCTAATCACCCTGTATATTCGTACTTCAAGTGAAGTCTGCTGGAATTAATATACAGAGTGATTTGTAGGTCCATGTTTAATAATTCATAAAATCTTGATGTTGTTTTACAAATTCTCACGCCCTTATTTGTTGATGGAATTTAAATTTTTTTAAATAAAAGTGTAAGGAAAATCTTCCCTAATCACCCTGTATATTCGTACTTTAAGTGAAGTTTGCTGGAATTAATATACAGAGTGATTTGTAGGTCCATGTTAAATAATTCATAAAATCTCGATGTAATTTTAAAATATTGTCACGCCCTTATTTGTCGATGGAATTTCAATTTTTAAAAATCAAATTGTAAGTAAAACCTTCCTCAATCACCCTGTATATTCGTACTTTAAGTGAAGTTTGCTGGAATTAATATACAGAGTGATTTGTAGGTCCATGTTAAATAATTCATAAAATCTCGATGTAATTTTAAAATATTGTCACGCCCTTATTTGTCGATGGAATTTAAATTTTTTTAAATAAAAGTGTAAGGAAAATCTTCCCTAATCACCCTGTATATTCGTACTTTAAGTGAAGTTTGCTGGAATTAATATACAGAGTGATTTGTAGGTCCATGTTAAATAATTCATAAAATCTCGATGTAATTTTAAAATATTGTCACGCCCTTATTTGTTGATGGAATTTTAATTTTTAAAAATCAAATTGTAAGTAAAACCTTCCTCAATCACCCTGTATATTCGTACTTTAAGTTAAGTTTGCTGGAATTAATATACAGAGTGATTTGTAGGTCCATGTTAAATAATTCATAAAATCTTGATGTAATTTCAAAATATTGTCATGCCCTTATTTCTTGATGAAATTTCAATTTTTAAAATTCAAATTATAGGCAAAACCTTCCCTAATCACCCTGTATATTCGTACGTTGAGTGAAGTCTGCAGGAATCAATATACAGAGAGATTTGTAGGTCCATTTTAAATAATTCATAAAATCTTGATGTGATTTTAAAAAATTGTCACGCCCTTATTTGTTGATGGAATTTCAATTTTCAAAAATCAAATTATAGGCAAAACCTTCCCTGATCACCCTGTATATTCGTACTTTAAGTGAAGTTTGCTGGAATTAATATACAGAGTGATTTGTAGGTCCATGTTAAATAATTCATAAAATCTTGATGTATTTTAAAAAATTGTCACGGCCTTATTTGTTGACGGAATTTCAATTTTTTAAAATCAAATTGTAGGCAAAACCTTCCCTAATCACCCTGTATATTCGTACGTTGAGTGAAGTCTGCAGGAATCAATATACAGAGAGATTTGTAGGTCCATTTTAAATAATTCATAAAATCTTGATGTGATTTTAAAAAATTGTCACGCCCTTATTTGTTGATGGAATTTCAATTTTCAAAAATCAAATTATAGGCAAAACCTTCCCTGATCACCCTGTATATTCGTACTTTAAGTGAAGTTTGCTGGAATCAATATAAAGAGTGATTTGTAGGTCCATGTTAAATAATTCATAAAATCTTGATGTTATTTTAAAAAATTGTCACGCCCTTATTTGTTGATGAAATTTCAATTTTTAAAAATCAAATTATAGGCAGAACCTTCCCTAATCACCCTGTATATTCGAACTTAAAGTGAAGTTTGCTGGAATTAATATACAGAGTGATTTGTAGGTCCATGTTAAATAATTCATAAAATCTTGATGTAATTTTAAAATATTGTCCCGCCCTTATTTGTTGATGGAATTTCAATTTTTAAAAATCAAATTAGAGGCAAAACCTTCCCTGATCACCCTGTATATTCGTACTTTAAGTGGAGTTTGCTGGAATCAATATACAGAGTGATTTGTAGGTCCATGTCAAATAATTCATAAAATCTTGATGTTATTTTAAAAAATTGTCACGTCCTTATTTGTTGATGGAATTTCAATTTTCAAAAATCAAATTATAGGCAAAACCTTCCCTGATCACCCTGTATATTCGTGCTTTAAGTGAAGTTTGCTGGAATCAATATACAGAGTGATTTGTAGGTCCATGTCAAATAATTCATAAAATCTTGATGTTATTTTAAAAAATTGTCACGCCCTTATTTGTTGATGGAATTTCAATTTTTGAAAATCAAATTGTAAGTAAAACCTTCCTCAATCACCCTGTATATTCGTATTTAAAGTGAAGTTTGCTGGAATTAATAAATAGAGTGATTTGTAGGTTCATGTTAAATAGTTCATAAAATCTTGATGTAATTCTAAGATATTGTCATGCCCTTATTTTTTGATGGAATTTTAATTTTTGAAAATCAAATCATAGGCAAAACCTTCCCTAATCACCCTGTATATTCGTACTTGAAGTGAAGTTTGCTGGAGTTAATATACAGAGTGATTTGTAGGTCCATGTTAAATAATTCATAAAATCTTGATGTAATTTTAAAATATTGTCATGCCCTTATTTTTTTATGGAATTTCAATTTTTAAAATCAAATCATAGGCAAAACCTTCCCTAATCACCCTGTATATTCGTACTTGAAGTGAAGTTTGCTGGAGTTAATATACAGAGTGATTTGTAGGTCCATGTTAAATAGTTCATAAAATCTTGATGTAATTCTAAGATATTGTCATGCCCTTATTTTTTGATGGAATTTTAATTTTTGAAAATCAAATCATAGGCAAAACCCTCCCTAATCACCCTGTATATTCGTATTTAAAGTGAAGTTTGCTGGAATTGATATACAGAGTGATTTGTAGGTCCATGTTAAATAATTCATAAAATCTTGATGTAATTTCAAAATATTGTCATGCCCTTATTTTTTGATGGAATTTCAATTTTTAAAATTCAAATTATAGGCAAAACCTTCCCTAATCACCCTGTATATTCGTACTTGAAGTGAAGTTTGCTGGAATTAATATACAGAGTGATTTGTAGGTCCATGTTAAATAGTTCATAAAATCTTGATGTAATTTTAAAATAATGTCACACCCTTATTTGTTGATGGAATTTCAATTTTTAAAATTCAAATTATAGGCAAAACCCTCCCTATCACCCTGTGTATTCGTATTTAAAGTGAAGTTTGCTGGAATTAATAAATAGAGTGATTTGTAGGTTCATGTTAAATAGTTCATAAAATCTTGATGTAATTTTAAAATATTGTCATGCCCTTATTTTTTGATGGAATTTTAATTTTTAAAATTCAAATTATAGGCAAAACCCTCCCTAATCACCCTGTATATTCGTATTTAAAGTGAAGTTTGCTGGAATTAATATACAGAGTGATTTGTAGGTCCATGTTAAATAATTCATAAAATCTTGATGTAATTTTAAAATATTGTCATGCCCTTATTTTTTGATGGAATTTTAATTTTTGAAAATCAAATCATAGGCAAAACCTTCCCTAATCACCCTGTATATTCGTACTTAAAGTGAAGTTTGCTGGAGTTAATATACAGAGTGATTTGTAGGTCCATGTTAAATAATTCATAAAATCTTGATGTAATATTAAAATATTGTCATGCCCTTATTTTTGTATGGAATTTCAATTTTTAAAATTCAAATCATAGGCAAAACCCTCCCTAATCACCCTGTATATTCGTATTTAAAGTGAAGTTTGCTGGAATTAATAAATAGAGTGATTTGTAGGTTCATGTTAAATAGTTCATAAAATCTTGATGTAATTTTAAAATATTGTCATGCCCTTATTTTTTGATGGAATTTTAATTTTTGAAAATCAAATCATAGGCAAAACCTTCCCTAATCACCCTGTATATTCGTACTTAAAGTGAAGTTTGCTGGAATTGATATACAGATTGATTTGTAGGTCCATGTTAAATAGTTCATAAAATCTTGATGTAATTTTAAAATATTATCATGCCCTTATTTGTTGATGGAATTTCAATTTTTGAAAATCAAATTGTGAGTAAAACCTTCTTCAATCACCCTGTATATTCGTATTTAAAGTGAAGTTTGCTGGAATTAATATACAGAGTGATTTGTAGGTCCATGTTAAATAATTCATAAAATCTTGATGTAATTTTAAAATATTGTCATGCCCTTATTTTTGTATGGAATTTCAATTTTTAAAATTCAAATTATAGGCAAAACCCTCCCTAATCACCCTGTGTATTCGTATTTAAAGTGAAGTTTGCTGGAATTAATAAATAGAGTGATTTGTAGGTTCATGTTAAATAGTTCATAAAATCTTGATGTAATTTTAAAATATTGTCATGCCCTTATTTTTTTATGGAATTTTAATTTTTAAAATTTAAATTATAGGCAAAACCCTCCCCAATCACCCTGTATATTCGTATTTAAAGTGAAGTTTGCTGGAATTAATATACAGAGTGATTTGTAGGTCCATGTTAAATAATTCATAAAATCTTGATGTAATTTTAAAATATTGTCATGCCCTTATTTTTTTATGGAATTTCAATTTTCAAAATTCAAATTATAGGCAAAACCTTCCCTAATCACCCTGTATATTCTTAATTGAAGTGAAGTTTGCTGGAGTTAATATACAGAGTGATTTGTAGGTCCATGTTAAATAGTTCATAAAATCTTGATGTGATTTTAAAAAATTGTCACGCCCTTATTTGTTGATGGAATTTCAATTTTTTAAAATGAAAGTGTAAGGAAAATCTTCCCCAATCACCCTGTATATTCGTACTTTAAGTGAAGTTTGCTGGTAATAATATACAGAGTGATTTGTAGGTACATGTTATATATTTCATAGAATCTTATGTCATTCTTATTATAGGGGTTCTCTTTCAAAATTTCAATTTTATAATTTTTTTCTTGTTTCCGCTAGCACGAGCGCACTAATTAACGAGCCACCTCTGATTACTTAGTTATTAACTTACCTTAGCAGACACCATCAAAGACCATAAAACTAGAAATAAAACAACAAAAATATTTTAAAAAATTAATAGAAGTAAGCACAAAACAGACACAAAACTAGCCCCAAACAACGACGAATTCCACTAAAAAATGTAAACTTTCAGAAAAATCATCACAAACCTCTAAAATCAACTTAAGAGTAACGCGGAGTGAACAAGAAACCCCAATAAAGAACGCCTATAGTTAATTAATTACACTCGAACCAAAACCGTTAAAACAAGCACAAGCCTAAGTTACTAATTATTTAATCGGAAAATTAATGCTTGATATTAATCAAGGTAATAATAATTGATATTATCATCATTATTCACCAATACAGCCAAAAATTATTAATAATGCAAAAAAAATTAATAATGCATCCTCACGACTCACGTAAACAAACACAACACATATTTTTGTTTCTGACTAAGGCGCCCCCTGGATATGACAGACCAAGCTGTGTTACATGTGACAATTGACAGTCCAGGCTAGATTTATACCGCGCGTCCAGGACACCCCAATAGAACACGCCTATATATAGTTAATTATAGGTTATGTTGACGTAAGCGCACCCAAACCCGCTTAACGCTTGATAATAATTAATGAATAACCGAATTTTCACCATCTTTCAGTAAATAGATAAAATTAAACCGGATTTTAGATGGTTATATTTTTTTATAGAACCAATACAAAAGCGCCCTCTGGATATGATAGACTAATGCCTGGTTTACATTCAATTTCATATAGAAGTGGGACTGTCAAATTTCCGCTTGCCAAATGAGATTGTGGATGGTAACATATGATTCCAATTTGTCAGTTCCACTTCCAAATGAAATTGAATGTTAATAAGAATAAGGTGACAGTAAGGGTGGATTTACACGACGCGCTGTTGCCTTGTTTATAGTTATAGTGTGATGTTTAAGAGGAGTTTTACCAGTGATCCTGAATTTAATTAAAATAACCATTAGTATCAATGTAATAAAATGTTGCTAATCGATAAAACAATGATTCATTTTTGTTCGGCTACACAAATATCGAATATCAACCGATTAATAATTCGTCATTACCCACAATGTAAACTAAAATGAATCGAAAGCAAGCGATAACAGTATTTTACTGTTATTATTTGTAAAGTACGTGTTCACAGCCATTCTCTTGTGTATGTTTGCCCGTGTAATTTATATGAATTTGATAGGCCACAGGACCGGTATTAGAAATTTCATGGGAATATAAACAAAACCTTTGTTGGAGTGTTCGGTAAATACGTACTTTAGATGTCGTAATTGATGGATTTTTTCAGACCACACTCGTGCAACTTCCTCATTAATTTGTTGGGTAATTAGCTGGAAATAGATTGTCGCGAAGTGAGCCAAATCAAACTGGAATAAATCATACTAAAAGGGGCTCCCAATTAGACAAATGCTATGCTCTTTGGAGCGCCGCGCGTTAATGAGGGCGTTTTTCGAAAAATGCTGACAATTTTCGATGTTCTAAGCGGCTTTGTGTTTGAGTGAAGATTTATGCGGTTGGGGTTTTGTTGCATAAGCAGACATGCAAAAATGTGGATGGAATCCAGTTAAATATCTGGAAAAGTGGCCAAAAGAACTTTCCACTATTTACCGTATTTGTACTGTCTATTTATAACCACTTAACACTGTTTTCAATCACTCCGGAACGGTTTATGGACGCTTCACTAGACACTGTCATATCATTTATGACGTCACTTGGCGTGCCAATTTGGAAGGACTTGAGGTAGAACCAGATTTTTATTATGAAATATACAGGTATTTATATCCGTTTTGAATGGTATGAGATTAGATGATTGGTTTTGGGTTCCGTGAAATAAAACAAGTATGTATAGGTAATTTTAAGAAATTTTTGAAGGATTTTAGTCTCAGATTAATAATTAATCTGAGATTTTAGTCAATATTTTTCATATTGAAAGTTTCTTGCTCCACAAAAAAAAGAACAGATGATTTTGGAACTAGTTTTTTTAATGGTTTTCCAAGGTTTTGAACTTGAATTCTAGATGGTATTCCATGGTATTCTTAATAGAGTTTCATAGACTTCTGATTATTTCATGCTGTTTTCATCACAAATGTTTTTGTTGCCGGATAGCAAGAGGGGAGACGGTTTTGGAATTGGATTTTCGATGGTATTCCATGGTGTTCTCCATGAAAACAATCGATTTTTATTTTATTTAATGAGAAACTAATAAATTATGGTTCCTTGGGAAAGAGAAAAACGAGGGTTGAGATGGAATTCATGATGGTATTCCATGGTATTCCTCATCAAAATATCATTTAATGAAAAAAAGTGGTTTGTTTCTTCGTTAAAAGAAAATTTCTGCGTAAACAATGTTATTTTTGATGGTATTCCATGGTAGTCCCCACGTAAACAGTCGCTTTTCCATTTTATTTATTGAGAAACTAATAAATGGTTCCTTGGAGCTAAGAAAAACGAGTGTTAAGGTGAAATTAATGATGGTATTCCATGGTATTCCTTATCAAAACTGAATATTTTGTCAATAAAAAATATCATTAAATAAAAAAAAGTGGTTTGTTTCTTCGTTAAAAGAAAATTTCTGCGTGTACAATGTTATTTTTGATGGTATTCCATGGTATTCCCCACGTAAACAATCGATTTTTTATTTTATTTATTGAGAAACTAATGAGTGGTGCCTTGGAACAGAGAAATCGAGTGTTGAGCTAAAATGTATGATGGTATTCCATGGTATTCCTCATCAAAACTGAAGATCTTGTCAATACAAAATATCATTTGATAAAAAAAAAGTGGTTTGTTTCTTCGTTAAAAGAAAATTTCTGCGTGTACAATGTTATTTTTGATGGTATTCCATGGTATTCCCCCACGTAAACAGTCAATTTTCCATTTTATTTATTGAGAAACTAATAAGTGGTACCTTGGAACAAAGAAATCGAGTGTCGAGGTAGAATGTATGATGGTATTCCATGGTATTCCTCATCAAAACTGAAGATCTTGTCAATACAAAATATCATTTGATAAAAAAAAGTGGTTTGTTTCTTCGTTAAAAGAAAATTTCTGCGTGTACAATGTTATTTTTGATGGTATTCCATGGTATTCCCCCACGTAAACAGTCGATTTTCCATCTTATTTATTGAGAAACTAATACGTGGTACCTTGGAACAAAGAAATCGAGTGTCGAGGTAAAATGTATGATGGTATTCCATGGTATTCCTCATCAAAACTGAAGATCTTGTCAATACAAAATATCATTTGATAAAAAAAAGTGGTTTGTTTCTTCGTTAAAAGAAAATGTCTGCGTGTACAATGTTATTTTTGATGGTATTCCATGGTAGTCCCCACGTAAACAGTCGATTTTCCATTTTATTTATTAAGAAACTAATAAATGGTTCCTTGGAGCTAGGAAAAACGAGTGTTAAGGTAAAATTGATGATGGTATTCCATGGTATTCCTCATCAAAACTGAAGATTTTGTCAATACAAGATATCATTTAATGAAAAAAAGTGGTTTGTTTCTTCAGTAAAAGAAAATTTCTGCGTGTACAATGTTATTTTTGATGGTATTCCATGGTATTCCCCCACGTAAACAGTCAATTTTCCATTTTATTTATTGAGAAACTAATAAGTGGTACCTTGGAACAAAGAAATCGAGTGTCGAGGTAGAATGTATGATGGTATTCCATGGTATTCCTCATCAAAACTGAAGATTTTGTCAATACAAGATATCATTTAATGAAAAAAAGTGGTTTGTTTCTTCAGTAAAAGAAAATTTCTGCGTGTACAATGTTATTTTTGATGGTATTCCATGGTATTCCCCACGTAAACAGTCGATTTTCCATTTTATTTAATGAGAAACTAATAAATGGTTCCTTGGAGCTAGGAAAAACGAGTGTTAAGGTAAAATTAATGCTGGTATTCCATGGTATTCCTCATCAAAACTGAAGATTTTGTCAATACAAGATGTCATTTAATGAAAAAAAGTGGTTTGTTTCTTCGTTAAAAGAAAATGTCTGCGTGTACAATGTTATTTTTGATGGTATTCCATGGTAGTCCCCACGTAAACAGTCGATTTTCCATTTTATTTATTGAGAAACTAATAAATGGTTCCTTGGAGCTAGGAAAAACGAGTGTTAAGGTAAAATTAATGATGGTATTCCATGGTATTCCTCATCAAAATTGAAGATTTTGTCAATTAAAAATTTCATTTGATAAAAAAAAGTGGTTTGTTTCTTCGTTAAAAGAAAATTTCTGCGTGTACAATGTTATTTTTGATGGTATTCCATGGTAGTCTCCACGTGAACAGTCGATTTTCCATTTTATTTATTGAGAAACTAATAAATGGTTCCTTGGAGCTAAGAAAAACGAGTTTTAAGGTAAAATCAATGATGGTATTCCATGGTATTCCTCATCAAAACTGAAGACTTTGCCAATTAAAAATATCATTTAATGAAAAAAAGTGGTTTGTTTCTTCGTTAAAAGAACATTTCTGCGTGTACAATGTTATTTTTGATGGTATTCCATGGTATTCCCCACGTAAACAGTCGATTTTCCATTTTATTTATTGAGAAAAATGGTTCCTTGGAGCTTAGAAAACCAAGTGTTGAGGTAAAATTAATGATGGTATTCCATGGTATTCCTCATCAAAACTGAAGATCTTGTCAATAAAAAATATCATTTAATAAAAAAAAGTGTTTTTTTTTCTTCGTTAAAAGAAAATTTCTGCGTGTACAATGTTATTTTTGATGGTATTCCATGGTATTCCCCCACGTAAACAGTCGATTTTCCATCTTATTTATTGAGAAACTAATACGTGGTACCTTGGAACAAAGAAATCGAGTGTCGAGGTAAAATGTATGATGGTATTCCATGGTATTCCTCATCAAAACTGAAGATTTTGTCAATAAAAAATATCATTTAATAAAAAAAAAGTGGTTTGTTTCTTCGTTAAAAGAAAATTTCTGCGTGTACAATGTTATTTTTGATGGTATTCCATGGTATTCCCCCACGTAAACAGTCGATTTTCCATTTTATTTATTGAGAAACTAATAAGTGGTACCTTGGAACAAAGAAATCGAGTTTCGAGGTAGAATGTATGATGGTAATCCATGGTATTCCTCATCAAAACTGAAGATTTTGTCAATAAAAAATATCATTTAATAAAAAAAAATGGTTTGTTTCTTCGTTAAAAGAAAATTTCTGCGTGTACAATGTTATTTTTGATGGTATTCCATGGTATTCCCCCACGTAAACAATCGATTTTCCATTTTATTTATTGAGAAACTGATAAGTGGTTCCTTGGAACAAAGAAATCGAGTGTCGAGGTAAAATGTATGATGGTATTCCATGGTATTCCTCATCAAAACTGAAGATTTTGTCAATAAAAAATATCATTTAATAAAAAAAAATGGTTTGTTTCTTCGTTAAAAGAAAATTTCTGCGTGTACAATGTTATTTTTGATGGTATTCCATGGTATTTTCCAGTAAACAAACGATTTTCCATTTAATTTCATAGAAAACCAATTAATTGTTCCTCAGGATAAAGATAAAACGCGTTTGAAAGTATGATTTCTGATGGTATTCCATTGTATTCCTTATTTTAATTGAAGATTTCATCAATAAAGTACATCAATTATTGAAAAAAGTGGTTTGTTTCTTCGTGTACGTTTCTGCTTTAAAAGTGTAAAATAGTATGTTTGATGGTATTCCACGGTATTCCTCATCAAATTGAAGATTTTACCAAAAAAATTACCAATTTCTCCACCCATTTCTATGTATCAAGATATTTTTGCAAGAAAATAAAATTTAAGCAAATATTAAATTTAATATTTTCTCTTTTTATTGTTCTACTTGTTTTTTTTTAGTCTGTTTGATTTACGTTTTAGGTCAATTTTGTTGTTTTTTATACGTTGCAGGTTGTTCACTTGTTCTTTGTTTCAATTTAATGTAATTTTATTCATTAACCTAATAATAATGACTGATTGTTTTTTTTTAAATACATTTTCTTATATGAAAAATTCCTCATTAATAATAATAATAATAATAATATATTTAATGAGCAGTGCTTCAAATAAATGAATGAAATGAACAAAAATCGGTTTATCAACCTTAAATGACGTTAAGCAGCGAACGTTTCATGAAAAATCCAAAACCCATCTTCAGTCATAAATAATGCACATAAACACATTAAACCACCCCATTACAAGCCCCCATAAACCCCCTGGAGACCATTCAAACGCAATTAGACCAATTGTCCGTCATGGATTACGCAACAGAAGCTGCCGAAACCTTTTGATTAGCATAATCGAGTTTGAAAAAAAAAAATCGAACAGTTCATTAAGGGAATACCAGCTCGCCCTCTCTCTTATGGTGTCGCATGTCGTAAATCACGTGACAACGGACCACCCAGACATCGAGCGCCAAAAATGTTAACAAGACGTGTGACAAGTGCCGCGCACCGATGCGTCTGAGAGCTGACCCGTCGACATTCCCGGACAGTTTCGGGTACTTCTGGTACGAGTGGTTCGGTTTTGAAGGTCGGGTGGTACTTAAAATAATAATATGTGAATTTTTGATTAGATATTAGCATTGTACTTCTACTGTGACGTCACGAGTATCACGACGTAATACGCAGCGTTTCTGGTAGGCGGAGCCAATAATAAAATAATACAAAGTTGCCATATGTACACATTTCTTAAAATTAAAAGAAATCCTTTCAAACTAGCCATATGCCGGTTATTGCATTTAACCATTCGGAGTCAGACTTCGTTAGCAAATGCCGACCGAGAGATTATTAAGATAACAGCTAATTAAGTCAGTTTTAATTACTTTATTGGTCGGTGACAGTTGTTTATTAACATTGGGTCGTCGGCAGATTTCTATCTAGTTGTTGCGACTTGTAATGGATCCAGTTTTGTGCAGAAATGTGGGATTCGATGCATATTGCTTCATTTTGAGCTGGTGCTGATTGATGGGTGGATTTGGCGCCGTGGTAATGGGTGGGAATACCATAAACATGTTATTTTTTTGCCTCATTTGCATGATCCTCCTTTATACAAAGAAACAAACCATTTTTCTTCATTGAATGATATATTTAATTGACAAAATCTTCAGTTTTGATGGGGAATACCATGGAATACCATCAAAAATTCCGCATTTATTAAAATGGACAAACTAATCTGGTCTAGTCAATAATTGAAAATGATATTTGGATTTCTGTTTCATTTTCCTTTTTTTTTTTTTTGTTTTTTTTTGTTGTTGAAAAAATCAAATATTGTCGGAGTTTGTACGGGAAGATGAAAAAGTTACAAACATTAATGAATAAAGAAGATCAAATTCTCTAGAAAATTATTTGATTATCGGTCAATTCGTTCAAAAGTTATCACTTCAAAAATTATAGGGGAATTGAATTTTTGAAAAATTAAAGTCCCTCCAAAATTACTCGAAATACATTGAGGTCAGTCTATCAGTTTTAAAGTTCAGAAGAGATGTAAAAAAATCGAATGGGATCGACCCATCTTTTCAAAAACTATAAGTAGCGTTTTAAAAGATTTGGGAAGAAATGTAAAAAAAAATAATATTTTGGATCCCGTCAAAATTTGAAGAAATAAAAAATCACAAAATTTCCTGAAGAAACCAGATCAAATTGCCTTCAAAATGGCGTAGGACTCAATGAAATCGGCCCATTTGTTCAAAAGGTACAGCGTTCTGAAAGATTTGTGAAGAAAAGTCAAAAAAATAAATAATTTGGATTTCGTCAATCTTTAAAGAAATAAAAAATCACAAAGAATCATGGAAATATTGAAACAAATGCCGTTTAAAATGGCGTAGGACTCAATGAAATCGGCACATTTGTCCCAAAACTATAGCGTTTTAGAAGATTTGGGAAAAAATGTAAAAAAAAATAATATTTTGGATCTCGTCAAAATTTGAAGAAATAAAAAATCACAAAATTTCCTGAAGAAACTAGATCAAATTGCCTTCAAAATGGCGTAGGACTCAATGAAATCGGCCCATTTGTTCAAAAGGTATAGCGTTCTGAAAGATTTGAGAAGAAAAGTCAAAAAAATAAATATTTTGGATTTCGTCGATCTTTAAAGAAATAAAAAATCACAAAGAATCATGGAAATATTGTAACAAATGCCGTTTAAAATGGCGTAGGACTCAATGAAATCGGCACATTTGTCCCAAAACTAAAGCGTTTTAGAAGATTTGGGAAGAAATGTAAAAAAAATAATATTTTGGATCTCGTCAAAATTTGAAAAAATAAAAAATCACAAAATTCCCTAAAGAAACCAGACCAAATTGCCTTCAAAATGGCGTAGGACTCAATGAAATCGGCCCATTTGTTCAAAATTTATAGCGTTTTGAAAGATTTGAGAAGAAAAGTCAAAAAAATAAATATTTTGGATTTCGTCGATCTTTAAAGAAATAAAAAATCACAAAGAATCATGGGAATATTAAAACGAATGCCCTTTAAAATAGCGTAGGACTCAATGAAATCGGCACATTTGTCCCAAAGCTATAGCGTTTTAGAAGATTTGGGAAGAAATGTAAAAAAAAATAATATTTTGGATCTCGTCAAAATTTGAAGAAATAAAAAATCACAAAATTTCCTGAAGAAACTAGATCAAATTGCCTTCAAAATGGCGTAGGACTCAATGAAATTGGCCCATTTGTTCAAAAGGTATAGCGTTCTGAAAGATTTGAGAAGAAAAGTCAAAAAAATAAATATTTTGGATTTCGTCGATCTTTAAAGAAATAAAAAATCACAAAGAATCATGGAAATTTTAAAACGAATGCCCTTTAAAATAGCGTAGGACTCAATGGAATCGGCACATTTGTCCCAAAGCTATAGCGTTTTAGAAGATTTGGGAAGAAATGTGAAAAAAAAATAATATTTTGGAATTCATCGATATTTGGAGAAATGAAAAATCACAAAATTTCCTGAAGAGACCAGATCAAATTGCCTTCAAAATGGCGTAGGACTCAATGAAATCGGCCCATTTGTTCAAAAGGTACAGCGTTCTGGAAGATTTGAGAAGAAAAGTCAAAAAATAAATATTTTGCATTTCGTCGATCTTTGAAGAAATAAAAAATCACAAAGAATCATGGAAATATTAAAACGAATGCCCTTTAAAATGGCGTAGGACTCAATGAAATCGGCCCATTTGTTCAAAAGGTATAGCGTTCTGAAAGATTTGAGAAGAAAAGTCAAAAAAATAAATATTTTGGATTTCGTCGATCTTTAAAGAAATAAAAAATCACAAAGAATCATGGAAATATTGTAACAAATGCCGTTTAAAATGGCGTAGGACTCAATGAAATCGGCACATTTGTCCCAAAACTATAGCGTTTTAGAAGATTTGGGAAGAAATGTAAAAAAAAATAATATTTTGGATCTCGTCAAAATTTGAAGAAATAAAAAATCACAAAAATTCCTGTAGAAACCAGATCAAATTGCATTCAAAATGGCGTAGGACTCAATGAAATCGGCCCATTTGTTCAAAAGGTATAGCGTTCTGAAAGATTTGAGAAGAAAAGTCAAAAAAATAAATATTTTGGATTTCGTCGATCTTTAAAGAAATAAAAAATCACAAAGAATCATGGAAATATTGTAACAAATGCCGTTTAAAATGGCGTAGGACTCAATGAAATCGGCACATTTGTCCCAAAACTATAGCGTTTTAGAAGATTTGGGAAGAAATGTAAAAAAAAATAATATTTTGGATCTCGTCAAAATTTGAAGAAATAAAAAATCACAAAATTTCCTGAAGAAACTAGATCAAATTGCCTTCAAAATGGCGTATGATTCAATGAAATCGGCACATTTGTCCCAAAACTATAGCGTTTTAGAAGATTTGGGAAAAAATGTAAAAAAAAATAATATTTTGGATCTCGTCAAAATTTGAAGAAATAAAAAATCACAAAATTTCCTGAAGAAACCAGATCAAATTGCCTTCAAAATGGCGTAGGACTCAATGAAATCGGCCCATTTGTTCAAAAGGTATAGCGTTCTGGATGATTTGGGAAGAAATGTAAAAAAAAATAATATTTTGGATCTCGTCAAAATTTGAAGAAATAAAAAATCACAAAATTTCCTGAAGAAACCAGATCAAATTGCCTTCAAAATGGCGTAGGACTCAATGAAATCGGCCCATTTGTGCAAATGGTATAGCGTTCTAAAAGGTTTGAGAAGAAAAGTCAAAAAAATAAATATTTTGGATTTCGTCGATCTTTAAAAAAATAAAAAATCACAAAGAATCATGGAAATATTAAAACGAATGCCCTTTAAAATGGCGTAGGACTCAATGAGATCGGCCTATTTGTTCAAAAATTATAGCGTTTTGAATAATTTGTGAAGAAATAAATATAGAAAAATTATAAAAAAATCGAATATTTTATTATTTGACCTTAAAGGTATAACAAATCGAAAATAAAAAAGAAAAAAAATGTCAATAAATGAAAAAGGGGAATAAGTCTAAAAAAGGAAATACAACTTGAATGTGTTGAAATAAAAAAAATATGAAGAAAACAATTTAATAACCATCTAAATAATTCAACATCGTCATTTACAAATTTTACATTATTTATTATGCTTCATTTATTGAAGTCGAGTTCAATCGACCCAGTTTTGAATAATGGCATTAAGCAAATTAATTTTGACAAAAACCCCTCACATTTGTTTTATTAATAAACTTAATGATAGGTCAAAGCCAAAGCAACTCAAGTCACGAAACATTTAATTTCGGATGGGAAAATAATCTTACCAATGCATTTTCCTTGTTTGGTTGTGGGGGAAAGTTTATTAGTAGGGAGTAAAAAAAATTCTGACTATTTTATCGAAAAGTAAGCTTTATGGAGATTTTTTTATCTAATTCTATTAATATTTTATAATGTCTACTTACTTCCACCATGTTGTATTTAATTTCTTATATTAAATATAGTTTTAACAATTAAATAATTGGAATTAATTTTCATTCAATTTCCTGAAGAAGTCTTTTTGAACTATGTCCTTTACCAAATATTGTTTTAAGACGCTTATTTCATTTTATTTATTTTTATATATACATTATTTACTTTATTTTTATATTTTTTGTGTATTTGAAGCATTGCTTAATAAACATATTATTATTATATTATTAACTATTATTATTAAAAGATTAAAAGATTACCGCAAAAATGGCCTAAATTTAATTGTTTTTCTTAATAAGTTTTGTTAGTTTTTTAGTTAGTTTGAGTTAGTAAGAGGTTGATTTTTTCATGTTTTTTGTTAGTTTGGTTTCTCCGTTATTTTTTGTTAGTTTTTCCATGTTTTTCGTAAGTTTTGCCGTGATCTTGAATAGTTTTAGTATGGAGAAAGTTTCTTTTTTGCATGTTTTTTGTTGGTTTTTCGATGTTTTTTGGATAGTTTGGGTTAGTTTGGGTTAGTTTTGTCGATTTTTCCATGTTTTTAATTAGTTTGGGCGGTTTTTTAATGCTTTTAGTTAGTCTTTACATGTTTTTGGTTAGTTTCTCCATTTTTTCTGGTTAGTATTTTTATAATGAAGGGCAAAAATAATTAAAACATCAAAAATCTAAAAAAAAAACAAAAACTACTGTCCTGTTTCAAAAAATTGAACATTTACAGCCCAAAATAAATAAATTTACTAAGAGTCGAAGACAAAATCAATAAACAATAATATTTTAGAGCTCCTTATCTTTTGGAGAATTTGCGTTTTTTTAAATTTTTTCTAAGATCAATGATATACATTCTCAAGTGACTAACATAACATAGTATAACACACGAGTGGCATACAATGTTTATGCAACAAGTGCATGGCAAAAAATGTTTTTTATGATATTTCCATGTTAAAATTTGGTTAGTTTTTGGTGAGTTTTTCGATGTTTTTGGAAAGTTTATTGAGAGATTGAGAGGTAAGTTTAGTTGTTTTTTTCCGTGTTTTTTCTCAGTTCCTTTTTATTATTTTTAGCTGGTTTGGGCTTGTAGGGGGTAACTTTGGGTTAGTTTAATTTTTCCATGTACGTTGGTTAGTTTTTTTCACCCTTTGCTAACCCAAACTAGCCAAAAAGGTTGCTTTAGTAAGGGGTAATTTTGGGTTGGTTTGGTTAATTTGTTCATAGTTTTGAGTTTTTTTTCGATCTTTCTATATTCTTGGTTAATTTTTCCATGTTTTTGGTTAGTTTCTCCGTTCCTTTTTGTTAGTTTATTATTTTTTTGGTTGAATTAGGTAAGGTTGGGTAAGTGAGTGATGAATTTGAGTTATTTGAGTCGATTTTTCCATGTTTTTAATTACCTTTTTCGTGTTTTTGGCTAGTTTATCCGTGTTTTTTGTTCAATTTTATATGTTTTTGGTTAGATTAGGTAAGTTTGAGTTAGTTTGGTCGATTTTTTAATGTTTTTGGTGAATTTTTTCATGATTTTAGAGGGTAACTTTGATTGGTTTCAATTTTTTTTGATAGTTTGGGTTTTTAAAAAGTGAGTTGGGGCTAGTTTGATTGATTCTTGTATGTTTTAAGTTAGTTTTCTCTAGTTATTGGGTGGTTTTTCATTGTTTTTTGTTACCTTCTTCATGTTTTTGGCTAGTATGAGTTTGTTTGGTTGATGTCCTTTATTTTTTGTTAGTTTATTTTTTTATTTTTTTTTTGATAGTTAGGGTTAGTTGGGTATCAAATTGGTGTAGTTTTTTATGTTTTTGTTGTTTGGCTTTCATATTATTTTCCATGTTTTGACAAAAGACAACAAATCTCTTTTTTTTCAAAAATTGGAAAAACTCAATCTCTCCAACTGGATTGGACTAATAGATTTTGATTAATTTTGAGTAATTTTAAAGATGAATGAATACATACCCGCTTTGTTCATGCATTTTGAGATTTTTTGTAAGAAAGACCAAAAAGGTAAAATAATTAAAACATCAAAAATTGAAAAAAACAGAATTTGCCCTGTTTCAAAAAATCAAACATTTACAGCCCAAAATAAATACATTTTTAACAAGTCGAAGAGAAAATCAAATTAACATAATATGTATTCCTTTTTTGGGTTTTATCTCCAGAATTGATGGAATAGAAAAATTAAGAAAACAGGAAAATACCCAAAGAACGTCAAAATACCTATAATCAAAATAAAAAAGTTGTCAAAATTGGGCGAGTTTTAAAAAACAATAATTTTATTTTTATCAATATGAAATATACAGGGTGTTTATTAATTGAATGCCGATACTTAAGGGTGATAATCCTTGGATGATTTTAAGACAAAAAGAGGGCGCCACTGATTTAGAAATATTGGATGACACAGCAGGGTGTCAATGCAATTAAGTAGATTTTATTTTTTTAAGCGAAAACCATGCGCCGGACGGAAAAAAATCAAGAGAACAAATTGGCTCAGATACAAATAGAGATTTTAAAAATGATTTTTATTTTGGAAGGAAGCAGTGGCGTACAAGTTTTTTCTCCAAAAATATTGAGTGCAAAGCCCGTACGGACGCCACTGGTAAAAATAATGAAATTGTTTGTACATCACAAAATGCATGTTGAAGCCTAGAAGACGTGTAACAAATTTCATAAAGATATCTGGAATAGTATCAAAGTAATTATTATAAAAAAATCATTAATTTTTTAATATTTCAACACCCTGTATCTTGAAAATTAAGCTCTTGCGGACCCATGTTCATATGAACTTTTTATCTTAAAATCATCCATGGAAAATTTCCCACCAGTCAATTCTAACCAATCATAGGCTTGCATTTTATTATGTTGCTATGGCAACGACCTAATTTTATCGGAAATCACCCTGCTCATAATCACGTGACTGAAAGATTAATAAGTGGAAATCGCCCTGGCTTTGCATCTGGATGTAGCTCCCATATGATTACAGTGTTGCCGTCTCCACTCTCCCTAACAATCCCAACCCAACCCAACTTTCACAGACAGAGATAAGGCAAACGGCAACACTGTGGTTGGTGCATGGGAGCTACATCCAGCCGGGAGTGCTTGACAGCTGTTAAAAACAATGACAAATATTTTTGATAAATGATTTATTTTCAACTTCCAATACAAAGTTGCAATGTTATCAATTATGGACAAGATTGGTTATATAATTTGCAAATGTTTTATAAAATCCTGATTCCCTTCTTTCTTCCTCAATGGCGAGTAGAGTAAGGAGCCGTTGGTTTCTTCCACTAAATGCGAGGTGAGTCCTTGGTTATGTTTTTTATAATGATCAGTTTTGGCATGAAATTTTCTTGCCGAATCTCCCGCGAGCTCGAATTATTAAAAATCCGGAAATAATTCGAGCTCCAGGGAGATTATAAGTGATTATCACCCTTAAGTATCGGAATTCGATTAATAAACACCCTGTATATGTATAAAATCTAGGCTTTTTTACTTTTTCCCTCGCTAATACTTATCATAAAAAAAAACAGAAGAATCAAGGTAAACACAAAGTCAAAAAAATAGAATATATAATGAAAAAGTACAGTACGTTAGTACTAAGTAGTTATCTCAAAAAATAATCATTTGAAAAATTTAAAAAAATTAATCCCAATGATCCCAAAAGCATCAAAGTTCAGAGCAGACAGAAATCAAAATTGAAAAAATAAATTAATTTGCTCATCAAAGGAAAGGGCATGTAAAAATGTGTAGAAAGCAACAGTAAAAGTAATAAAACACCCATCAATGTAGAAACAAAAAATCTCTAATATAACAAATATTTACAAAACATTGCACTAGATCGATAAATAAACTCAGTCTACGTACCACACTGTACACCTACTCTATAAAGCTGTTTTGGCATCAAAAAATGTACATCAAGTGCCACATTTGTACAAAAATTAAAAAATAAATAATGAGATCACAATAAAGTACACAACACCCACATCAACCCATCAACGGGATATCATCTTCATCACAAGCCACTGTGCTGTGATTATACAACCCTTGCGCCATCAACTGCAAAGCCAACGGATTCTTCTCACCCGAAGATTTCTTCAATTTCGCCCGTTTATTTTGAAACCAAATCTTAATTTGTGCTTCATTCAAACCAAGTTCGGCAGAAAGTTTTTGCCGTCTGCTTTCCGTCAAGTATCTATTTTCGTTAAATTCGGTTTTAAGCCGCGCCAGCTGAGCTGAGGAAAACGCCGTTCTAGGCCGTTTGTCTTCGGCTGCTTTCGTTTGGGGTTTTTTCATGCGACGCGAACGAGGCCCTGAAAAAAATAAATCTGTCAATAAGCCATTAACTTAAGCGTTGATGGTTGTACTTACCAGAACTAGGCCTGTCAGAGTATCGAGTACAATAAACCCAAGCTGGCCACAATTTTGGGACATTGTCCTTTTTATCATCAGGACTCTTGCTGCGGATGCTGCTGCCGCTGATACTACTAGCAGGAGAAATTCCAATTTGCGACACAGTCTGACACAATGATCCTAAGGGGGCCTCGTAGGGTTTGAATATTTTACTCTTTTGAAGGGCACTCTTTCCAAAATCTGGCTGCAGGATGTTGACGATTGAATATTTTAATTTTAACGGTTCAGCAGCAGGAGTTTTTATCCAGTTGGGCACTAGACAAGTATAAGCACTAGTGCGAGTACTCTCAGGCGAACTAGGCGTAGTGACACCATCACTAGAAGCACTAGAAGGACTGGACCGGTCTTCGAACGCCATCACGTGTTCACTCGCAAAACGTATCTGTCAAACTGAGTGAGATTTCAAAATAGTCATCTTTATTACTGGCACTCAAGACTCCGCCTCTCTGACATGCGCCAGATGAGTAGAGGGGGCAGCAACCCCTTATTTCAATATCTAACGTTGGTACTATTGTGTATAATCCAAGTAGTCAATTCAGATTGATCCATCCATCCATCGGTGGTACTCATTATGGTGCTTTTGTCTTGTAAAGCGCAACATGTTACTTTTGATAGCCACGCCTACTTCTGCTGCACGTCTTTATTCTCGTGATTCCAGGGGCCAATCAGACGCAGGCCCCGCCTACGGACTGGGACAGTTGATATTCACCCTTAATCTAAGGTATGAGCTCCCTTGTTCCTGATGGTGTAAATTGATGTTCGATTTTTCGCTGCGCTCGAGCGGATTTTTGCAATAAGTGATGTGGAAAATTGAATTTCCCCCCTAGGTGTTGGATTTCCAAGGATCGATCAATCGATATACGGATTGGGAATTCTTGATCAGGGTTTAAATAATATTATTCGGTGAGGGGTGGATGTTGGCAGTGGCGCGACATTTTTTTTCTTTATTGTTGCCCAGTGTGCACTTTTGCCGAAAATTTAGTATTTGGAGAAATTTATGTCTAACCAGAGTGAGACTAAAAAATTCTTAGCTTCAATACTAATTGACGTATAAATTTTCACTTTTGCGGAAAAATTAGTTTTCGAGAAAATTGATTTTATTAAGTGGTGCACATAAACAAGTAAAATCCAAAAATTCGTAGCCTCCAAGCTAATTTAGCTAGATGGGTGATTTTTGCGCAAGATTATTCCAAAAAGTATGCCCCATTGACATATAAATTTTCACTTTTCCCAAAAAATCAGTTTTTGAGAAAATTGATTTTAAATTAACTGGTGCACATAAACAAGTAAAATTCAAAAATTCGTAGCTACCAAAATAATTTAGCTAGGTGGGTGATTTTTTCGCACGATTATTCCAAAAAGTATGCCCCATTAAAGTATGAATTTTCACTTTTCTCGAAAAATCAGTTCTTGAGAAAATTGATTTTAAATTAAGTGGTGCACATAAACAAGTAAAATTCAAAAATTCGTAGTTACCAAACTAATTTAGCTAGCTGGGTGAATTTTGCGCAGGATTATTCCAAAAAGTATGCCCCATTGAGGTATAAATTTTCACTTTTTCCAAAAAATTAGTTTTCGAGAAAATTGATTTTAAATTAACTGATGCACATAAACGGATAAAAATCAAAAATTCGTAGCTACCCAACTAATTAGGCTAGGTGGGTGATTTTTGCGCACGATTATTCCAAAAAGTATGCCCCATTGACGTATAAATTTTCACATTTCCCGGAAAATTAGTTTTTGAAAAAATTGATTTTAAATTAAGTGGTGCACATAAACAAGAAAAATTCAAAAATTCGTAGCGACCAAACTAATTTAGCTAGATGGGTGATTTTTGCGCAAGATTATTCCAAAAAGTATGCCGCATTGACGTATAAATTTTCAGTTTTCCCAAAAAATAAGTTTTTGAGGAAATTGATTTTAAATTGAGTGGTGCACATAAACAAGTCAAATTCAAAAATTCGAAGCCTCCAAACTAATTTAGCTAGATGGGTGATTTTTGCGCAAGATTATTCCAAAAAGTATGCCGCATTGACGTATAAATTTTCAGTTTTCCCAAAAAATAAGTTTTTGAGGAAATTGATTTTAAATTGAGTGGTGCACATAAACAAGTCAAATTCAAAAATTCGAAGCCTCCAAACTAATTTAGCTAGTTGAGTGAATTTTGCGCAGGATTATTCCAAAAAGTATGCCGCATTGACGTATAAATTTTCACTTTTCTCGGAAAATCAGTTTTTGAGAAAATTGATTTTAAATTAAGTGGTGCACATAAACAAGTAAAATTTAAAAATTCGTAGTTACCAAAATAATTTAGCTAGTTGGGTGATTTTTGCGCAAGATTATTACAAAAAGTATGCCCCTTTGACGTATAAATTTTCACATTTTCCGGAAAATTAGTTTTTGAAAAAATTGATTTTAAATTAAGTGGTGCACATAAACAAGAAAAATTCAAAAATTCGTAGCGACCAAACTAATTTAGCTAGATGGGTGATTTTTGCGCAAGATTATTCCAAAAAGTATGCCGCATTGACGTATAAATTTTCAGTTTTCCCAAAAAATAAGTTTTTGAGGAAATTGATTTTAAATTGAGTGGGGCACATAAACAAGTCAAATTCAAAAATTCGAAGCCTCCAAACTAATTTAGCTAGATGGGTGATTTTTGCGCAAGATTATTCCAAAAAGTATGCCGCATTGACGTATAAATTTTCAGTTTTCCCAAAAAATAAGTTTTTGAGGAAATTGATTTTAAATTGAGTGGGGCACATAAACAAGTCAAATTCAAAAATTCGAAGCCTCCAAACTAATTTAGCTAGTTGGGTGAATTTTGCGCAGGATTATTCCAAAAAGTATGCCCCATTAAAGTATGAATTTTCACTTTTCTCGAAAAATCAGTTTTTGAGAAAATTGATTTTAAATTAAGTGGTGCACATAAACAAGTAAAATTCAAAAATTCGTAGCTACCAAAGTAATTTAGCTAGGTGGGTGATTTTTACGCACGATTATTCCAAAAAGTATGCCCCATTAAAGTATGAATTTTCACTTTTCTCGAAAAATCAGTTTTTGAGAAAATTGATTTTAAATTAAGTGGTGCACATAAACAAGTAAAAATCAAAAATTCGTAGCTACCAAAATAATTTAGCTAGGTGGGTGATTTTTACGCACGATTATTCCAAAAAGTATGCCCCATTAAAGTATGAATTTTCACTTTTCTCGAAAAATCAGTTTTTGAGGAAATTGATTTTAAATTGAGTGGTGCACATAAACAAGTCAAATTCAAAAATTCGAAGCCTCCAAACTAATTTAGCTAGTTGAGTGAATTTTGCGCAGGATTATTCCAAAAAGTATGCCGCATTGACGTATAAATTTTCACTTTTCTCGAAAAATCAGTTTTTGAGAAAATTGATTTTAAATTAAGTGGTGCACATAAACAAGTAAAATTTAAAAATTCGTAGTTACCAAAATAATTTAGCTAGTTGGGTGATTTTTGCGCAAGATTATTACAAAAAGTATGCCCCTTTGACGTATAAATTTTCAGTTTTCCCAAAAAATAAGTTTTTGAGGAAATTGATTTTAAATTGAGTGGGGCACATAAACAAGTCAAATTCAAAAATTCGAAGCCTCCAAACTAATTTAGCTAGATGGGTGATTTTTGCGCAAGATTATTCCAAAAAGTATGCCGCATTGACGTATAAATTTTCAGTTTTCCCAAAAAATAAGTTTTTGAGGAAATTGATTTTAAATTGAGTGGGGCACATAAACAAGTCAAATTCAAAAATTCGTAGCCTCCAAGCTAATTTAGCTAGATGGGTGATTTTTGCGCAAGATTATTCCAAAAAGTATGCCCCATTGACATATAAATTTTCACTTTTCCCAAAAAATTAGTTTTTGAGAAAATTGATTTTAAATTAAGTGGTGCACATAAACAAGTAAAAATCAAAAATTCGTAGCTACCAAAATAATTTAGCTAGGTGGGTGATTTTTACGCACGATTATTCCAAAAAGTATGCTTCATTAAAGTATGAATTTTCACTTTTCTCGAAAAATCAGTTTTTGAGAAAATTGATTTTAAATTAAGTGGTGTACATAAACAAGTAAAATTCAAAAATTCGTAGCTACCAAAATAATTTAGCTAGGTGGGTGATTTTTACGCACGATTATTCCAAAAAGTATGCCCCATTAAAGTATGAATTTTCACTTTTCTCGAAAAATCAGTTTTTGAGAAAATTGATTTTAAATTAACTGATGCACATAAACGGGTAAAAATAAAAATTCGTAGTTACCAAACTAATTTAGCTAGTTGGGTGAATTTTGCGCAGGATTATTCCAAAAAGTATGCCCCATTGAGGTATAAATTTTCACTTTTTCCAAAAAATTAGTTTTTGAGAAAATTGATTTTAAATTAACTGATGCACATAAATGGGTAAAAATCAAAAATTCGTAGTTACCAAACTAATTTAGCTAGTTGGGTGAATTTTACGCACGATTATTCCAAAAAGTATGCCCCATTAAAGTATAAATTTTCACTTTTCCCAAAAAATTAGTTTTTGAGAAAATTGATTTTAAATTAACTGATGCACATAAACGGGTAAAAATCAAAAATTCGTAGTTACCAAACTAATCTAGCTAGCTGGGTGATTTTTACGCACGATTATTCCAAAAAGTATGCCTCATTAAAGTATGAATTTTCACTTTTCTCGAAAAATCAGTTTTTGAGAAAATTGATTTTAAATTAACTGATGCAAATAAACGGATAAAAATCAAAAATTCGTAGTTACCAAACTAATTTAGCTAGGTGGGTGATTTTTGCGCAGGATTATTCCAAAAAGTATGCCCCATTAAAGAATAAATTTTAACTTTTCCCAAAAAATCAGTTTTTGAAAAAATTGATTTTAAATTAACTGATGCAAATAAACGGGTAAAAATCAAAAATTCGTAGCTACCAAACTTCATTAGCTAGGTGGGTGATTTTTGCGCAGGATTATTCCAAAAAGTATGCCCCATTAAAGAATAAATTTTAACTTTTCCCAAAAAATCAGTTTTTGAAAAAATTGATTTTAAATTAACTGATGCAAATAAACGGGTAAAAATCAAAAATTCGTAGCTACCAAACTACATTAGCTAGGTGGGTGATTTTTGCGCACGATTATTCCAAAAAGTATGCCCCATTAAAGAATCAATTTTAACTTTTCCCAAAAAATAAGTTTTTGAAAAAATTGATTTTAAATTAACTGGTGCACATAAACGAGTGAAATTCGAAAATTCGTAGCTTCCAAACTAATTTAGCTAGCTGGGTGATTTTTGCGCAGGATTATTCCAAAAAGTATGCCCCATTGAAGAATAAATTTTCACTTTTGCCGAAAAATTAGTTTTTGAAAAAATTGATTTTAAATTAACTGATGCACATAAACGGATAAAAATCAAAAATTCGTAGTTACCAAACTAATTTAGCTAGCTGGGTGATTTTTGCGCACGATTATTCCAAAAAGTATGCCCCATTGAAGAATAAATTTTCACTTTTGCCGAAAAATTAGTTTTTGAAAAAATTGATTTTAAATTAACTGATGCACATAAACGGATAAAAATCAAAAATTCGTAGTTACCAAACTAATTTAGCTAGCTGGGTGATTTTTGCGCAGGATTATTCCAAAAAGTATGCCCCATTAAAGAATAAATTTTCACTTTTCCCAAAAAATTAGTTTTTGAAAAAATTGATTTTAAATTAACTGATGCAAATAAACGGGTAAAAATCAAAAATTCGTAGTTACCAAACTAATTTAGCTAGGTGGGTGATTTTTGCGCAGGATTATTCCAAAAAGTATGCCCCATTAAAAAATAAATTTTCACTTTTCCCAAAAAATTAGTTTTTGAAAAAATTGATTCTAAATTAACTGATGCACATAAACGGGTAAAAATCAAAAATTCGTAGTTACCAAACTAATTAAGCTAGGTGGGTGATTTTAACGCACGATTATTCCAAAAAGTATGCCCCAATAAAGAATAAATTTTCACTTTTCCCAAAAAATTAGTTTTTGAAAAAATTGATTTTAAATTAACTGATGCACATAAACGGATAAAAATCAAAAATTCGTAGTTACCAAACTAATTTAGCTAGCTGGGTGATTTTTGCGCAGGATTATTCCAAAAAGTATGCCCCATTAAAGAATAAATTTTCACTTTTCCCAAAAAATTAGTTTTTGAAAAAATTGATTTTAAATTAACTGATGCACATAAACGGATAAAAATCAAAAATTCGTAGTTACCAAACTAATTTAGCTAGGTGGGTGATTTTTGCGCAGGATTATTCCAAAAAGTATGCCCCATTAAAGAATACATTTTAACTTTTCCCAAAAAATTAGTTTTTGAAAAAATTGATTTTAAATTAACTGATGCAAATAAACGGGTAAAAATCAAAAATTCGTAGCTACCAAACTACATTAGCTAGGTGGGTGATTTTTGCGCACGATTATTCCAAAAAGTATGCCCCATTAAAGAATAAATTTTAACTTTTCCCAAAAAATTAGTTTTTGAAAAAATTGATTTTAAATTAACTGGTGCACATAAACGAGTGAAATTCAAAAATTCGTAGTTACCAAACTAATTTAGCTAGCTGAGTGATTTTAGCGCAGGATTATTCCAAAAAGTATGCCCCATTGACGTATAAATTTTCACATTTCCGAAAAATCTAGTTTTAATGGAGTGGTGCAATGAAAAGGTATTCACCAGACAAATCCTATTGATCTGTCTTCTTTTAACACACCATCCACCCAAAACTAACAAATTTCCAGAACTTCCTCATTAATATCCGCCTATTTTGACACCTGCAAATTGATTTTCAACGCCTGCAAACAGGTTGACATGTTTCTCAAAACAACCATTGTCCGTCACAACCACAAACTACCTTTTCTATTACAATACATTTCCGAAATTCAACTTTGATACGGTGCCCCATGAATCCATGAAAAAAAGAAAAAGCTTCTTATTGTGTAAATTAAATCCCCGCGAAGTGACAGAGAACATACAGAGCGTTCGCGATTCCAACCCATTTAAGGCTGAATGACAAATCGACTCGCCTCTGGTTCTACTTGTGTGGTAAATTGAGCGCTATACCGAACAACCATTAGCATTCGAGATTGTTATCGCGAGCCTTTACAAGGATAAATTCACTCTTGCTGAATTTCCATTATTTGTGGAATTTTTCTCACACTTGCCGGCTTATGGCAAAAGCTCAAAAAGTCACAACACTTCAAAATTTATTCTTCCGTTAATAAATCAGACGCTATTGTCATCGGGGGTGACTTAAGAAGACCACCAGCGGGGTTCTTGTACCATTTTCATTGGATTCGCTATTTACACTTCACAGTCTAAACATCCACACCGACCATTGTTTCATAGAAATGACGTTTAGACTGTGACTCGCTACAAAAGATTGATTTTCAATTCGCCTGGTCAAGCGAGCAATTTCATTTTATTAATTTCAGAGCTCGTAATCAATATTTATTTTATACTGTAGTGTAATGTAACATTTACTGGACTCAAAACCAAAAACTTCTGTATAGTTGAACAGTGCCAAATTCAAGTTTATAACATGTTTGGTTCAAGAGATAATTGAATAAATATGATTTTGTGTTGTTTTTCGTATAAAAAATTGTTGAGAAGTTTGAGGCTGGTTTTCACATGGTTCCTATGGTGGTACCAATTTTATCCATAAAAGAAATTTTGTAGGGAATCTTCCGTGGTATCGAGCCATGTCAAATTCCAGTTGATATCTTGTTGGGTTCCAGAATTAATTGATTAAATATAAAATCATGTTGTTTTTTGTTAAAAAAGTTTACAGAAGTTTGAGGATGGTTTTCACATGGTTCCTTTGGTGGTACCAATTTTTTCCATATAAGAAATTTTGTAGAGAATCTTTCGTAGAATCGAACCATGTCATATTCAAGTTGATATCTTGTTGGGTTCCATAATTAATTGAATAAATATGGACTCATTTCGTTTTTTGTTAAAAATATTGTATAGAACTTGAGGTTGGTTTTTACATGGTTGTTTTGATGGTACCAATTTTTTCCATATAAAAATGTTTGTAGAGAATCTTTCGTAGAATCGAACCATGTCATATTCGAGTTGATATCTTGTTGGGTTCCAGAATTAATTGATTAATGATTAACCATGCCAAAATCAAGTTGATAACTTGTTGGGTTCCAGAGATAATTGAATAAATATGGACAAATATCGTTTTTTGTTAAAAAATTGAAGAGAACTTGAGGCTGCTTTTAACATGGTTCCTTTGGTGGTACCAGTTTTCTTCATATAAAAATTTTTTTAGGTAATCTTTTGAAGAATCGAGCCATGTCATATTGAAGTAAACAAATAACTACAATTAAAAAATTGAAAACAACGATCGATAAATAATGATAAAAATGTCCTCCTAATGCGAATCTAATGAAAAGTGATAAAAAAACAATCATAACAAAAACGCATAAGAACTCATTTAAAGTTCAAAATAAAAATAAATAAAATGACTTAAAGTGACAATTTAATAAAAAATTACAAATATAACAAAAAATCAATAACAAAATATAAAAAAAACCCAACAACTTCATCAAAAAGTAAAAATAAGCTTGATAAACGTAAGTCAGTGTCGTTGAACGACAATTTCAAGAAAACTGAAAAATAAAACAATAAACAATGAGAAACAAAACGCATTAGAAAAGTCAACAACTACCAAAAATTCTAAATAAAAGGTGAATAAAAATGATAAAAGCGTCCTAAATAAAGATTCAACAAAATCAACAAAGTTTAAAAGAAAAACTATAAACATTGACAATTATTGTTTGTGGAAATGTGAAATATTTATCTTTTTGTATGGTAACTATGCAATTTTAAATGTTTTTTTATAGTATATAAAGCAGTTCTCAATGTTAATATCATTAATACTTCTTTAATTTTTGTTTCTTTTTTGTAAAATTTACATTTTTGATTTGGAAAAATCTCAGTTTTCTAAATCTTTTTTTTTAAGGAAGTTCTACCATTTTTTAACGTTTTAATTATTATTTTTTCTCATTTATTCCATTTCTATTTTTTGTCTAGTGTTAGGAAATTGGTACACAGGGTGGAAAACTGTAGCTTGCCAGAAAAAAAAACAAATGAATGAAATATAAACCAATTGACAATTATTATTGAAGCAACAATATCATAAGAAATTATGCAAAATAAAAATAAACAACCCAGAAAAAATGCTAAAAGTCAATGAAATTGGAAAAGAAGAAGTTAAATGCTAAAAGTGTCTTGCAAAGACTAATAAAAATTGGTCGAAATAACCTAAAGCAACAATTTCATAAACACTGATGTATAAAAAGAACATAAACAAAACGCGTGATAAAATCTACTTGAAAAACTCAAATCGCAAAGGAATTCGAAAAATCCTCAAAATACTTGGTTAAAAATAAAACAAATTCAACATCCTTAAATCATCAAAAAAAATAAATAAAATACAGAATTTCACAATAATTTACTCAGGTTAAGAATTACGTTTATAAAATTGAGAAAAAATGATATAATCCTAAAAATAGATGAAAATAAGACCGATTAAACATCCTTAGATCATCAAAAAAAACTTAAAAATAAAAAAAAAAAAAATTATGTTAAGAATTAGGTGTATAAAATCAAAAAAATATATAAAAAATCCTTGAAAACATAAAAATAAAGCGAATTAAAACTCCTCAAAACAGATTAAACATCTTTAAATCATCTAAAACACTTTAAAATGGACAATCTCACAATTACTTGGGTTGAAAATTACGTTTATAAAATTAAGGAAATATGATATAATCTCAAAAATAGATGAAAATAAAACCGATCAACATCCTTAGATCATCAAAAAAAACTTTAAAATAAAAAAAATCAAATTAAGTTAAGAATTAGGTGTAAAAAATCCTTGAAAACATAAAAATAAAGCAAATCAAAACTCCTTAAAACAGATTAAACATCTTTAAATCATCAAAAAAACTTCACAATGGACAATGGACAATGAAAATTACGTTTATAAAAGGAAATATGATATAATCTCAAAAACAGATGAAAATAAGACCGATCAAACATCCTTAGATCATCAAAAAAAAATTAAAATAAAAAAAAAAATATTTTAAGAATTAGGTGTATAAATAAAATCAAAAAAATATATGAAAAATCCTTGAAAACATAAAAATAAAACGAATTAAAACTTCTTTAAACATCTTTAAATCATCAAAAAAACTTTAAAATGGACAATCTCACAATAACTTGAGTTGAAAATTACGTTTATAAAATTAAGGAAATATGATATAATCTCAAAAATAGATGAAAATAAAACCGATCAACATCCTTACATCATCAAAAAAAACCGAGAAAAAAACTTTAAAATAAAAAAAAATAAATTAGGAAAATATATAAAAAATCCTTGAAAACATAAAAATAAAGCAAATTAAAACTCCTTAAAACAGATTAAACATCTTTAAATCATCAAAACAACTTTACAATGGACAATGGACAATGAAAATTACGTTTATAAAAGGAAATATGATATAATCTCAAAAACAGATGAAAATAAGACCGATCAAACATCCTTAGATCATCAAAAAAAAATTAAAATTAAAAAAAATATTTTAAGAATTAGGTGTATAAATAAAATCAAAAAAATATATGAAAAATCCTTGAAAACATAAAAATAAAACGAATTAAAACTTCTTAAAACATCTTTAAATCATCAAAAAAACTTAAAAATGGACAATCTCACAATTAGTTGGGTTGAAAATTACGTTTAAAAATTTAAGGAAATTATGACAAATTCTTACAGCAAGAACAACATACATACAAAATGTCAAATGAGACAGATAATCATAAACAAGACAAGACACATAAGAAAATTCAAAAAACTCATCAAAAGTTCTAAACAAAGTCCAATAAACATTGATAAAAGTGAACTAAAGCGACAATTAAATAAAAAGTGACAATCAGAAATTGTAACAACTTCAAAATTCGAAACAAATACGAATAAATAACGATAAAAGAGTTCTAATGCGACAATTTAATGAAAAGTTACAAACAAAACTAAAAACAGAATGAGAAATCAAAAGAAAATCCAACAAGTTAACTGAAAACATAAAACAAATGTTAATAAAAAATGATAAAAGCGACCTGAATCGATAATTTAATTTATTGAAAAATGACTAAAAAGAAATGGAAAATCAGAAATAAAGTGCATAATAAACAACATTGAAACCAATAAACCGCGACAAAGTAATAAAAAAGGATAAATAAAACAAAAGGTAAGAAACAAAACGCCTTACAAAATCTAACAACCCTACTAATAATTTAAAAAGATGAATAAACGATGATTAAACTAACCCAACACATGAGACAATTCAAAGTAAGGTAAATAAAAATCGTTAAAAGCATCCTAAACCAACAATTTTATCAAAAGTGATAAATGAGAGAAACTGTGAGCAACAAAACGAATAAGAAAATCTAAAAAATTCATCAAACTTACAAAGTAAAGTATAATAAACAAAAATGAAGGTGTCCTAAAGCGACTAATCATTGAGAAGTGGAAAAAACAATCAGAAGAAAAACGTATAAGAAAATCTAACATGCTCACTACAAATTCCAAATAAAAAAAAATAACGAATCAAAATAAAAAAAACGTGAGGGATCAAAAAGATTAAATAAAACCATGCAAACCCTCCGCCCTTGTCCTGCAAAAACTCAATCAACCGAAAGTGTGAACAACCGTTCCACTTAATAAAATTGATAGGGCCCAGGCCCAGACACCAAGGGTGAGTCTCTATCTCTACCCCTGCCAAAATCAATTTAGGACGCATTGCAATTTGTTTCCAAAACATGTCAAACGTCTCCTACAGGTGAGACGAAATTTCGATTTTCAACGCATCTCAATTTCTTCAAAAAACACCATTGTGTCCCCAAACCACAGACTACCTTCAGTCTGAAAGGGATTTCGTCTCAGATCATTTACGTGGAAAACAATGAAGGAATATGTGTCAAGGGCTAGAAATAAGGACCCTGTTGTGAGGAAAGATAAATATTTTCCTCTTTAAGCCGGTTAATTCTATTGTTGTTGACAGGTGTCAATGTTGTGTTTGGAGAAACATGTCAACTTTGTTTGCAAACTAATTGACAAGAATTATACCTTTTAAATGATTTTTTTACACTTTTTGTCAATTTATTCGTTATTTATAATTAAGTTTTAATTCGAAACTTTGCACATTTGTCAAGAATCACTGACAATACAATAATTTCAATTGAAAAAGTGCTATAAAATTATCAATAATCTCTAATTAAACAAAATCGTGGTCTAGTCAAATTATTTGGCTTGTCAAAGTGAATGAAAGACTGGTTGACGTTGACGCTTTGACGGGACCTGTGCAACGTTGCCAAGGCTGTGTGCTGCGATTATTAATATTCACTTCTGCCACGTGTACGATATTGCAGTTGATTTTTTTTCGTTAAAGTCCGATTCTAATTAATATTTTCTGATTATCCAGGTTGTATCGGTTTTTCGAATAATTTAGATGAAATTTTATTTAAATCTTCCTCAGTATTTTAAATTAATTCAGATCAGTTTTGGGTTTGGTGGGGGGTTTTCCAAAGTTTAAAATAAAAATTAATTAATATTGATGTAAGGATATTGACAGCAAGAATTTAAAAAAAAAATGATGAACAAAACAATCATAAACAAGATACATGGAAAAATTCAAAGACTAATGAAAATTGATAAACTGTCTTGGAGCAACAATTTAATAAAATATGACAAATTGAACGGGCAATCATAAACAAAACGCATAATAAAATCTAAAAAACTCATCAAAAGTTGAAAACGAAGACTAATAAACATTGATAAACTTTAACTAAATCAACAATTTGATGAAATATGATAAATTAAACAGACAATCCTAAACAAAATGCATAAGAACAAGTAAAAAACTCATCAAAAGTGGAAAACAAAGACAAATTAACCTTGACAAAAGTGTCCTAAAGCAACGATTTCATAAAAAATCTAACAAAAAAAAGCAATTCAATAAAATATTATAAATTAAACAGACAAAGTAACAAGTTTATCAAAAGTGGCAAACAAAGATTGATTAACATTGATAAAAATAAAAAAAAATAAATAAAATCGCAAAATTCTGTAAAAAATATTCAAGATAGATAAAAATGAAACAGATTCAACAACCTCAAATCCTATAAAAACAAAACGAATTAGAACTATTTTTTAAACATAAAGGAAAGTTTAAAAATATAAAATCACAAAACTAGGTTTAAACAAATTCAAAAATTGAACGGGTTTGAACTCTTTAAAACATGGATAAAGTTTAAATATGGAAAATCGCAAAAAGCAAGAGCAAAAAGCTTAGCTGATAAAAAAAGAGAATATCCTAAAAATAGATGAAAATGAAAAAGATTAATCATCCTTAGATCGTAAAAACAACTTAAAAATTAAAAATTTCAAAATTAGGTCAAGAATTAGGTATATGAAGTATAATAAAGAAAACCAAAGCAAAATAAAACAAGAAAACAAATTTAAACATGGGTATGTGAAATCGCAAAATTATGTTCAGAAGGGTTGAATAAAACTTGAAATAAATAAAAATAAAACAAATTCAACATCCTTGAATCATCAAAAAATAAATAAAATGAACAATTTCACAATAATCTACTTTGGTTAAGAACTACATTTATAAAATTGAGGAAATATGATATAATCTCCTAAAAATAGATGAAAATAAAACCGATTAAACATCCTTAGATCATCAAAAAAAACTTTAAAATAAAAACAAATAAAATTAGGTTAGGAATCAGGTGTATAAAATCAAGAAAATATTTGAAAATTCCTCAAAAACATGAAAATAAAGCGAATTAAAACAGATTAAACATCTTTAAAGCATAAAAAAAACTTTTAGATTGACAATTTCACAATTATGTACTCAGGTAAAAAATTACGTTTATAAAATTAAAGAAATTATGACAAATTCTCAAGGACTTAAAAATTAAACAAATCACTATTCCTTAAAACATAAAGAAAATTACAAAGTTATGTTGAAAAAATTAAGGAAATGAAATAATCTCAAAAATAAAAGAAAATAAAACAGCTTAAACATCCTTAGAACATCAAAAAAAATCCTAGAAAACATAAAAATAAAGCGAATTAAAACTTGAAAAAAAAAATTATGATAAATTCTAAGGAACATGAAAATTAAACGAATGAGAACTCCTTCAAATATAAAGAAAATTACAAAATCAGGTTCAAAAAATTAGGAAAATATGAAATAATCTCAAAAATAGATGAAATTAAAACATATTAAACATCCTTAGATCATAAAAAAAACTTTAAAGTGAAAAAAATCGTAATTAGTTTAACAATAATCAAGGAAATGTATGGAAAAGTCTTTACATGATGAAAAAAATTATTCCAGTGTTGCCATAACTACTTCCCAAATTTAAGTATATCGATGGTTTTCGAAAAAAGTGACACAAAGTCAAAAAACAAGTTTTTTTAGTTGAAAGTAGAAATAAATAAATTGAATCACACATTGTTTGGAAAAACGTCATAAGTGAAACTGTAACGATTGCTAAGAGATGGAGCAAGTGTCATTTTTTCTTTCCAACAAATACTCTTGGACCGTCTCTGGAAAAATGTCAACATTTTCATTAAAAACGTCATATCTTAAAAAGTATCGTTTTTTCCAAAAAAAAACGTTTAATTTTTAATTGTATCGTTTGTCCAAATAGTTCCAGTGTTGCCATACTTCCAAAATTTTAGTTTATCATCAAATTATTATTTTTTTTTTGTATTTTCCAAGTTCCAGGTGATTTGGACGAAAAATTTCAAAAATTATAAGGAAGAAAATAAGATGAAACAATGTTTTAAAAAATCACAAAATTTGGCAACTATTAAAAAAAAATAAGGCCATTCACAGCTAATTTCACCATAACAAATGCACGTTTCCGTCACTGCAACTCAATTCACCGAAATTCCTGCCACGCAGACTCTAGCGCCATCCACCGTCCAAACTATTAAACCTTCCTGCGGCAGGAGAGTGCAGGGGGGGGGCGATTTTCAACGTGTGTGGTCTTTGTCGTTTAACAAACCGCCGCTTTAGCATTGATACACCGCGCGATGATCCTGAGAAGAGAGATGAGAAACAGGACCGGCTTGAATAATTACCATCGGAATTCCGTTGGTTTTTTTTTTGTTCTCCTGCATGGCCTGAAAGAGGCCTGCTGTCTGGCCGACACTGAGCAGACTGAGTGGGTTTTTCGGATGGGTTGCAGTCAATTTAGATGTGGTTTTTGATCGGTTGCAGGATTGACAGGAATGCCAATTGATGGTGTTGTTTGCGTTGGATTGCTTGTTTATCAATGTTCGCTGTATTGTTGCTTTTCTTCTGCAATCTTTTATCTTTTCAACTTGTTTTTTAATTATTATCTAGCTATAATGATGTGTTTTTGAAATTGACTTTCTAGATATGAGAGTATTGCTTAGTATATTTTTCTTTGAAAAGGATTTCACGTTATTCTTTTTTTTTATTTAGTTTTTGTGTTAATTTTCGCATAACTTTAGGTCAAGGTTTTGTTTTATTTTCCAGACACCCTGTATATTTGAATGAGTAATCTGGACGCAAATTTTACGCTAAATCGATTGGTGAAAAAAGCGCAAAGCTAACTCTGCCTTTTTTCCTGCTATTCAAGTTTTTATTCTCAATTGTCAAACTTTTCCCAACTTTAAGTCAAGTTTTTTGTTATTTTTTCCAGACACCCTGTATATTTGAATGGGGAATATGAACGCAAAGTTTACGCTAAATCGAAAAATCACTTCAAGAAAATATGTATTATTTGAAAAATAAGTAAAAATTAAACAGTTGAAGCTCGTAAAAATAAATAATAAAACAGGTTAAACTTCATTGAAACTTAATAAGATTGAAAAAATAGTTATATTAGGAGATCAAATCTTTTTTATAAAATTAAAGACATAAAAATCCTTGAAAGTGAAAAAAAGTATGAAAATGGTAGATCGTAAAATGTTCAAAAACAAAGAAATCCTGAAAAAAGTTAAAAATAAAACATATCAAACATGCTTAAATCATCAAAAAAAACTTCAAAATGAAAACATTATATAAATAAGGAATAATACGTTTATAAAATCAAGGAAATATATGACAAATACCTAAAAATACAAAAAAATGAGAATTAGAACTCCATAAAAAAAGTTTGAAGGAAAATAACAAAATTTGATTTAAAAAATAACTAACTCTTTGAAACATGAAAAGATTGTAAAAATGGAAAATGAAAATACGTTATAATAATCATTATTTAGCTACATATTAAAGAGAGTAAATGACACACTTCATTCAATGACCAGTATATATTGTACTCAAATAATATTATCCACGTTTTTTCCAGTGGATAAATGGAAAATTTCCTCCTCTTTCCAATGGAACTAGTGCGGCCTTGATCACTCTTTTAGTTTAGGAGATAGATTACTTTTTCTGGGGCAATGTTTTTGTTATGGACCACTCCATTTAATGGACAGTATATATTGTACCATATACTATTGATTATATTTTTTCACGTAAGTTAATGGAAAAATTCCTCCTCTTTTCAATGGAACTAGTGCGGCCTTGATCACTCATTTAGTTTAGAAGATAGATTACTTTTTCTGGGGCAATGTTTTTGTTATGGACCACTTCATTAAATGAACAGTATATATTGTACCATATAATATTGATTATATTTTTTCAAGTAAGTTAAGGGAAAAATTCCTTCTCTTTCCAATGAAACCAGTGCGGCCTTGATCACTCTTTTAGTTTAGGAGATAGATTACTTTTTCTGGGGCAATGTTTTTGTTATGGACCACTCCATTTAATGGACAGTATATATTGTACCATATACTATTGATTATATTTTTTCACGTAAGTTAATGGAAAAATTCCTCCTCTTTTCAATGGAACTAGTGCGGCCTTGATCACTCATTTAGTTTAGAAGATAGATTACTTTTTCTGGGGCAATGTTTTTGTTATGGACCACTTCATTAAATGAACAGTATATATTGTACCATATAATATTGATTATATTTTTTCAAGTAAGTTAAGGGAAAAATTCCTTCTCTTTCCAATGAAACCAGTGCGGCCTTGATCACTCTTTTAGTTTAGGAGATAGATTACTTTTTCTGGGGCAATGTTTTTGTTATGGACCACTCCATTTAATGGACAGTATATATTGTACCATATAATATTGATTATATTTTTTCACGTAAGTTAATGGAAAAATTCCTCCTCTTTTCAATGGAACTAGTGCGGCCTTGATCACTCATTTAGTTTAGAAGATAGATTACTTTTTCTGGGGCAATGTTTTTGTTATGGACCACTTCATTAAATGGACAGTATATATTGTACCATATAATATTGATTATATTTTTTCACGTAAGTTAATGGAAAAATTCCTCCTCTTTCCAATGAAACCAGTGCGGCCTTGATCACTCTTTTAGTTTAGGGGATAGATTACTTTTTCTGGGGCAATGTTCTTGTAATGGACCACTTCATTAAATGGACAGTATATATTGTACCATATAATATTAATTATATTTTTTCTAGTTAGTGAATGGAAAATTTCCTCCTCTTTCCAATGAAACTAGTGCGTCCTAGATCACTCATTTAGTTTAGGAGATAGATTACTTTTTCTGGGGCAATGTTTTTGTTATGGACCACTCCATTTAATGGACAGTATATATTGTACCATATACTATTGATTATATTTTTTCACGTAAGTTAATGGAAAAAATCCTCCTCTTTCCAATGAAACCAGTGCGGCCTTGATCACTCTTTTAGTTTAGGAGATAGATTACTTCTTTTGAGGCAATGTTCTTGTTATGGACCACTTCATTAAATGGACAGTATACATTGTACCATATAATATTGATTATATTTTTTCACGTAAGTTAATGGAAAAAATCCTCCTCTTTCCAATGAAACCAGTGCGGCCTTGATCACTCTTTTAGTTTAGGAGATAGATTACTTCTTTTGAGGCAATGTTCTTGTTATGGACCACTTCATTAAATGGACAGTATACATTGTACCATATAATATTGATTATATTTTTTCACGTAAGTTAATGGAAAAAATCCTCCTCTTTCCAATGAAACCAGTGCGGCCTTGATCACTCATCTAGTTTAGGAGATAGATTACTTTTTCTGGGACAATGTTTTTGTTATGGACCACTTCATTAAATGGACAGTATATATTGTACCATATAATATTGATTATATTTTTTCACGTAAGTTAATGGAAAAATTCCTCCTCTTTCCAATGAAACCAGTGCGGCCTTGATCACTCTTTTAGTTTAGGGGATAGATTACTTTTTCTGGGGCAATGTTCTTGTAATGGACCACTTCATTAAATGGACAGTATATATTGTACCATATAATATTAATTATATTTTTTCTAGTTAGTGAATGGAAAATTTCCTCCTCTTTCCAATGAAACTAGTGCGGCCTTGATCACTCTTTTAGTTTAGGAGATAGATTACTTTTTCTGGGGCAATGTTCTTGTAATGGACCACTTCATTAAATGGACAGTATATATTGTACCATATAGTATTGATTATATTATTTCTAGTAAGTCAATGGAAAATTTCCTCCTCTTTCCAATGGAACCAGTGCGGCCTTGATTACTCTTTTAGTTTTGAAGATATATTACTACAACAAAAAAAAAATATTGGTCTTGATAGTACATTAAATAACGTTGTCGCTATACCCGACAAATACATAAACCATTCACCGTAACCCATACCAAGTACGCCAATTTGCAATCAAATCGAGCAACATTCCTTTGATTTCATAGTTTTGCAGAATTGGTGATAACTCCATTTTCGGCGAGGCAATTATGCGACAATTATGCCCGTGATATGGTTACAGCAGGCATTGCCAATAGAATTGTTGGCGTGCCAACGCATTAGATTTTAGTCGAAACTTCTTCATTGCAGTCAAAAGTGGTGGCCTTCATCTCGCCGACGAAGAAAGAAGAACAAGAAACAAACGAGCGGCCATAAAACAAAGAGGCCACCCAAGTTGAGCCTCTTCCATTGGGCGAGAAGATGTAAAAAGAGGCGTCCGATTGAGCGCTCCAAGTTCTCACGCAGAGATAGCGATTAGTACGGGCGAAGTTTGGAAAAAACTGTTACATTCTTTGTACGTCGATTATACTGGAAATGATGCTTGATGATTATTTCGTAGTTTTCAACTTTTTTTTGGGTTTGAAAACTTTTAATTCGTCTTATATTTGATGATTTTTAATCAATTTTGTGCTTTTATTTTTTAAGTTGGTTTACTCAGGCTAGTTTTCTATTTTTTACATTTTTAATGTTCCTTATATCCCAATAGATATTTTTATTTTTTTTGGGTTTTAAGGAGAATTAATTATTTTCAGAATCTTTTTCTAGTTTTAGACTTCCTTTATCTGGTTTGCTTTTTATTTTTTTTTATTATTTTTCATTTGTTTGAGTGAAGTTTGTGGTTTTATTTTTTCAATTGACTTTATCTATGTTGAATTTTTTATTTTTAACTTTTTAACGCACATTTTCATGATTATCGTTATTTTTCAAATTTTAGGAAGTTTAAATTTGTCTTAATTTCATGTATCAATGATTTTCGATCGTTCAAGACTAATTTTAGTATTTGAAGCCAATTTTGTGTTTTTATTATTTTTTTATTAATTTAACCTCGGTTGCGTATTTTCTCACATTTTCAGTGTTTTTATTTTTTGAAGGCCATAATCGTCATTTTTTCGAATTTAAGGAGTTTTAATTCGTCTTGCTTTTGATTTTTTTTTGAATTTTTACAATTCTTTTAAAGTAAATATTTCTGTGGTTATCGTAATTTTTTTTGGTACAAAAATTTTAATTCGTCCAAATTTTATCCTATTTCAAAGATTTTTATTGTTTTTAAACTTTTTTCAGATTTAAGCAAGTTTTAATTCATTCATTTTATTTTCAGTAACTGAGAATTTGTGGCATTTTTAAATTTCCCAACTTTTGATTGATGAGTTTTAATTTTTATATTTTTTAATAGCTTTAATTTGTTTAATTATTTTCAAATGGATTTGAAACATGTTTTATAAATTTATTCACTTTGTCATTCAATTTTAATTCTTTTACATTTTCCATTATTTATAACTCAATAATTTAAAAATTGCTACATTATTCATGATTCGTTTGAATAATCTTTGTTGCAGTACCATGCAATCTATCAACAAATAAATCATCAACAATTATCAGCACAGCAACTAATTAATATAATTAACAAATAATTACACTTCACACTTCAAGGTGTACCGATTAGATCGGCGCCATAATTTAATTCAAAACGAAATGCACATGTTAATGCATACATTGCGCCCCCTGTTGGGGCTCTATCAATTTACGTAATGACGCAAACGTGCTCTATCAGCATACTTTATATTAGAAATTGAAATATGGCCTGTCAGTGGCCCCGCCTAAAAAACTTTCGGGTCTATAACAAATCAACTCAAGCAGGTGCGGTACCATTTGGTTCCCAACAGCATCTGCTCAATATTGCAAGAGGAAAATAAATCTCCAGCAACAACGTTATAAATCCAACCGTACCATTGTACTCTTTTAAAATTATAATCAAATAGAACAAATAAGTACCACGGTCCCATGGGCACCCATTAACGATCAGCGTTATGTGCTGCATAATGCGTACACGGGTTCTTAATGGTCATGTCAAGAAGATGGCTAAATAATGTGCATAGTGATTTGGGAAACCTGCGGCTATTGCAGCAAAATCTGCGGCTATTTATCAAAACCACTTAACCATTGGTCCCCATTTGTGGGTTATCAGCCGAATTTGACATAAAGATAGCATACAATGGTCAATTTCAACCGTTTTTTCTTCGTAATATATCGAACTTTTTGCTGCCGACTTTGCCCCCTTAATTTATAATAATTTCTTTTTTAATTACTGAATTTGACATACATTATTAACTAAAAAGTTTGGCTTTCTTAAAAAAATAGATAACATATATGGAATATGTGCTTCTAGAGAACGGACGGATAACAGAACGTTGAAACAGGCTCCACCCTTTACCGAGGATTTCCGATTGATTGGATAGACTCCGCCCCTTTGCCGAGATTCCCCGAACGAGTAAACGGGGATGGTTTTATAGAAAACACTTTTTTGTGATTTATTTGTTTTGATCTTCTGTGCTTTTAGTTTTTTTTTATTTTTCTAATTCTTGAGTTTGATAAGAACGTCTAATGTTAGCTGTGCGTATCATTCTCAGTTAAACAGCCGGACGGATAACAGAACGTTAAAATGAGCTCCACCCTTTAACGAAGTTTCCCGATTGAGCTTTGTTTCTGTTGGAGGGGTTCCGCCCCTTTGCCGAGCTTTTCCGAAAGACTAAACGAGAGGCGATTTATAGATGGTTTGTTGAATGAAATCATTTTTTTGTGATTTATTTCTTTCAATCATTTACCTATAACTGTGCTTAATTATTTTTTGCCCATTTCTAAGTGCGTCTATTCTTAGCGTACGACCCCGGTTTTAACGGACTGACAGATTACAAAACGTCAAGACAGGCTCCACCCTTTTCCGAACTGTCCCGAGTGAACAACCGATTAAGTTACGGACGCGCTTTGGTTTGAAGGTACGGATGGAGAACAGAACGTTGAGTCAGGCTCCGCCCATCTACCGAGCTTTTCCGAACAAGGAAACTATTTGTCGGGATGCGCCTCATGTTGGTTGGTTTGTTGTAAGCGATGATTTAATTTAAAAAAAAATATACCTTTTTTGATTTTGGTATTGTTTGTTTCAGTTTTTCTTCGTTTTTTTTTTCAAAATTGTGAATCTGATGACGTTGCAGCCTCAATTTATCCATTTATCTCTGGCAACACCACCGTACTTAAAGGCACGAAGGGATAACAGAGCGTAGGGAGGGACTCCGCCCCTTTACCGAGCTTACCCGAATCACTGGGAGGCTCCATCCCTTTTGGTTAGTTTGTTAAAAGCGATGATTTCCTAAAAAACACCATTTTTTGATTTTTGTTATGTTCGTTTTAGTTTTTTTTTCAAATTTGTTTCTTTTTTTTTTTTAGGAAAACATTTTTTTTAATATTTCTTATTCCATTGGGCATTCTAAATGAGAATTTGCTGACTTTGACGCCCTAATTTGTCCATATATTTTTAGCAACAATCTTCTTAGTTCCCATGCGCATAGGGATCGATAATCAGACTCCACCCTTTTCTAGGTTTTGTTTAAACGGACGGATAACTAACCACAGCCATAACCAAAAAATTATCAATCAATTCTGATTTTTAGAAACAGATGGCTTATTGGAGACTCTAATTTAAATAGCCGGACGGCAAACTGAACGGATATAAGCTCCGCCTTTTTGACGAACTTTCCCGAACTGACAAGACTCCGCCCATTTCTAGGCTGTGTTTTAAACGCACGAATAACTAACCAAAGCTTTCACGAAAAACATAATTTCAATGAATTCTGCTTTTTATATGCAGAGGGCTCTGGTAGCACTTCAACTACTACTGATAGGACTCTCGATTTGTGACTGGAGAAAGCTAAAAGAAAATTATTTGAAATTTCTTATTTTGTTCTAATTAAGATTTTCTAATAATTTTAATCGGTTTTTTGGTAATTTTTCACGCACCCTATTCAAAGGGACGGTCGGATAACAGAACGACAAGACAGACTCCGCCTTCCCGAACTATCCCAAAGTGGTAAACATCAAATTAGGCTCCGTTGATGGGGACCTGATTTTCCTTGTTATAGCAACTTGGAATTGAGGTGTTGCAGTGGTACCACCTGAAAGAGGGGGAAATTTACTAAAAGAACATATGACGACAACCAAACTTCGCCATTTTCTAGGCTAGTGTTTGAACGAATGGAAAACTAACCGAATTGTAAGAACCGGACGGGTAACTGAACGGTTACAAGCCCCGCCCCCCATCAATCATCAGAGACGGACTGAACCACCTAAAGTACAAAACCATTAAAATTTTTGCAATATCACAACTGGCCCATCATATTAATCACAACATAATTATCATCCATTATTTGCTTTACCAAATTATAAAGACGTGAAGCATCAGCACGCCCCTGCTCTAACAAATGTTTCGAGATGGTTCGACAAAATTACGTCGACAGCCGCGGGGTTTCGAGAATAAAGAAAAAAAAATGAACCCACCGTTGATAATCGACCCGAAAAAGCCATAGAGCGATCCACCCAATTCGTTGTATCATTTTTTTTTTTGTTCATCCGCTTGATGGGAATAAGGCAATCAGCCATCTTGGGGCAGCTGCGCGCTTCTAAATTATGATTGGAGCGCAGAATAAATTAAAACGTCAGATGGAACATGGGACTATTAATTCGTTGAATATCTCCGAAACCGAGGGTGGTCGGGATTGTGCGAGAAGTACCGTGAAATGGGTTTTTTCCTTAATTGGCCGTACCATATAGACAAAACACAAAACTGCAATTTTGAACATGATTTGGTGATCTTTGCGTCAACATTTGAGTACACATTGTTACTTACAATCTATTAACCCGGCCGGATGGATAACTGAACGTTAATCAGGCCCCGCCCCTCATGTAAGAAGTGGGTGGGGATATAATAGTACAACCATCTTCATCTATTACGAAATATATTCATCAAACCATCATTAACGCCTTAATCGATTTTTGATGATAAAACCCAATTTTCCCTCTTAAATAACTTTCCCAGCCACAATTTTCTCAATGTTTAATTAACCGATCAGTCACAGTCATGGTGTTTTGTGTTAATTTCCATTACACTCTGCATGTAAATTAATTAATAAAGCTATTATTCAATGAATATTGTTATATCGTAATTACGGCGTAATTAACTCGGACAATGTTAATTTAAATGTGATTCTCTCCATCTATGGAAATAGAGGGTTTTATTAAAAATTCCAGGTAATAAATTTTGGTTTAAAAATACCAAAAAGACCGCTGCCTACCTTCATCCGAGCCCCATGTGGTATTAACTATAAAATACGGAAAAATGCATCAGCCATTTTAGCTTTTAGGAGGCAATTAACAGTTTTGATCGGGAAGATTAAAAAACGCCGAGGGGTTTAGGGTAATGGTGAACGTGCTTTCGGATTAATTTTCTAATTTTTTCCCATTTTCTCCCTTTGCCTAAACCAACTTGACCCAAATAAACCCAACAATGATTATGTTTTTATAGGAAAAAAACCACTGCAACACCTCAATCCAAGTGGTTCTCCTGTTATAACAAGGAAAATGAGGTCCCCATCAACAAGATTAAGTTCAAATTGAATTTTCTTCACAATTTTCCAAGGAAGTTTTCGTAATTTTCCCATATCATTATAGGAAATTTCCTCCTCTTTCACGTGGTAACACTGCAATACCTCAATTCCAAGTGGTTCTCCTGTTATAACAAGGAAAATGAGGTCCCCATCAACAAGATTAATTTCAAATTGAATTTTCTTCACAATTTTCCAAGGAAATTATGGTAATTTTCCCATATTATTATAGAAAATTTCCTCCTCTTTCACGAGGTACCACTGCAACACCTCAATCCAAGTGGTTCTCCTGCTATAACAAGGAAAATGAGGTCCCCATCAACAAGATTAATTTCAAATTGAATTTTCTTCACAATTTTCCAAAGAAATTATGGTAATTTTCTCATATTATTATAGGAAATTTCCTGCTCTTTCACGAGGTACCACTGCAACACCTCAATACCAAGTGGTTCTCCTGCTATAACAAGGAAAATGAGGTCCCCATCAACAAGATTAATTTCAAATTGAATTTTCTTCACAATTTTCCAAAGAAATTATGGTAATTTTCTCATATTATTATAGGAAATTTCCTCCTCTTTCACGAGGTACCACTGCAACACCTCAATTCCAAGTGATTCTCCTGCTATAACAAGGAAAATGAGGTCCTAATCAACAAGATTAATTTCAAAGTGAATTTTCTTCACAATTTTCCAAGGAAATTATGGTAATTTTCCCATATTATCATAGGAAATTTCCTGCTCTTTCACGAGGTACCACTGAAACACCTCAATACCAAGTGGTTCTCCTGCTATAACAAGGAAAATGAGGTCCCCATCAACAAGATTAATTTCAAATTGAATTTTCTTCACAATTTTCCAAGAAAATTATGGTAATTTTCCCATATTATCATAGGAAATTTCCTGCTCTTTCACGAGGTACCACTGCAACACCTCAATACCAAGTGGTTCTCCTGCTATAACAAGGAAAATGAGGTCCTAATCAACAAGATTAATTTCAAAGTGAATTTTCTTCACAATTTTCCAAGAAAATTATGGTAATTTTCCCATATTATCATAGGAAATTTCCTGCTCTTTCACGAGGTACCACTGCAACACCTCAATACCAAGTGGTTCTCCTGCTATAACAAGGAAAATGAGGTCCCCATCAACAAGACTAATTTCAAATTGAATTTTCTTCACAATTTTCCAAAGAAATTATGGTAATTTTCTCATATTATTATAGGAAATTTCCTCCTCTTTCACGAGGTACCACTGCAACACCTCAATTCCAAGTGGTTCTCCTGCTATAACAAGGAAAGTGAGGTCCTAATCAACAAGATTAATTTCAAAGTGAATTTTCTTCACAATTTTCCAAGGAAATTATGGTAATTTTCTCATATTATAATAGGAAATTTCCTCCTCTTTCACGAGGTACCACTGCAACACCTCAATTCCAAGTGGTTCTCCTGCTATAACAAGAAAAATGACGTCCCCATCAACAACATCAATTCCAAAGTGGATTTTCTTCACAATTTTCCAAGGAAATCATGGTAATTTTCCCATATTATCATAGGAAATTTCCTCCTCTTTCACGAGGTACCACTGCAACACCTCAATACCAAGTGGTTCTCCTGCTATAACAATGAAAATGAGGTCCCCATCAACAAGATTAATTCCAAAGTGAATTTTCTTCACAATCTTCCAAGGAAATTATGGTAATTTTTCCACATTATTAAAGGAAATTTCCTCCTCTTTCTCGAGGTACCACTGCAAAACCTCAATTCCAAGTGGTTCTCCTGCTATAACAATGAAAATGAGGTCCCCATCAACAGGATTAATTCCAAAGTGAATTTTCTTCACAATCTTCCAAGGAAATTATGGTAATTTTCCCATATTATTATAGGTAATTTTCTCCTCTTTCACGAGGTACCACTGCAACACCTCAATTCCAAGTGGTTCTCCTGCTATAACAAGGAAAATGAGGTCCCCATCAAAAAGATTATGTTCAAAGTGAATTTTCTTCCCAATTTTCCAAGAAAATTATTATGGTAATTATCTCACATTATTAAAGGAAATTTCCTCCTCTTTCACGAGGTACCACTGCAACACCTCAATTCCAAGTGGTTCTCCCTAGGGTTCTCCTGCTATAACAAGGAAAATGAGGTCCCCATCAACAAGATTAATTTCAAAGTGAATTTTCTTCACAATTTTCCAAGGAAATTATGGTAATTTTCCCATATTATTATAGGTAATTTTCTCCTCTTTCACGAGGTACCACTGCAACACCTCAATTCCAAGTGGTTCTCCTGCTATAACAAGGAAAATGAGGTCCCCATCAAAAAGATTAAGTTCAAAGTGAATTTTCTTCCCAATTTTCCAAGAAAATTATTATGGTAATTATCTCACATTATTAAAGGAAATTTCCTCCTCTTTCACGAGGTACCACTGCAACACCTCAATTCCAAGTGGTTCTCCTGCTATAACAAGGAAAATGAGGTCCTCATCAACAAGATTAATTTCAAATTGAATTTTCTTCACAATTTTCCAAAGAAATTATGGTAATTTTCTCACATTATTATAGGAAATTTCCTCCTCTTTCACGAGGTACCACTGCAACACCTCAATTCCAAGTAGTTCTCCTGCTATAACAAAAAAAAAGAGGTCCCTATCAATGCCTGAACTTATAATGTTTCACGTTCGGGAAAGCTCGGTCAAGAGGCGGAGCTTGCCACGACGTTCTGTTATCCGTCCGTGCCCTCACACATAGGGGCACGTACCCAATTGTAGCTAAAAGTAGACACATGAGTTAAAAGTGCAAATTTTCCAGAATAACGATTCCCCTGAAAAAATAAATAATACACAATAAATCTTCTCAACAACTCGTTCGGGAAAGCTCGGTAAAAGGGCGGAGCCTCTCGCAGCGTTCTATTCTCCATCCGTTCCTTGCAACTACAATGGCTCGATCGGGAAACATCGGTAAAGGGTGGAGCCTGTCTTAACGTTCTGTTACCCGTCCGTCCATTCATCACTAAAGGAAACAAAGTAAAAAAATCAAAATATACCTCTGACGGTTCTCAACTCATTTCCCTAAACACGCACCTCTAAAGTCGGTGTTTTATTGGGTAAGCTTTTCTTTTAATAGTCTTCGATAAACATTTATAATTATTTCGAAGATAGGGCGGTTATTTATGCTAATAAGACATACCAACGGTTGCAGGTAGGATGAGGCATTTAAGATGGCGCTCCGGCGGCAGAGAGGTAAGATGACACTGATGAGAACTCATTTTGGGTCGGTTGTAAATTTGTTGTCACATAAAATGATGATCTTCACGTAAAAATGTCAACGAGGTATGTCTGTTTGGTTTTGTTGATGAGGTTGTCGACTTTTAACGATATCTTCAAAGTAGTACCTCTGAGAGGAAATTGGTATCAACAAATGTTGAAGACAATCAATCAGAGAACAACTTTTATTTGAAAAGTTTTTTGATTGGAGGAACTGCTGTCAAATTATAAATCATTTTACAACAAAATTAAAAACACCTCGATCGTCACAGTAGATCAATTCAGATAATTTATGTTTTAATAACAGTATCATTAAATTTAATGTTATTTATTGCTTAACGTTTTTAATTTTATATCAAGCAATTTTGTAAATTATTGATGAATATTAATTATATGGCTATATTAAGGAGCAGAATAATTATTCACATTTTAAATTGTTTGCTAATTTATTGGTTATTTCCTGTTAGATCAAATGAATAAATTTTCTTCTATACATGCCAAATTTCAAGTTGATTCTTCTCAACAGTGTTGAAAATGGGAAATTCTCTGTAGAATCACGTGATGTAGTTAGATTTTCTCCATCTATCACCGTTGATATAAATTAATTTGTATTTTCATCAACAACAATGATGAAAGATTTACCAGAAACAACCACCGTTGAAAAACCACGCCCCAAACCCCCATAAACCCATTCAACCATGCAACCCATCGCCCCTGAAATAAAGCGATAAATCTGGCCGCGATTATTTTACATAACGCTTGTAATTACTTCATTGTAACCGGACCGTGCAACCCTTGACAATCTGCACGAAATTGTATCGCTTATTTATATCGTACCATGGCAAAAATTCAAAATGGCCGCCTCATATACCCGACCCATCAGACCACAACCGGTCTCTCACTCTCCATGGGCCCCCCGGCTGACATGCATGCTGAAATAAGGCCATTATGGCTACACATACGGAATATACGGGCGGGGACACGGATGAAAGGTCCATTGGGGATTTTTTCAGAATATTTTCTTTGAAAAAATCATTATTTGTTGATTGAAATTCAGTGAGGTACCCGTCAGTACTAAGTTCAGCTTGATATGTTGATTGGTACCGGAAATATTCAATTAAATGTAAGACGTCATTTTTTTCCAAAAAAGTTTAGGCTGGATTTTGACGTGGTTCCTCAAGTAGTACCGTGATTATTCATATGAAATAATTTGTTGAAAATTAAGTGAGGATCTCGTCAGTACCAAATTCAACTCGATCTGTTGATTGGTTCCGGAGATATTCAATTAAATACAAGACGTTGTCTTTTTTTCTCAAAAAAGTTTAGGCTCGATTTTGACAAGGTTCCTCAAGTAGTGCCGTGATTATTTATTGAAAATAATTTGTTGAGAATTCAGTGAAGAACCCATCAGTACCAGATTCAACTTTATATGCTGATTGGTACCGGAGATATTCAATTAAATACAAGACGTTGTCTTTTTTTCTCAAAAAAGTTTAGGCTCGATTTTGACAAGGTTCCTCAAGTAGTGCCGTGATTATTTATTGAAAATAATTTGTTGAGAATTCAGTGAAGAACCCATCAGTACCAGATTCAACTTTATATGCTGATTGGTTCCGGAGATATTCAATTAAATACAAGACGTTGTCTTTTTTTCTCAAAAAAGTTTAGGCTCGATTTTGACAAGGTTCCTCAAGTAGTGCCGTGATTATTTATTGAAAATAATTGGTCGAGAATTCAGTGAAGAACCCATCAGTACCAGATTCAACTTTATATGCTGATTGGTACCGGAGATATTCAATTAAATGTAAGACGTTGTCATTTTTCCCTTAAAAAGTTTAGGCTGGATTTTGACGTGGTTCCTCAAGTAGTACCGTGATTATTCATATGAGATAATTTGTTGAAAATTGAGTGAGGAACTCGTCATTGTCAAATTCAACACGATATGTTGATTGGTTCCGGAGATATTCAATTAAATGTAAGACGTTGTCATTTTTTCTCAAAAAAGTCTAGGCTGTATTTTGACGTGGTTCCTCAAGTAGTACCGTGGTTATTCATATGAAATAATATGTTGAGAATTTAGTGAGGAACTTGTCAGTGCCAAATTCAACTCGATATGTTGATTGGTTCCGGAGATATTCGATTAAATGTAAGACGTTGTCATTTTACCCCAAAAAAGTTTAGGCTGGATTTTGACGTGGTTCCTCAAGTAGTACCGTGATTATTCATATAAAATAATTAGTTGAAAATTAAGTGAGGATCTCGTCAGTACCAAATTCAACTCGATCTGTTGATTGGTTCCGGAGATATTCAATTAAATACAAGACGTTGTCTTTTTTTCTCAAAAAAGTTTAGGCTCGATTTTGACAAGGTTCCTCAAGTAGTGCCGTGATTATTTATTGAAAATAATTTGTTGAGAATTCAGTGAAGAACCCATCAGTACCAGATTCAACTTTATATGCTGATTGGTACCGGAGATATTCAATTAAATGTAAGACGTTGTCATTTTTCCCTTAAAAAGTTTAGGCTGGATTTTCACGTGGTTCCTCAAGTAGTACCGTGATTATTCATATGAGATAATTTGTTGAAAATTGAGTGAGGAACTCGTCATTGTCAAATTCAACACGATATGTTGATTGGTTCCGGAGATATTCAATTAAATGTAAGACGTTGTCATTTTTTCTCAAAAAAGTCTAGGCTGTATTTTGACGTGGTTCCTCAAGTAGTACCGTGGTTATTCATATGAAATAATATGTTGAGAATTTAGTGAGGAACTTGTCAGTGCCAAATTCAACTCGATATGTTGATTGGTTCCGGAGATATTCGATTAAATGTAAGACGTTGTCATTTTACCCCAAAAAAGTTTAGGCTGGATTTTGACGTGGTTCCTCAAGTAGTACCGTGATTATTCATATAAAATAATTAGTTGAAAATTAAGTGAGGATCTCGTCAGTACCAAATTCAACTCGATCTGTTGATTGGTTCCGGAGATATTCAATTAAATACAAGACGTTGTCTTTTTTTCTCAAAAAAGTTTAGGCTCGATTTTGACAAGGTTCCTCAAGTAGTGCCGTGATTATTTATTGAAAATAATTTGTTGAGAATTCAGTGAAGAACCCATCAGTACCAGATTCAACTTTATATGCTGATTGGTACCGGAGATATTCAATTAAATGTAAGACGTTGTCATTTTTCCCTTAAAAAGTTTAGGCTGGATTTTCACGTGGTTCCTCAAGTAGTACCGTGATTATTCATATGAGATAATTTGTTGAAAATTGAGTGAGGAACTCGTCATTGTCAAATTCAACACGATATGTTGATTGGTTCCGGAGATATTGAATTAAATGTAAGACGGTGTCATTTTTCCCTTAAAAAGTTTAGGCTGGATTTTGACGTGGTTCCTCAAGTAGTACCGTGATTATTCATATAAAATAATTAGTTGAAAATTAAGTGAGGAACTCGTCATTGTCAAATTCAACACGATATGTTGATTGGTTCCGGAGATATTCAATTAAATGTAAGACGTTGTCATTTTTCCCTTAAAAAGTTTAGGCTGGATTTTGACGTGGTTCCTCAAGTAGTACCGTGATTATTCATATGAGATAATTTGTTGAAAATTGAGTGAGGAACTCGTCATTGTCAAATTCAACACGATATGTTGATTGGTTCCGGAGATATTCAATTAAATGTAAGACGTTGTCATTTTTCCCTTAAAAAGTTTAGGCTGGATTTTGACGTGGTTCCTCAAGTAGTACCGTGATTATTCATATAAAATAATTAGTTGAAAATTAAGTGAGGAACTCGTCATTGTCAAATTCAACACGATATGTTGATTGGTTCCGGAGATATTCAATTAAATGTAAGACGTTGTCATTTTTCCCTTAAAAAGTTTAGGCTGGATTTTGACGTGGTTCCTCAAGTAGTACCGTGATTATTCATATGAGATAATTTGTTGAAAATTGAGTGAGGAACTCGTCATTGTCAAATTCAACACGATATGTTGATTGGTTCCGGAGATATTCAATTAAATGTAAGACGTTGTCATTTTTCCCTTAAAAAGTTTAGGCTGGATTTTGACGTGGTTCCTCAAGTAGTACCGTGATTATTCATATGAGATAATTTGTTGAAAATTGAGTGAGGAACTCGTCATTGTCAAATTCAACACGATATGTTGATTGGTTCCGGAGATATTCAATTAAATGTAAGACGTTGTCATTTTTTCTCAAAAAAGTCTAGGCTGTATTTTGACGTGGTTCCTCAAGTAGTACCGTGGTTATTCATATGAAATAATATGTTGAGAATTTAGTGAGGAACTTGTCAGTGCCAAATTCAACTCGATATGTTGATTGGTTCCGGAGATATTCGATTAAATGTAAGACGTTGTCATTTTACCCCAAAAAAGTTTAGGCTGGATTTTGACGTGGTTCCTCAAGTAGTACCGTGATTATTCATATAAAATAATTAGTTGAAAATTAAGTGAGGATCTCGTCAGTACCAAATTCAACTCGATCTGTTGATTGGTTCCGGAGATATTCAATCAAATACAAGACGTTGTCTTTTTTTCTCAAAAAAGTTTAGGCTCGATTTTGACAAGGTTCCTCAAGTAGTGCCGTGATTATTTATTGAAAATAATTTGTTGAGAATTCAGTGAAGAACCCATCAGTACCAGATTCAACTTTATATGCTGATTGGTACCGGAGATATTCAATTAAATGTAAGACGTTGTCATTTTTCCCTTAAAAAGTTTAGGCTGGATTTTGACGTGGTTCCTCAAGTAGTACCGTGATTATTCATATGAGATAATTTGTTGAAAATTGAGTGAGGAACTCGTCATTGTCAAATTCAACACGATATGTTGATTGGTTCCGGAGATATTCAATTAAATGTAAGACGTTGTCATTTTTCCCTTAAAAAGTTTAGGCTGGATTTTGACGTGGTTCCTCAAGTAGTACCGTGATTATTCATATGAGATAATTTGTTGAAAATTGAGTGAGGAACTCGTCATTGTCAAATTCAACACGATATGTTGATTGGTTCCGGAGATATTCAATTAAATGTAAGACGTTGTCATTTTTCCCTTAAAAAGTTTAGGCTGGATTTTGACGTGGTTCCTCAAGTAGTACCGTGATTATTCATATCAGATAATTTGTTGAAAATTGAGTGAGGAACTCGTCATTGTCAAATTCAACACGATATGTTGATTGGTTCCGGAGATATTCAATTAAATGTAAGACGTTGTCATTTTTCCCTTAAAAAGTTTAGGCTGGATTTTGACGTGGTTCCTCAAGTAGTACCGTGATTATTCATATAAAATAATTAGTTGAAAATTAAGTGAGGAACTCGTCATTGTCAAATTCAACACGATATGTTGATTGGTTCCGGAGATATTCAATTAAATGTAAGACGTTGTCATTTTTCCCTTAAAAAGTTTAGGCTGGATTTTGACGTGGTTCCTCAAGTAGTACCGTGATTATTCATATGAGATAATTTGTTGAAAATTGAGTGAGGAACTCGTCATTGTCAAATTCAACACGATATGTTGATTGGTTCCGGAGATATTCAATTAAATGTAAGACGTTGTCATTTTACCCCAAAAAAGTTTAGGCTGGATTTTGACGTGGTTCCTCAAGTAGTACCGTGATTATTCATTAAAAATAATTTTTTGTGGAAAACCCATCAGTACCAAATTCAACTTGATATGCTGATTGGTTCCGGAGATATTCAATTAAATGTAAGACGTTGTCATTTTTCCTCAAAAAAGTCTAGGCTGGATTTTGACGTGGTTCCTCAAGTAGTACCGTGATTATTCATATGAAATAATTTGTTGGAAATTGAGTGAGGAACTCGTGAGTATCAAATTCAACACGATATGTTGATTGGTTCCGGAGATATTCGATTAAATGTAAGACGTTGTCATTTTTCCTCAAAAAAGTTTAGGCTGGATTTGGACGTGGTTCCTCAAGTAGTACCGTAATTATTGATATCAAATAATTTGTTGAACATTGAGTGAGGAACTTGTCAGTACCAAATTCAACTCGATATGTTGATTGGTTCCGGAGATATTCGATTAAATGTAAGACGTTGTCATTTTACCCCAAAAAAGTTTAGGCTCGATTTTGACGTGGTTCCTCAAGTAGTACCGTGATTATTCACAGGAAATAATTTGTTGAAAATTGAGTGAGGAACTCGTCAGTACCAAATTCAACTCGATATGTTGATTGGTACCGGAGATATTCAATTAAATGTAAGACGTTGTCATTTTTCCCCTAAAAAGTTTGGGCTGGATTTTGACGTGGTTCCTCAAGTAGTACCGTGGTTATTCATATAAAATAATATGTTGAGAATCTAGTGAGGAACTTGTCAGTACCAAATTCAACTCGATATGTTGATTGGTACCGGAGATATTCAATTAAATGTAAGACGTTGTCATTTTTCCCCCAAAAAGTTTGGGCTGGATTTTGACGTGGTTCCTCAAGTAGTACCGTGGTTATTCATGTGAGATAATATGTTGAGAATTTAGTGAGGAACTTGTCAGTACCAAATTCAACTCGATATGTTGATTGGTTCCGGAGATATTCAATTAAATACAAGACGTTGTCTTTTTTTCTCAAAAAAGTTTAGGCTCGATTTTGACAAGGTTCCTCAAGTAGTACCGTGATTATTGATTGAAAATAATTTGTTGAGAATTCAGTGAAGAACCCATCAGTACCTAATTCATTTTGATATGTTGATTGGTTCCGAAGATATTCAATTAAATACAAGACGTTGTCACTTTTTCCTTAGAAAGATTAGGCTCGATTTTGATTAATTTTGGGTTCCACAAGTAGTACCGTCAGGAGTTCAAGATTGTGAAAATTCACGTACTGAAGGATTGAGAAACAAATTTAGAAATTTTAAAAATCAACTAGGCATCTATTGATTTAGGAATTTGGGAATATAGGCAGTAAGGAACTTTTATGAAGCTAGGAATGTGGATTCGAGAAAATTTAGTAGAATTCAGTTATTTGGAATCTAAATAGTCAAGGAGTTGGGAGGAGTACAGTGGGCGGAGCCAAATAAACGTTCAGTTTCCGCTCCGATATACCACCGACGTCATAACAATTAATTCAGTTGCAATGGGCGGAATCTGATTAGCGTTCTGTTTCCGCTCCGTCCATACCAATTAGTGCGTACGCCACTGTACTAACACTTACATCTGCAAATCAATAAACAAAAGCTGACTTGTTGATAATTTACAGTTCAACAAGGTATTATATTACGTTGTATACGTTTTCTATAGCAGAAGCCACTGTTATTAAGTTTTTATTTGTTGACATTGCTTCGAATGAATTGAGAACTGGTTCTGTGTCGGTGGACTGGGTTGGAGAAAATAAAAAAAAAAAAACCCATGCAACGCTGTGTTCCACAAGTGCGGACACTTAAACAGTCTCGTAATTTTCTCCGTACAAGATGTCGGGACAGGAATTTAAATTATTTCTTGCAACGTATATGCGCTTTTATTGCCATTTACTTCCTCGGTTTATGCATAAAATTAGCCGATGATGATAATATTTATCCATTATACATGAATGTTCAGTTTTATGGGCCTGCTATTATGAATGCCGCAATGAGTGAAGTTTCAAGTTATGGAGATTTATTTATAATTTTTGCCAAATTAATTGTTTTCGGGAATTTTCATTTTAGGTCTTCTCTTCTTTTCTATTTTAGAAGGAAAACTCAGTTAATTTTGCTGGATGAAGCGGAATCTGAACGTTAATAATTAAGCTCCGCCTATTTCATTCAATTGAACAAATCACTTATCAATGCCCAACTGAATAGTTTTGAGGTTTTGACTTCTGATCATAGATGTCGGTGTTATTCATGTGGCGCACTGAACGTTTATGAACCGCCCCTCATTGGAAAACCTCAGGTCGGAGCGCAAACTGAACGTTGAATATTATAGGCTCCACCCATTTGAAACCTGAGAGAGAGGGGTGATTGCATGTCTATTCAGTACAAAATTGTCTATCAAAATCATTGAAAAATATACTGGGTGTTATTATAAAATTGGGAAATAATTTAAAAAAAATCATAAATCATAAACGAAAAGAAATTGCGGTTTTCACCATTCAACTCAGCACTCAATTTTCTTCAAAAGACATTTAAAAACACAAAGGGTGTCGGTATAAAATCAGGTGATAAAAGGGATAATTGTTGACGAAAGAGAAAATTGTTAATTTCTTTAAAAAAAATCATAACTCAAAAACGAAAAGAGATAGACGTTTGCGGTTTTCACCATTGGATTCAGCACAAAATTTTCTTTCAAAATAATCGAAAAATATACAGGGTGTCGTGTATAAAATCAGCGGATACATCGTATCAAAGTTGACGAAAATGAAAATTGTAAGTTTCTTTAAAAAAAATCATAATTCAAAAGCGAAAAGAGATAGACGTTTGCGGTTTTCACCATTCGATTCAGCACAAAATTTTCCTCCATAATAATCTAAAAATATACAGGGTGTCGTGTATAAAATCAGCAGATACATCGTATAAAAGTTGACGAAAATGAAGATTGTAAGTTTCTTTAAAAAAAATCATAATTCAAAAACGAAAAGAGATAGACGTTTGCGGTTTCCACCATTCGATTAAGCACAAAATTTTCTTTCAAAATAATCTAAAAATATACAGGGTGTCGTTTATAAAATCAGCAGATACATCGTATAAAAGTTGACGAAAATGAAAATTGTAAGTTTCTTTAAAAAAAATCATAATTCAAAAGCGAAAAGAGATAGACGTTTGCGGTTTTCACCATTCGATTTAGCACAAAATTTTCTTCCAAAATAATCTAAAAATATACAGGGTGTCGTGTATAAAATCAGCAGATACATCGTATAAAAGTTGACGAGAATGAAAATTGTAAGTTTCTTTAAAAAAAATCATAATTCAAAAACGAAAAGAGATAGACGTTTGCGGTTTCCACCATTCGATTAAGCACAAAATTTTCTTTCAAAATAATCTAAAAATATACAGGGTGTCGTTTATAAAATCAGCAGATACATCGTATAAAAGTTGACGAAAATGAAAATTGTAAGTTTCTTTAAAAAAAATCATAATTCAAAAACGAAAAGAGATAGACGTTTGCGGTTTTCACCATTCGATTCAGCACAAAATTTTCCTCCATAATAATCTAAAAATATACAGGGTGTCGTGTATAAAATCAGCAGATACATCGTATAAAAGTTGACGAAAATGAAGATTGTAAGTTTCTTTAAAAAAAATCATAATTCAAAAACGAAAAGAGATAGACGTTTGCGGTTTCCACCATTCGATTAAGCACAAAATTTTCTTTCAAAATAATTTAAAAATATACAGGGTGTCGTTTATAAAATCAGCAGATACATCGTATAAAAGTTGACGAAAATGAAAATTGTAAGTTTCTTAAAAAAAAACATAATTCAAAAACGAAAAGAGATAGACGTTTGCGGTTTTCACCATTCGATTCAGCACAAAATTTTCCTCCATAATAATCTAAAAATATACAGGGTGTCGTGTATAAAATCAGCAGATACATCGTATAAAAGTTGACGAAAATGAAGATTGTAAGTTTCTTTAAAAAAAATCATAATTCAAAAACGAAAAGAGATAGACGTTTGCGGTTTTCACCATTCGATTTAGCACAAAATTTTCCTCCAAAATAATCTAAAAATATACAGGGTGTCGTGTATAAAATCAGCAGATACATCGTATAAAAGTTGACGAAAATGAAAATTGTAAGTTTCTTAAAAAAAATCATAATTCAAAAACGAAAAGAGATAGACGTTTGCGGTTTTCACCATTCAATTTAGCACAAAATTTTCTTCCAAAATAATCTAAAAATATACAGGGTGTCGTATATAAAATCAGCAGATACATCGTATAAAAGTTGACAAAAATGAAAATTGTTACTTTCTTAAAAAAAAATCATAATTCAAAAACGAAAAGAGATAGACGTTTGCGGTTTTCACCATTCGATTTAGCACAAAATTTTCCTCCAAAATAATCTAAAAATATACAGGGTGTCGTGTATAAAATCAGCAGATACATCGTATAAAAGTTGACGAGAATGAAAATTGTAAGTTTCTTTAAAAAAAAATCATAATTCAAAAGCGAAAAGAGATAGACGTTTGCGGTTTTCACCATTCGATTCAGCACAAAATTTTCCTTCATAATAATAATCTAAAAATATACAGGGTGTCGTGTATAAAATCAGCAGATACATCGTATAAAAGTTGACGAGAATGAAAATTGTAAGTTTCTTTAAAAAAAAATCATAATTCAAAAGCGAAAAGAGATAGACGTTTGCGGTTTTCACCATTCGATTCAGCACAAAATTTTCCTTCATAATAATAATCTAAAAATATACAGGGTGTCGTGTATAAAATCAGCAGATACATCGTATAAAAGTTGAAGAAAATGACAATTGTAAGTTTCTTAAAAAAAAATCATAACTCAAAAACGAAAAGAGATAGACGTTTGCGGTTTCCACCATTCGATTAAGCACAAAATTTTCTTTCAAAATAATAATCTAAAAATATACAGGGTGTCGTGTATAAAATCAGCAGATACATCGTATAAAAGTTGACGAGAATGAAAATTGTAAGTTTCTTTAAAAAAAAATCATAATTCAAAAGCGAAAAGAGATAGACGTTTGCGGTTTCCACCATTCGATTAAGCACAAAATTTTCTTTCAAAATAATAATCTAAAAATATACAGGGTGTCGTGTATAAAATCAGCAGATACATCGTATAAAAGTTGACGAGAATGAAAATTGTAAGTTTCTTTAAAAAAAAATCATAATTCAAAAGCGAAAAGAGATAGACGTTTGCGGTTTTCACCATTCGATTCAGCACAAAATTTTCCTTCATAATAATAATCTAAAAATATACAGGGTGTCGTGTATAAAATCAGCAGATACATCGTATAAAAGTTGAAGAAAATGACAATTGTAAGTTTCTTAAAAAAAAATCATAACTCAAAAACGAAAAGAGATAGACGTTTGCGGTTTCCACCATTCGATTAAGCACAAAATTTTCTTTCAAAATAATAATCTAAAAATATACAGGGTGTCGTGTATAAAATCAGGAGATACATCGTATAAAAGTTGACGAAAATGAAAATTGTAAGTTTCTTTAAAAAAAATCATAACTCAAAAACGAAAAGAGATAGACGTTTGCGGTTTTCACCATTCGATTAAGCACAAAATTTTCTTTCAAAATAATCTGAAAATATACAGGGTGTCGTGTACAAAATCAAGAGATAAATCGTATAAAAGTTGACAAAAATGAAAATTGTTACTTTCTTTAAAAAAAATCATAATTCAAAAACGAAAAGAGATAGACGTTTGCGGTTTTCACCATTCAATTTAGCACAAAATTTTCTTCCAAAATAATCTAAAAATATACAGGGTGTCGTATATAAAATCAGCAGATACATCGTATAAAAGTTGACAAAAATGAAAATTGTTACTTTCTTAAAAAAAAATCATAATTCAAAAACGAAAAGAGATAGACGTTTGCGGTTTTCACCATTCGATTTAGCACAAAATTTTCCTCCAAAATAATCTAAAAATATACAGGGTGTCGTGTATAAAATCAGCAGATACATCGTATAAAAGTTGACGAGAATGAAAATTGTAAGTTTCTTTAAAAAAAAATCATAATTCAAAAGCGAAAAGAGATAGACGTTTGCGGTTTTCACCATTCGATTCAGCACAAAATTTTCCTTCATAATAATAATCTAAAAATATACAGGGTGTCGTGTATAAAATCAGCAGATACATCGTATAAAAGTTGAAGAAAATGACAATTGTAAGTTTCTTAAAAAAAAATCATAACTCAAAAACGAAAAGAGATAGACGTTTGCGGTTTTCACCATTCGATTCAGCATCAAATCTTCTTTTCAAAAAAAATACGAGGTGAACAAGTAAAAGTCAAAAAAAAATCGAGTCAAAGTAAAGTGGAAATTGACAGTTTTTCGAAAAAAAAAAATCACAACTTAAAAACCAAATGGGATGGCCGATCGTGGTTGTAACCAGTCAATTCGGTACTAAATTTTCAATTACAACCATAAAAATACAGTCAATCGATAAAATTCGGGGAAAATTAGGTCAAAGTTAGGAGTTTAAAAAAAAATCAATATTCAAAAATCAAAAGTCAAGGACGATTGTGGTTTTAACCTGGTACTAGATTTTCTATTAAAATCTTTAAAAAAAAAATACAATAAAACTTGAGAATTTGACTCAGTTTGAGAAAGTATTTTTTATTAAAAAAATCAAAGGTGACTCAAAAACCAAAAGAGATAGATTCAGCACTAAATTTAGGTCGGAGCGCAAACTGAACGTTAAATAGTGAATGGGGAGGGGGCAAGGTAATCTCTATCAATGCGCAACTCAATTATTATTCAACGATGACTTTTGAGGTTATGATCACAGATGTCGGTGTTATTTCAATGGCGGACTGTGGACGGAGCGCAAACTGAACGTTAACTATAGGCTCCACCCTTTTTATAGCTACCACTTCAAGATGAGAGTGTCCCGATTGGATTTTTTACAAGGAATTTATTTTTTTTAGGTTGTTTTATAATTGAAGAAGAAACAGAGCGTTCACCCACAAAGCAGCCATAGAAGTGTTATTCGAAATATTGAATCACCTGCCTCTATAAAATATGTATTTATACCATCTAGACGGTGTTCCTACTAATTAAACAACCATAACCTAAAGGAAAACCTATAAATTCCACACAGCAGGTGCTCACAGTATAAATAACCATATATCGGAATTTATTTCATCATTCTTTTTACCAATAACCCATTCGAAAAAAGCCCAACTGTTGTTATTGTGTACGCCAAGAGCTTTCAATTACGGACACACCGAAAACAGGTTATCAACTTTATAATAAACCCATCGAAAAGCACAAGAGAGCCAAAAGCGTATTAACACCGTTTTTCAAAAGGGGACCGGTTGGTTCTCTATACCTGTGCGAGCGGCCATTTTGAATTTTTTCTGCCCATTCTGAATAAATAAGCTATTAAATTTTGTTGATCGAGCGTGAAGAGTGAAACCCCTCTTCGATGCGCCGCCAAATAATGTTGTCCGGGCCTTTTTTTTTTTAACTTTGCGAGCCCCCTTTTTTGGAGGTCGTGGTGTATAAGATTCGGATTGAAGTAGAGCTTTTCGAGGAATTGAGCTGGGATCACTTATCATTAGCTTGACACTTCAAGGATGAGAATATTGGGTCTGCTTATACTAAATTCTCTAAAACTTATTAGTGTCGTTAACTTTTTTGAATGCAGCTGCTAAACCAAATAACGCTAACTCCATTGAATTAATTATAAACAGTTAACGCGCTAACTTTGTTGAATGCAGCTATTAAAGAACGCTAACTTCATCAAATGGTCTTCAATAAGGTGTCCTTACTCTTTTGGCGGCTCCTGAGCGCTAATTCATTGAATTATAACGCCAACTTTTTCAAATGATGCTGAAACAAAGCGCTAACTTCATTGAACACAGCCAAATTAGTACGTTAACTTTATTGAATGATCATCATTAAGTGTATTAACTTTGTTGATTGCAGTCAGAACAGAGCGCTAACTTTATTGAATTTGCTAGATTATAACGCTGACTTCAGTGAAAGAATTCCCAATTAATGGGCTTACTTTTTTGAATGCTGCTAGAGCAGAGCGCTAAATTCATTGAGCACACAACACTTAACTAGAACGCTAACTTTATTGAATAATCCTCTCGCTAACGTTGTTGAATGCTGCTAAAACACAGCGCTTACTTCATTGAATATAGACAAATTAGAACGCTAACTTTTTCAAATGATGCTGAAACAAAGCGCTAACTTCATTGAACACAGCCAAATTAGTACGTTAACTTTATTGAATGATCCTCATCAAGTGTATTAAATTTGTTGATTGCTGTCAAAACAGAGCGCTAACTTTTTTGAATTTGCTAGATTAGAACGCTGACTTCAGTGAAAGAATTCCCAATTAATGTGCTTACTTTTTTGAATGCTGTTGAAGCAAAGCGCTAAATTCATTGAGCACACAACACTTAACTAGAACGCTAACTTTATTGAATGATCCTCTCGCTAACGTTGTTGAATGCTGCTAAAACACAGCGCTTACTTCATTGAATATAGACAAATTAGAACGCTAACTTTTTCAAATGATGCTGAAACAAAGCGCTAACTTCATTGAACACAGCCAAATTAGTACGTTAACTTTATTGAATGATCATCATTAAGTGTATTAACTTTGTTGATTGCTGTCAAAACAGAGCGCTAACTTTATTGAATTTGCTAGATTAGAACGCTGACTTCAGTGAAATAATTCCCAATTAATGTGCTAACTTTTTTGAATGCTGCTAAAGCAGAGCGCTATAAATTCATGGAAAATGCAACACTAAATTAGAACGCTAACTTTTTCAAATGATGCTGAAATAAAGCGCTAACTTCATTGAACACAGCCAAATTAGTACGCTAACTTTATTGAATGATCCTCATTAAGTGTATTAACTTTGTTGATTGCTGTCAAAACAGAGCGCTAACTTTATTGAATTTGCTAGATTAGAACGCTGACTTCAGTGAAATAATTCCCAATTAATGTGCTAACTTTTTTGAATGCTGCTAAAGCAGAGCGCTATAAATTCATGGAAAATGCAACACTAAATTAGAACGCTAACTTTTTCAAATGATGCTGAAATAAAGCGCTAACTTCATTGAACACAGCCAAATTAGTACGCTAACTTTATTGAATGATCCTCATCAAGTGTATTAAATTTGTTGATTGCTGTCAAAACAGAGCGCTAACTTTATTGAATTTGCTAGATTAGAACGCTGACTTCAGTGAAAGAATTCCCAATTGATGTGCTAACTTTTTTGAATGCTTCTGAAGCAGAGCGCTAAATCCATTGAACGCACAACACTTAACTAGAACGCTAACTTTATTGAATAATCCTCTCGCTAACGTTGTTGAATGCTGCTAAAACACAGCGCTTACTTCATATTGAATATAGACAAATAAGAACGCTAACTTCATTGAGTCTGCTAAATCAGAACGCTGACTCCGTTGAACGCTAATTTCATTGAATATTATCTTGAATAAGTGTGCTTATACTTTTATGAATGCTGCTGAAAGAAAGCGCTATATAACTTCGTTGAATGCTGCTAACTTAACAGAATGCTCCTTAATTAGTATGCCAACTTTGTTAAATAAATCGATTCCCTTGAATGCTTAATTAAGCGCTAAATTTATTGAATGCTTCCTCATATAAAACGCTAATTTTATTGAATGCTGCTCAATGAGATTGCTTACTTTGATAAATGCTGCTCAATTAGCACAAACCTTGCTAACTAATACTTAAACATAGCTCCAACTTTTTTATGCTGCGTATAAGACCGCTAAATGCTCCTCAAATAAAGCGCTAACTTTGTTGAATGCTACTCAATTAAAGTGTTAACTTTGATGACTATACCGATTATTTAGAACGAGCGCCACTTTTTTTAGAATGCTACCCAAACTGTTAAACGCCCCTCCAATAAAGCGCTTACTTTATCAATAAGAATGCCTAACTCGAGTAACTACCGCCTAAACCAAGCTCTAATTTTTTTGAACGATGCCTAAACTTATCGCTCACTTTGTTTAATATTCATTAAACAATGCTGAATTGAAGTGCTTACATTGAGCGCTAACTTAATTAAATGCTCCTCAAATAAGACGCTAACTTTGATGAATGATAGTGAATTGGATTGCTAACTTTGCTGAGTAACTACTGCTTACACAGAGCGCTAACTTTGATGAACGCTCCTTAAATAAAACCAAATTTTTACTACCTGCTGCTTGAATCAAGCGGTAACTTTGTTATTTGCTTAACCAAGCGCTAACTTACTTAAATGCTCCTCAAATGTTAACTGCTGGCTAAATCAAGCGCTAACTTCGTTAAATGCACCTCAAATAGAACGTTTACTTTCTTGAATACAATTTAATTAGATTATCCGTCAAAACGCAGCTCAAACTGAGCGTTAACTCTGTAAAATGCTTTTCTTCTGAAGAAAAGAACTGATAAACATTTTATACCATTTTTGCTAGCGTTAGCTGCACTTCAAGCCCTTTCTCACGTCACTTCCATCCAAAAAAATCCTGATAACGAAACTAATCTGTTCACATCGGCAACGTTACACAATGAAACTTCCATATGTCACAATTAGTGCTCAAATTGAAGTGGTGTCACATGATGTGTGTGATAATTTCAATACTTGTATGTGAACTTTGGCAACAATGCTTTACGTCAATTGTCAGTGTAATTACCACGATAGGATAGAGACGTCCAAGTTGAGGTTTCGCAACGTTGCCGATATTTTCACCTACATAAGAAATCAGATTTTGATTTTAATTTTTACAATTTTTTAAACATCAAATCGCAGATATTTTCATGTTAATGAAGCCAACTCAAGGTATCCACTTTTGGAAATACCAAAAAAAAACACTTTGGCAACAATGTCTTACGTCAATTGTCATTGTACATCCAACGACACGCGATAAAAGCAATGTTGCCGATGTAAACTAAAAATTTAGTTTTCAGGATGTTGGGGGTAGGTATGATGAGGTAAAGTAACACTAGGTAACTTTGGCAACAATGCTTTACGTTAATTGTCAGTGTTATTACCACGATAGAATAGAGACACCCAAGTTGAGGTTTCGCAACGTTGCCGATATTTTCACCTACATAAGGAATCTGATTTTGATTTTAATTTTTACAATTGTTTAAACATCAAATCGCAGATATTTTCATATTAATGAAGCCAATTCTAGGTATTCATTTTTGGAAATACCAAAAAAAAAACACTTTGGCAACAATGTCTTACGTCAATTGTCATTGTACATCCAACGACACCCGATAGAAGCAATGTTGCCGATGTAAACTAAAAATTTCGTTTTCAGGATGTTGGGGGTATAATGAGGTAAAGTAACACTTGGTAACAGGGTAACTTTGGCAATTGTTCAAGCTTACAAACTTTCCGCAAAACTAGCATAAAAGGCATATTACCTTTTTTTTCAAATCAACATTCTCTTGCAAATAAAGCAAAATTTTATTTTTTTATTAATATTAACTTCAGAGCAATTTGCTGAAGGGAGCCTGAATAAGGTGAATTTAGCTTAAAAATGAGTTTGGCAACTATGCCTTGTCAACTGTCATTGTATTTGCAACGATAAAAATGCGCATGTTTCAGTTTCGCAACGTTGCCGATGTCAGCTGAAAAGTTGCATTATCAGGAATAACGAGAAAATGAAATAAAGTCACATATATGTTTTAGAGATTTTAGAGACTGTAATAAATTAGAACGAGCGAAAAAAAACACCAAAATCGCAATTTTCGAGATAACATTGTGATTTTTGCGCTGAATTAAAGAAAATTGGTTGCTCCAACTCATTCTAGAAGAATATCCACAACAAGATTTTTGAAAATATCATTGGTAAGACTTCAAAGCGGAAATTTAAATATTTGACAACGATTTAAAATGAAAAAACACCAAAATGGTTTTTCTTGAGAAACATATTTTATTTCATTATCACGTAGAAAATCATAATAACGAAATATTTAGTTCACATCGGCAACGTTACATTATGAAACTTCCATATTATGACAAGACAAGTGACTTGATCCAGTCTGGTTCTACAATGACAAGTGACGTAAAACATTGTTGCCGAACTTAACATCAAACTCATCAATTTTTAGTGAACAATGGCTACAAAAATAAACAAAACCGCTAATGTTTTAAAATGGGCAATTTCGTATGTAAACATTAAATGAAATCATTATATCCCGTAATAAATCTTGCGTTTATTGGCGTAATTATCATTAAGACTGCTCGTAAACATATTGAATTACTCCGATGTGTGTATGCAAGCGAATATTAAATTTAATGAACCGTAGTTTGACCAAAACGACCAAGGTGTTAATATATAATCCATTCCAGCAGCCCCCGGTCACCCATATAACAAATTAGGGTCCAAAAATCCTGATGCGCCCAAACAGATAACGTAACTAATTTCGTCCTAAAACAATTAAAGTGCACCGGACGAACAAGCAAAAAAAATCACAACTGTCGCGATGAGTCTTTTGTTTTGTCCGGACTAGAAATATGGGCTACCGTGTTGGGTTGGAGGACAATGGATTTTTATTATCGACTTAATGGCATGCCAAGATAGAGCCGCTAATCCGCAGAACATAAACATAATCACAGAAACTCCATTTGGTGAGTTGAGCGCTCTATGAGGATAATGAATATGCCTGGCCGCGCTTTGCGGCGATAAGCTCTGCTTTATGGCCTCAAACATTGAGCATAGAGCACGCTACATGGGAAAGGGTTTGACTTGGTGATTTAATGCTGAAAGCTGAGATTTAGAGACTCATGAATACAATTGAAGAAAGCAGTATATTTCAATTATTGTCAGTCGGTTAATCATTTTACGATGATTTATGTCTGGTGAAGCACGATGTAAGATGAGCTCGGGCTATAATTGATCGGGAATTTATTGAAGAGTCAAAGGGTTATTCTGCGAATAGATAAGACATCTTATACCATAGCGGAACCCATGAAATATGACGGGCAACATCTGCATTATAGTGGTTGTGGGTTTACTAATACTAATGGGAAAGTGTGAGAGGTTATGGTATGGTTTGACCATTAACTTACAACGGTTGATTGTGCCCCCAACGTTTTGGAATGACTCGTTACAGCTATGTCAAAAGATTGATGATATTTTTTTTTGCTTCTTGGTCAAAAATTTAAATTTCCACTTTGAAGTCGTACCAATGATATTTTCGAAATCTTATTGTGGATATTGTTCTAGGATGAGTTAGAACAACTATTTTTCTTCAATTGGGCACAAAAATCACCCAGTTATCACGAAAATTGTGATTTTGGTGATTTTTTTGATTTTTTGCTTCTTGGTCAAATATTCAAATTTGCACTTTGAAGTCGTACCAATGATATTTTCGAAATCTTATTGTGGATATTGTTCTAGGATGAGTTAGAACAACTATTTTTCTTCAATTGGGCACAAAAATCACCCAGTTATTATGAAAATTGTGATTTTGGTGATTTTTTTGCTTATTGGTCAAATATTTAAATTTGCACTTTGAAGTCGTATCAATGATATTTTAAAAATTTTATTGTGGATATTGTTCTAGGATGAGTTAGAACAACTATTTTTCTTCAATTGGGCACAAAAATCACCCAGTTATCATGAAAATTGTGATTTTGGAGATTTTTTGCTTCTTGGTCAAAAATTTAAATTTGCACTTTGAAGTCGTACCAATGATATTCTCGAAATCTTATTATAGATATTGTTCCAGGATGAGTTAGAACAACTATTTTTCTTCAATTGGGCACAAAAATCACCCAGTTATCATGAAAATTGTGATTTTGGAGATTTTTTGCTTCTTGGTCAAAAATTTAAATTTGCACTTTGAAGTCGTACCAATGATATTCTCGAAATCTTATTATAGATATTGTTCCAGGATGGGTTAGAACAACTATTTTTCTTCAATTTAGCGCAAAAATCACCCAGTTATCATGAAAATTGTGATTTTGGTGATTTTTTGCTTCTTGCATAGTCAAATATTCAAATTTCCACTTTGCAGTCGTACCAATGAATTTTCGAAATATTATTGCGAATATTGTTCTAGGATGAGGTATAACAACTAATTTTCTTCAATTTAGCGCAAACATCACCACGTTACCTCGAAAATTGCGATTTTGGTGATTTTTTTTTACCTCGTTCTATAATTAATCAGTCTCTAAAATCTCTAAAACATTTATGTAACTTAATTCCATTTCCACTTTATCCCTGATAATGCAACTTTTCACCTGACATCGGCAACGTTGCGAAACTGCAACATGCGCATTTTTATCGTTGCAAATACAATGACGGTTGACAAAGCATAGTTGCCAAACTGATTTTTAAGCTAAATTCACCTTATTCAGGCTCACTTCAGCAAATTGCTCTGAAGTTAATATTATTAAAATTTAGATTTTGTTATATTTGCAAGAGAATGTTGATTAAAAAAAAAAGGTTTTAACTTCAAGCAATACATTTTCTATGTGAAGATCAGATCAAATATTAAAAAAAAGTGATATGCCTTTTTTTGCGGAAAGTTTGTGCCAAAGTTACCCAGTGTTACTTCACCTCATTATACCCTCATACAGAAAAATCCTGAAAACGAAACTTTTTAGTTTACATCGGCAACATTGCTTCTATCGGGTGTCGTTGGATGTACAATGACAATTGACGTAAGTCATTGTTGCCAAAGTGTTTTTTTTTTAGTATTTTCAAAGGTGAATACCTAGAGTTGACTTCATCAACATAAAAATAGCTGCTAAAATGTGTGAAAAAAAATTATTTAAATCAAAATCAGATTTTTTATGTAGGTGAAAAATGTTTGTGAGATGAAAAAATACATTTATAACAATATGTAATTTTTATTATCAGCTTATAAAGATAGTTGTCTCTTGCGCCTCTATCGGCTATTGTTGAATCTACAATTAAAATAATTGACGTAAAACAATGTTGCCAAAGTGTCTCGATAACAAACTCAAAGAACATCTCAAGAGGAAAATAGGCCACAACACAACAAAACCTCTGACTTTCACAAAATCCCATCAAATCGAGCTCAATCTCAATAAAACCCATAGAAAGTACTAAAAGTCGAAAAGGCAGTACCGCCAAAGCGAAGCAAAAAGACATTTATTCCGGTGGTGACAGTGGAGCCCCCTTTCGGTTCGAAGATACCACACAACACGCGCAGCATGACCTATTGTCTGTCACAAATTATCCTCGGGTCCGTTTTCTTCCATCTATTTTGACACTAAAAGCAGGTATTTACAAAATATACAGGTGAGCCTCGGTCACAACACGACTTTTTGACTTTTGCCGACGCCTATTGTGACGCGATTTCGAAGATATTCCGGAATAATTCGGGGGATTCTTATCTGGGTTCTTGGGACCTTGGAGGCTCTTCTTTTTTGATGGGTGATTGATTGGCTATTGTGTGGTGTCGGATAGGGTTTTTTTTTTCGACGGTTAACTTGTCTGGAGTATGTTACGAATTTTCAAACGTCAACTAAGTCACTAAATTTTTCAATAAATTGGTGAAATTGTTTCAACTAGATCTTCTTTAATTTTAGCTTTCTTTTTTATACATTTTTAAATTCATCTGGTAAACACAATTATCTTTTTTAATTCACATATTTTGTTATTTTTCAAATATTTTTATAGCTTATTTTTATTCAACCTGAAAAATCGAGTATGGAATTTGGATTTGTCTACATCAAGAAAATTACAAATTTCTTAAAAATTAGGTTATCAACGTTTTTCTCTTTTTAATTTACCTCAGTCAACCTTTTTTGTGAAAAACTCAACAATCACTTGCAAAGGTAATTGATACTAAGGAGGCAAAATTCATAATATTTAGCTTAAAAATCAGTTTGGCAACAATGCTTTATGTCAACTGTCATTTTATTTGTATAGAAACGCGCCGATGTCAGGTAAAAAATTACATTATCAGGAATAACGACAGAATGGAATAAAGTGTAACGCTGGGTGATTTTCGTTATTGTTGGAGCTCAAAAAATGATGATTCATATGATTCTATATTATTTTTGATGTTTTTTTTATTTTTTTCTTTGGTTTTGTAGATCTTCCAGTTTACATTTTATTAACTATAGCATTGTTGCCAGATTTCAATCGAGAATAAGGTAAGTATTATCTATTTGAACTTTGAAAAATCATTCCAATCACCTCTAAAGCAGCTTTTCTCGATTTGTTTGCAGATCACCCTGTATATATTTCCATGGATTCTTATAGAAAATTATCTGAGAAGTTCACTGGTGCAAAAATCATAGCTCTATTTTTTGTAGTTTTCGAGTTATGATTTTTTCATGAACGCAATTTCCAAAATCTATTATTACACCTAACTTTGAGGCACCTTTTCACGATTTTTTTGTCAATCACCCTGTATATTTTTCCATGAATTCTAATGGAAAATTGACTGAAAAGTTCGCTGGTGCAAAAATCAGAGCTCTATCCCTTGTAGTTTTTGAGTTATGATTTTTTTATGAAGTAAATTTCCAAAAATCCTTACTCTCAACTTCAAGGCAGCTGTTGTTGATTTTTTTGCTAATCACCCTGTATATTTTTCCATGAATTCTAATGGAAAATTGTCTGAGAAGTTCACTGGTGCAAAAATCAGAGCTCTATCCCTTGTAGTTTTTGAGTTATGATTTTTTTATGAAGTAAATTTCCAAAAATCCTTACTCTCAACTTCAAGGCAGCTTTTGTTGATTTTTTTGCTAATCACCCTGTATGTTTTTTCATGAAGTCTAATGAAAAATTGTCTGAGAAGTTACTCGTGCAAAAATCAGAGCTCTATCCCTTGTAGTTTTTGAGTTATGATTTTTTTATGAAGTAAATTTCCAAAAATCCTTACTCTCAACTTCAAGGCAGCTGTTGTTGATTTTTTTGCTAATCACCCTGTATATTTTTCCATGAATTCTAATGGAAAATTGTCTGAGAAGTTCACTGGTGCAAAAATCAGAGCTCTATCCCTTGTAGTTTTTGAGTTATGATTTTTTTATGAAGTAAATTTCCAAAAATCCTTACTCTCAACTTCAAGGCAGCTGTTGTTGATTTTTTTGCTAATCTCCCTGTATATTTTTCCATGAATTCTAATGGAAAATTGTCTGAGAAGTTCACTGGTGCAAAAATCAGAGCTCTATCCCTTGTAGTTTTTGAGTTATGATTTTTTTATGAAGTAAATTTCCAAAAATCCTTACTCTCAACTTCAAGGCAGCTTTTGTTGATTTTTTTGCTAATCACCCTGTATGTTTTTTCATGAAGTCTAATGAAAAATTGTCTGAGAAGTTACTCGTGCAAAAATCAGAGCTCTATCCCTTGTAGTTTTTGAGTTATGATTTTTTTATGAAGTAAATTTCCAAAAATCCTTACTCTCAACTTCAAGGCAGCTGTTGTTGATTTTTTTGCTAATCACCCTGTATATTTTTCCATGAATTCTAATGGAAAATTGTCTGAGAAGTTCACTGGTGCAAAAATCAGAGCTCTATCCCTTGTAGTTTTTGAGTTATGATTTTTTTATGAAGTAAATTTCCAAAAATCCTTACTCTCAACTTCAAGGCAGCTTTTGTTGATTTTTTTGCTAATCACCCTGTATGTTTTTTCATGAAGTCTATTGAAAAATTGTCTGAGAAGTTACTCGTGCAAAAATCAGAGCTCTATCCCTTGTAGTTTTTGAGTTATGATTTTTTTATGAAGTAAATTTCCAAAAATCCTTACTCTCAACTTCAAGGCAGCTGTTGTTGATTTTTTTGCTAATCTCCCTGTATATTTTTCCATGAATTCTAATGGAAAATTGTCTGAGAAGTTCACTGGTGCAAAAATCAGAGCTCTATCCCTTGTAGTTTTTGAGTTATGATTTTTTTATGAAGTAAATTTCCAAAAATCCTTACTCTCAACTTCAAGGCAGCTTTTGTTGATTTTTTTGCTAATCACCCTGTATGTTTTTTCATGAAGTCTAATGAAAAATTGTCTGAGAAGTTACTCGTGCAAAAATCAGAGCTCTATCCCTTGTAGTTTTTGAGTTATGATTTTTTTATGAAGTAAATTTCCAAAAATCCTTACTCTCAACTTCAAGGCAGCTGTTGTTGATTTTTTTGCTAATCACCCTGTATATTTTTCCATGAATTCTAATGGAAAATTGTCTGAGAAGTTCACTGGTGCAAAAATCAGAGCTCTATCCCTTGTAGTTTTTGAGTTATGATTTTTTTATGAAGTAAATTTCCAAAAATCCTTACTCTCAACTTCAAGGCAGCTTTTGTTGATTTTTTTGCTAATCACCCTGTATGTTTTTTCATGAAGTCTATTGAAAAATTGTCTGAGAAGTTACTCGTGCAAAAATCAGAGCTCTATCCCTTGTAGTTTTTGAGTTATGATTTTTTTATGAAGTAAATTTCCAAAAATCCTTACTCTCAACTTCAAGGCAGCTGTTGTTGATTTTTTTGCTAATCACCCTGTATATTTTTCCATGAATTCTAATGGAAAATTGTCTGAGAAGTTCACTGGTGCAAAAATCAGAGCTCTATCCCTTGTAGTTTTTGAGTTATGATTTTTTTATGAAGTAAATTTCCAAAAATCCTTACTCTCAACTTCAAGGCAGCTTTTGTTGATTTTTTTGCTAATCACCCTGTATGTTTTTTCATGAAGTCTAATGAAAAATTGTCTGAGAAGTTACTCGTGCAAAAATCAGAGCTCTATCCCTTGTAGTTTTTGAGTTATGATTTTTTTATGAAGTAAATTTCCAAAAATCCTTACTCTCAACTTCAAGGCAGCTGTTGTTGATTTTTTTGCTAATCACCCTGTATATTTTTCCATGAATTCTAATGGAAAATTGTCTGAGAAGTTCACTGGTGCAAAAATCAGAGCTCTATCCCTTGTAGTTTTTGAGTTATGATTTTTTTATGAAGTAAATTTCCAAAAATCCTTACTCTCAACTTCAAGGCAGCTTTTGTTGATTTTTTTGCTAATCACCCTGTATGTTTTTTCATGAAGTCTAATGAAAAATTGTCTGAGAAGTTACTCGTGCAAAAATCAGAGCTCTATCCCTTGTAGTTTTTGAGTTATGATTTTTTTATGAAGTAAATTTCCAAAAATCCTTACTCTCAACTTCAAGGCAGCTGTTGTTGATTTTTTTGCTAATCACCCTGTATATTTTTCCATGAATTCTAATGGAAAATTGTCTGAGAAGTTCACTGGTGCAAAAATCAGAGCTCTATCCCTTGTAGTTTTTGAGTTATGATTTTTTTATGAAGTAAATTTCCAAAAATCCTTACTCTCAACTTCAAGGCAGCTGTTGTTGATTTTTTTGCTAATCACCCTGTATATTTTTCCATGAATTCTAATGGAAAATTGTCTGAGAAGTTCACTGGTGCAAAAATCAGAGCTCTATCCCTTGTAGTTTTTGAGTTATGATTTTTTTATGAAGTAAATTTCCAAAAATCCTTACTCTCAACTTCAAGGCAGCTGTTGTTGATTTTTTTGCTAATCACCCTGTATATTTTTCCATGAATTCTAATGGAAAATTGTCTGAGAAGTTCACTGGTGCAAAAATCAGAGCTCTATCCCTTGTAGTTTTTGAGTTATGATTTTTTTATGAAGTAAATTTCCAAAAATCCTTACTCTCAACTTCAAGGCAGCTGTTGTTGATTTTTTTGCTAATCACCCTGTATATTTTTCCATGAATTCTAATGGAAAATTGTCTGAGAAGTTCACTGGTGCAAAAATCAGAGCTCTATCCCTTGTAGTTTTTGAGTTATGATTTTTTTATGAAGTAAATTTCCAAAAATCCTTACTCTCAACTTCAAGGCAGCTTTTGTTGATTTTTTTGCTAATCACCCTGTATATTTTTCCATGAATTCTAATGGAAAATTGTCTGAGAAGTTCACTGGTGCAAAAATCAGAGCTCTATCCCTTGTAGTTTTTGACTTATGATTTTTTTATAAAGTCAATTTCCAAAAATCCTTACTCTCAACTTCAAGGCAGCTTTTGTTGATTTTTTTGCTAATCACCCTGTATATTTTTCCATGAATTCTAATGAAAAATTGTCTGACAAGTTCACTGGTGCAAAAATCAGAGCTCTATCCCTTGTAGTTTTTGAGTTATGATTTTTTTATGAAGTAAATTTCCAAAAATCCTTACTCTCAACTTCAAGGCAGCTGTTGTTGATTTTTTTGCTAATCACCCTGTATATTTTTCCATGAATTCTAATAGAAAATTGTCTGAGAAGTTCACTGGTGCAAAAATCAGAGCTCTATCCCTTGTAGTTTTTGAGTTATGATTTTTTTATAAAGTCAATTTCCAAAAATCCTTACTCTCAACTTCAAGGCAGCTTTTGTTGATTTTTTTGCTAATCACCCTGTATATTTTTCCATGAATTCTAATGGAAAATTGTCTGACAAGTTCACTGGTGCAAAAATCAGAGCTCCATCCCTTGTAGTTTTTGAGTTATGATTTTTATATGAAGTCAATTTCCAAAAATCCTTACTCTCAACTTCAAGGCAGCTGTTGTTGATTTTTTTGCTAATCTCCCTGTATGTTTTTTCATGAAGTCTAATGGAAAATTGTCTGAAAAGTTCACTGGTGCAAAAATCAGAGCTCTATCCCTTGTAGTTTTTGAGTTATGATTTTTTTATGAAGTCAATTTCCAAAAATCCTTACTCTCAACTTCAAGGCAGCTCTTGTTGATTTTTTTGCTAATCACCCCGTATATTTTTTCATGAATTCTAAAGGAAAATTGTCTGAGAAGTTCACTGGTGCAAAAATCAGAGCTCTATCCCTTGTAGTTTTTGAGTTATGATTTTTTTATGAAGTAAATTTCCAAAAATCCTTACTCTCAACTTCAAGGCAGCTGTTGTTGATTTTTTTGCTAATCACCCTGTATATTTTTCCATGAATTCTAATGGAAAATTGTCTGAGAAGTTCACTGGTGCAAAAATCAGAGCTCTATCCCTTGTAGTTTTTGAGTTATGATTTTTTTATGAAGTAAATTTCCAAAAATCCTTACTCTCAACTTCAAGGCAGCTGTTGTTGATTTTTTTGCTTATCACCCTGTATATTTTTCCATGAATTCTAATGGAAAATTGTCTGAGAAGTTCACTGGTGCAAAAATCAGAGCTCTATCCCTTGTAGTTTTTGAGTTATGATTTTTTTATGAAGTAAATTTCCAAAAATCCTTACTCTCAACTTCAAGGCAGCTTTTGTTGATTTTTTTGCTAATCACCCTGTATATTTTTCCATGAATTCTAATGGAAAATTGTCTGAGAAGTTCACTGGTGCAAAAATCAGAGCTCTATCCCTTGTAGTTTTTGACTTATGATTTTTTTATAAAGTCAATTTCCAAAAATCCTTACTCTCAACTTCAAGGCAGCTTTTGTTGATTTTTTTGCTAATCACCCTGTATATTTTTCCATGAATTCTAATGAAAAATTGTCTGACAAGTTCACTGGTGCAAAAATCAGAGCTCTATCCCTTGTAGTTTTTGAGTTATGATTTTTTTATGAAGTAAATTTCCAAAAATCCTTACTCTCAACTTCAAGGCAGCTGTTGTTGATTTTTTTGCTAATCACCCTGTATATTTTTCCATGAATTCTAATGGAAAATTGTCTGAGAAGTTCACTGGTGCAAAAATCAGAGCTCTATCCCTTGTAGTTTTTGAGTTATGATTTTTTTATGAAGTAAATTTCCAAAAATCCTTACTCTCAACTTCAAGGCAGCTGTTGTTGATTTTTTTGCTAATCACCCTGTATATTTTTCCATGAATTCTAATGGAAAATTGTCTGAGAAGTTCACTGGTGCAAAAATCAGAGCTCTATCCCTTGTAGTTTTTGAGTTATGATTTTTTTATGAAGTAAATTTCCAAAAATCCTTACTCTCAACTTCAAGGCAGCTGTTGTTGATTTTTTTGCTAATCACCCTGTATATTTTTCCATGAATTCTAATGGAAAATTGTCTGAGAAGTTCACTGGTGCAAAAATCAGAGCTCTATCCCTTGTAGTTTTTGAGTTATGATTTTTTTATGAAGTAAATTTCCAAAAATCCTTACTCTCAACTTCAAGGCAGCTTTTGTTGATTTTTTTGCTAATCACCCTGTATATTTTTCCATGAATTCTAATGGAAAATTGTCTGAGAAGTTCACTGGTGCAAAAATCAGAGCTCTATCCCTTGTAGTTTTTGACTTATGATTTTTTTATAAAGTCAATTTCCAAAAATCCTTACTCTCAACTTCAAGGCAGCTTTTGTTGATTTTTTTGCTAATCACCCTGTATATTTTTCCATGAATTCTAATGAAAAATTGTCTGACAAGTTCACTGGTGCAAAAATCAGAGCTCTATCCCTTGTAGTTTTTGAGTTATGATTTTTTTATGAAGTAAATTTCCAAAAATCCTTACTCTCAACTTCAAGGCAGCTGTTGTTGATTTTTTTGCTAATCACCCTGTATATTTTTCCATGAATTCTAATAGAAAATTGTCTGAGAAGTTCACTGGTGCAAAAATCAGAGCTCTATCCCTTGTAGTTTTTGAGTTATGATTTTTTTATAAAGTCAATTTCCAAAAATCCTTACTCTCAACTTCAAGGCAGCTTTTGTTGATTTTTTTGCTAATCACCCTGTATATTTTTCCATGAATTCTAATGGAAAATTGTCTGACAAGTTCACTGGTGCAAAAATCAGAGCTCCATCCCTTGTAGTTTTTGAGTTATGATTTTTATATGAAGTCAATTTCCAAAAATCCTTACTCTCAACTTCAAGGCAGCTGTTGTTGATTTTTTTGCTAATCTCCCTGTATGTTTTTTCATGAAGTCTAATGGAAAATTGTCTGAAAAGTTCACTGGTGCAAAAATCAGAGCTCTATCCCTTGTAGTTTTTGAGTTATGATTTTTTTATGAAGTCAATTTCCAAAAATCCTTACTCTCAACTTCAAGGCAGCTCTTGTTGATTTTTTTGCTAATCACCCCGTATATTTTTTCATGAATTCTAAAGGAAAATTGTCTGAGAAGTTCACTGGTGCAAAAATCAGAGCTCTATCCCTTGTAGTTTTTGAGTTATGATTTTTTTATGAAGTAAATTTCCAAAAATCCTTACTCTCAACTTCAAGGCAGCTGTTGTTGATTTTTTTGCTAATCACCCTGTATATTTTTCCATGAATTCTAATGGAAAATTGTCTGAGAAGTTCACTGGTGCAAAAATCAGAGCTCTATCCCTTGTAGTTTTTGAGTTATGATTTTTTTATGAAGTAAATTTCCAAAAATCCTTACTCTCAACTTCAAGGCAGCTGTTGTTGATTTTTTTGCTTATCACCCTGTATATTTTTCCATGAATTCTAATGGAAAATTGTCTGAGAAGTTCACTGGTGCAAAAATCAGAGCTCTATCCCTTGTAGTTTTTGAGTTATGATTTTTTTATGAAGTAAATTTCCAAAAATCCTTACTCTCAACTTCAAGGCAGCTTTTGTTGATTTTTTTGCTAATCACCCTGTATATTTTTCCATGAATTCTAATGGAAAATTGTCTGAGAAGTTCACTGGTGCAAAAATCAGAGCTCTATCCCTTGTAGTTTTTGACTTATGATTTTTTTATAAAGTCAATTTCCAAAAATCCTTACTCTCAACTTCAAGGCAGCTTTTGTTGATTTTTTTGCTAATCACCCTGTATATTTTTCCATGAATTCTAATGAAAAATTGTCTGACAAGTTCACTGGTGCAAAAATCAGAGCTCTATCCCTTGTAGTTTTTGAGTTATGATTTTTTTATGAAGTAAATTTCCAAAAATCCTTACTCTCAACTTCAAGGCAGCTGTTGTTGATTTTTTTGCTAATCACCCTGTATATTTTTCCATGAATTCTAATAGAAAATTGTCTGAGAAGTTCACTGGTGCAAAAATCAGAGCTCTATCCCTTGTAGTTTTTGAGTTATGATTTTTTTATAAAGTCAATTTCCAAAAATCCTTACTCTCAACTTCAAGGCAGCTTTTGTTGATTTTTTTGCTAATCACCCTGTATATTTTTCCATGAATTCTAATGGAAAATTGTCTGACAAGTTCACTGGTGCAAAAATCAGAGCTCCATCCCTTGTAGTTTTTGAGTTATGATTTTTATATGAAGTCAATTTCCAAAAATCCTTACTCTCAACTTCAAGGCAGCTGTTGTTGATTTTTTTGCTAATCTCCCTGTATGTTTTTTCATGAAGTCTAATGGAAAATTGTCTGAAAAGTTCACTGGTGCAAAAATCAGAGCTCTATCCCTTGTAGTTTTTGAGTTATGATTTTTTTATGAAGTCAATTTCCAAAAATCCTTACTCTCAACTTCAAGGCAGCTGTTGTTGATTTTTTTGCTAATCTCCCTGTATGTTTTTTCATGAAGTCTAATGGAAAATTGTCTGAAAAGTTCACTGGTGCAAAAATCAGAGCTCTATCCCTTGTAGTTTTTGAGTTATGATTTTTTTATGAAGTAAATTTCCAAAAATCCTTACTCTCAACTTCAAGGCAGCTTTTGTTGATTTTTTTGCTAATCACCCTGTATATTTTTCCATGAATTCTAATGGAAAATTGTCTGAGAAGTTCACTGGTGCAAAAATCAGAGCTCTATCCCTTGTAGTTTTTGACTTATGATTTTTTTATAAAGTCAATTTCCAAAAATCCTTACTCTCAACTTCAAGGCAGCTTTTGTTGATTTTTTTGCTAATCACCCTGTATATTTTTCCATGAATTCTAATGAAAAATTGTCTGACAAGTTCACTGGTGCAAAAATCAGAGCTCTATCCCTTGTAGTTTTTGAGTTATGATTTTTTTATGAAGTAAATTTCCAAAAATCCTTACTCTCAACTTCAAGGCAGCTGTTGTTGATTTTTTTGCTAATCACCCTGTATATTTTTCGATGAATTCTAATAGAAAATTGTCTGAGAAGTTCACTGGTGCAAAAATCAGAGCTCTATCCCTAGTAGTTTTTGAGTTATGATTTTTTTATGGTCAATTTCCAAAAATCCTTACTCTCAACTTCAAGGCAGCTTTTGTTGATTTTTTTGCTAATCACCCTGTATATTTTTTCATTCATTCTAATGGAAGATTGTCTGAGAAGTTTACTGGTGCAAAAATCAGAGCTCTATCTTTTGTAGTTTCGAGTTATGTTTTTTTTATGAACACAATTTGCAATTTACAAAAATCATAACACTTTTTTAGGACAGCTTTTCTCGAATTTTTTGGAAATTACCCTGTATTTTTTACATGGATTTCCGTTTTCTTCTTCCACAATAATCCATGGAAAAATATACAGGGTGATTTGCACAAAATTCGAAAAAATAAATGATACACATTGCTCTGAGTGCATGAGTTTGTCCACGTTTGATTTATTTTTCAAATTAATTTTTTTCATGGTTATTTTTCCTAGTTCCCAAATGATTTTAAGTAAAATTGATGAAATTCCATCAAACCTCCTCTCAATAAATTCACATCCCACCATGAGAAACTCGAAAAAAACCAAATTTAAATCACTTTGTACAGCACCGCGCGCATTGTATGCTAAAGTCATTCAAATAGAGATGGTTTATGGTAATTCCGTCACGATTTGCGCCGGTAATTTGTCTACAAGTGTTGGCTATAATGGTAATAATGATAATAACAGCACTGTAGCGCTAAAACGATGCTTTGGACGTGCCATTCGTTTATTGAATTGAATGGCTTGTGGTTGAAATTGCCGGTTATTGCTTGAATGGGGTGAATCTAATCAAATTGCTATGGATTATTGATGGGTTATTTGTTTTAAGTCAACTACAATTTTTTTTCGGTTATTAAAGACAAGTGACAATAATCCAAATATAATAATGTTATAAGAATAGTTGTCCTTAGCGCATCTATCGGCTATCGTTGGATGTACAATGACAGTTGACGTGAAACATTGTTGCCAAAGTGACTTTTTTGATTACAAACCTTATTTTTCCATCACATTGTATGATCTTATGAATAAAGTCGAGTTTAATATCAAAATATCAGTGCGAAATTAATCAACAAATGCAAAAAAATCAGGTCTAAAAAAACAAAAACCAGTTTTATTACAGAATAACAACTCATGCAACAGCACAACAAAACCCCTGAGTTTTTAATTAGAATCCATGGAAAAATACATATACAGGGTAATTTTCAAAAAATCGAGAAAATCCAAATTATACCCTGTGTTTAAGATCATTTTGTACTTTCTCATATTATAAAATGGTGAGTGATTTTTTTACTTTTACAAAATAATTGATTCTTTTTAGTTTTTGAGTTTATTTTGGCCAAGTATTCTTTTCTCTTTTTTTGAATTTAAAATCAAATCAGTTTTTCCACATTTTGTTTCAACTGTTTCCTCTACTTTTTTTGATGATTTTGATACTCTTTAATCACTTTTTCACTCATTTCATTACCTTTTTTGTTGATAGTAGTGTGGTGTGGATTTTTTATCATGAGGTTCCCATTCCCCCGGAATTATTCTTTACACATAAACCTATTTTTTTGTATTTTCAGCAATTTTCTTTTTTTTCGATTTTTTTGTTTTGATGATTTTTATATTTTAAATTTGTATTGCTTTATCAATGATGTTATAACATAACCAATTTTTTTATGGGAAAATTAATGACTATTCATTGGCCATTGACAGTTGTTGACAATGGCAAAGTTTTGCGCCCGAGGCAAATTTCAATTACTCGTAGTTTCCTTATTTATTGATGGATTTCAGTGATTTTTGTGGCAATCTATGGAGAAAATGATAAGGATTGGATGGTCCTTGACAAAAAATAAATTTTGTTTGAAACGACAGAGTTTGGCACCCGAGGAAAACTTTGATTGCTCGCAGTTTTTTTAATTATTGATAGATTTCAGTGAATTTGGCGATAAATACTGAATGACCCTTGACAGAAAAAGGGTTTTGTGGAGAATAACGAAGTTTGGCGCCCGAGGAAATCTTCAATTGCTCGCAGTCCCTTGATTTATTGATAGATTTCAGTAATTTTCGAGAAAATTTAAAAGGAAATTGGTTAAGATTGACAGTTTTGAAAACGACCATGTTTGGCGCCCGAGGAAAACTTCAATTGCTCGTAATTTTTTCAATTATTGATGGACTTCAGTGATGTTTGCGGCAATCCATAGAGAAAGTGATTATGATTGAATGGTCATTGACTAAAAACAAATTTTGTTGTCAAAGGCCAGAGTTCGTCGCCCGAGGAAAACTTCAATTGCCCGCAGTTTCTTTATTTATTGATAGATTTCAGTGAATCTTGAATACTAAATGGCCCTTGACAGAAAACGGGTTTTGTTGAAAATGACAAAGTTTGACGCCCGAGGAAAACTTCAATTTCTCGTGGTTTCTTTATTTATTGATACATTTCAGTGGTTTTTGCGAAAATGTATAAGGAAATTGATGAAGATTGATTGGCATTTGACAGTTGGTTAAAATTACAAAGTTTGGCGCCCGAGGCAAACTTGAATTGCTTGTAATTTCTTCAATTATTGATGGATTTCAGTGATTTTTGCGAACATTTATAGCAAAAATGATGGTCCTTGACAGAAAACTAGTTTTGTGGAAAACGACAAAGTTTTGCGCCCGAGGAAAACTTCAAATGCTCGCATTTTTTTAATTTATTGATGGATTTCAGTGATTTTTGCGAAAATTTTTCGGGAAATTCATGAAAATTGATTGGCCCTTGATAGTTGTTGAAAAAGGCAAAGATTGGCTCCCGAGGCAAACCTCAATTATTGCTTGTAGATTCCTTATTTATTGAAGGATTTCAGTTTTTTTTGCGAAAATCCACAGGAAAATTAGTGAAGATTGATTGGCTCTTGACAAAGAGTGAGTTTTGTTGAGAATGACCAAGTTTGGCGCCCGAGGCAAATTTGAATTGCTCGTAATTTCTTCATTTATTGTTGGATTCCAGTGAGTTTTGCGGAAATTTATTGTTGAATATTCGATGTCCCTTGACAGAGAACGTGTTTTGTTGAAAATGGCGCCCGAGGCAATTTTATTTTTGTCATCAAAAACAAAAAACTATACGAACAAGTTATATCCTCTTGACTGTCAAAAGGTAAAATAAATTTTAACGCTAAAATATCGCAGATAATCCTGTACAACCCCTAAAACCAACAATACAAACATACCTACCACAGCTACATTATTATTTGCCCGATGCAACCACTAATCCAGCCCGGACATGCCAATAAGGGTGTCTCCCAGATTTGCCTAACTATCTTGTCCTATAAGGGGGATGTAACAATAGATCTAAACGAGACAGATCGTGAAATATGTTGTGAACAGAGATGATTTAATATGTGAACATCTGCAATACGATGAGGAAGTGTTCAATCGATAATGACCCACCCATAAAGCCAAGCCTGTCCCACGCACCGTTCGCTAATCACCGAATGGTATACGCGGGGAACAAATAAATTAACGGACGTGCTTACCCAATTAATTTACATCCCCGGGCGGACATTTTCCACCGCCATGATGATCTACGAGGTAATTACCCACTCTGGGAGGTAATTATTTATTGGAGTGCTTATCGCTCCTCTATGGGCTATTTACGCTTTTTGATAATGGCACTCAAATCATTTATTTACTAGCATCTACGGCACATCGGTTAAAAAACAACTTTGAGATGTTCTTGAGTATTTTTTAAAGCATTTTATAGTCAATATTTCCAGATATTCTTTTTTTTTGAATATTTTTACACAATATTATAGTTTCAAGTAACTATTTTTTTCTCATTTAAAATTTATTTTATAACTTTCCTGTTAATTTTTTTAATTATTTTATAGTCAGAACTTATTTTATTACCTTAATTCTCCTTCTATCTTATGAATTGATTTTTTTTGTTCAATATCTCCAGCAAGCAGTGTTGCCAAAATGTAACTGAAATCTGTGAGGCTATTCAATAAATCAAGCTTCATATAGGCAATAAGAGCAGTCGTTTCATCAATCAAAAAGCACTGAATCAATTTTCGCAAAAACCGCTGAAATGTATATATCAATAAATAAAGAAACCACGAGCAATTGAAGTTTTCCTGGGGCGCCAAACCTTGTCATTTTCATCAACTGTCAAATGCCAATCAGTCTTCATCAATTTTCTCATGAATTTCCACGAAAATCACTGAAATGTATCAATAAATAAAAAAACAACGAGCAATTGAAGTTTTCCTCGGGCGCCAAACTTTGTCATTTTCCAGAAAACCCGTTTTCTGTCTAGGGCGATACAGTATTCATCATTTTCGCTATGAATTTTTGCAAAAATCACTGAAATCCATCAATAAATAAAGCAGCTGCGAGCAATTGAGGTTTTCCTCGGGCGCCGAACTCTGTCGTTTACAAAAAAAAAATGTTTTTTGTCAAGGACCACTAAATCTTCATCATTTTCTCTATAGATTGCCGCAAACATCTTCGAAATCCATCAATAATTGAAGAAATTACGAGCAATTGAAATCTGCCTCGGGCGCCAAACTTTATCATGTTCAACAACTGTCAAATGCCAATCAATCTTTATCAATTTCTCCATAAATTTCCGCAAAAACTACTGAAATGTATCAATAGATAAGAAAAACACGAGCAATTGAAGTCTTCCTCGGGCGCCGAACTCTGTCGTCCACAACAAAATTTGTTTTTTGTCAAGGACCATTCAATCTTCATCATTTTCTCTACAGATTGCAGCAAACATCACTGAAATCCATCAATAATTGAAGAAATTACGAGCAATTGAAGTTTTCCTCGGGCGCCAAACTTTGTCATTTTCCACAAAACCCGTCTTCTGTCAAGGGCCATCTAGTATTCATCATTTTCGCTATAAATTTTTGCAAAAATCACTGAAATCCATCAATAATTGAAGAAATTACGAGCAATTGAAATCTGCCTCGGGCGCCAAACTTTATCATGTACAACAACTGTCAAATGCCAATCAATCTTTATCAATTTCTTCATAAATTTCCGCAAAAACTACTGAAATGTATCAATAGATAAGAAAAACACGAGCAATTGAAGTCTTCCTCGGGCGCCGAACTCTGTCGTTTACAACAAAATTTGTTTTTTGTCAAGGACCATTCAATCTTCATCATTTTCTCTACAGATTGCAGCAAACATCACTGAAATCCATCAATAATTGAAGAAATTACGAGCAATTGAAGTTTTCCTCGGGCGCCAAACTTTGTCATTTTCCACAAAACCCGTCTTCTGTCAAGGGCCATCTAGTATTCATCATTTTCGCTATAAATTTTTGCAAAAATCACTGAAATCCATCAATAATTGAAGAAATTACGAGCAATTGAAATCTGCCTCGGGCGCCAAACTTTATAATGTACAACAACTGTCAAATGCCAATCAATCTTTATCAATTTCTTCATAAATTTCCGCAAAAACTACTGAAATGTATCAATAGATAAGAAAAACACGAGCAATTGAAGTCTTCCTCGGGCGCCGAACTCTGTCATTTACAACAAAATTTGTTTTTTGTCAAGGACCATTCAATCTTCATCATTTTCTCTACAGATTGCAGCAAACATCACTGAAATCCATCAATAATTGAAGAAATTACGAGCAATTGAAGTTTTCCTCGGGCGCCAAACTTTGTCATTTTCCACAAAACCCGTCTTCTGTCAAGGGCCATCTAGTATTCATCATTTTCGCTATAAATTTTTGCAAAAATCACTGAAATCCATCAATAATTGAAGAAATTACGAGCAATTGAAATCTGCCTCGGGCGCCAAACTTTATCATGTACAACAACTGTCAAATGCCAATCAATCTTTATCAATTTCTTCATAAATTTCCGCAAAAACTACTGAAATGTATCAATAGATAAGAAAAACACGAGCAATTGAAGTCTTCCTCGGGCGCCGAACTCTGTCGTTTACAACAAAATTTGTTTTTTGTCAAGGACCATTCAATCTTCATCATTTTCTCTACAGATTGCAGCAAACATCACTGAAATCCATCAATAATTGAAGAAATTACGAGCAATTGAAGTTTTCCTCGGGCGCCAAACTTTGTCATTTTCCACAAAACCCGTCTTCTGTCAAGGGCCATCTAGTATTCATCATTTTCGCTATAAATTTTTGCAAAAATCACTGAAATCCATCAATAATTGAAGAAATTACGAGCAATTGAAATCTGCCTCGGGCGCCAAACTTTATCATGTACAACAACTGTCAAATGCCAATCAATCTTTATCAATTTCTTCATACATTTCCGCAAAAACTACTGAAATGTATCAATAGATAAGAAAAACACGAGCAATTGAAGTCTTCCTCGGGCGCCGAACTCTGTCGTTCACAACAAAATTTGTTTTTTGTCAAGGACCATTCAATCTTCATCATTTTCTCTACAGATTGCAGCAAACATCACTGAAATCCATCAATAATTGAAGAAATTACGAGCAATTGAAGTTTTCCTCGGGCGCCAAACTTTGTCATTTTCCACAAAACCCGTCTTCTGTCAAGGGCCATCTAGTATTCATCATTTTCGCTATAAATTTTTGCAAAAATCACTGAAATCCATCAATAATTGAAGAAATTACGAGCAATTGAAATCTGCCTCGGGCGCCAAACTTTATCATGTACAACAACTGTCAAATGCCAATCAATCTTTATCAATTTCTTCATAAATTTCCGCAAAAACTACTGAAATGTATCAATAGATAAGAAAAACACGAGCAATTGAAGTCTTCCTCGGGCGCCGAACTCTGTCGTTCACAACAAAATTTGTTTTTTGTCAAGGACCATTCAATCTTCATCATTTTCTCTACAGATTGCAGCAAACATCACTGAAATCCATCAATAATTGAAGAAATTACGAGCAATTGAAGTTTTCCTCGGGCGCCAAACTTTGTCATTTTCCACAAAACCCGTCTTCTGTCAAGGGCCATCTAGTATTCATCATTTTCGCTATAAATTTTTGCAAAAATCACTGAAATCCATCAATAATTGAAGAAATTACGAGCAATTGAAATCTGCCTCGGGCGCCAAACTTTATCATGTACAACAACTGTCAAATGCCAATCAATCTTTATCAATTTCTTCATAAATTTCCGCAAAAACTACTGAAATGTATCAATAGATAAGAAAAACACGAGCAATTGAAGTCTTCCTCGGGCGCCGAACTCTGTCGTTTACAACAAAATTTGTTTTTTGTCAAGGACCATTCAATCTTCATCATTTTCTCTACAGATTGCAGCAAACATCACTGAAATCCATCAATAATTGAAGAAATTACGAGCAATTGAAGTTTTCCTCGGGCGCCAAACTTTGTCATTTTCCACAAAACCCGTCTTCTGTCAAGGGCCATCTAGTATTCATCATTTTCGCTATAAATTTTTGCAAAAATCACTGAAATCCATCAATAATTGAAGAAATTACGAGCAATTGAAATCTGCCTCGGGCGCCAAACTTTATCATGTACAACAACTGTCAAATGCCAATCAATCTTTATCAATTTCTTCATAAATTTCCGCAAAAACTACTGAAATGTATCAATAGATAAGAAAAACACGAGCAATTGAAGTCTTCCTCGGGCGCCGAACTCTGTCGTTCACAACAAAATTTGTTTTTTGTCAAGGACCATTCAATCTTCATCATTTTCTCTATAGATTGCCGCAAACATCACTGAAATCCATCAATAATTGGAGAAATTACGAGCAATTGAAGTTTGCCTCGGGCGCCAAACTTTATCATGTTCAACAACTGTCAAATGTCAATCAATCTTCATCAATTCCTCCATAAATTTCCGCAAAAACTACTAAAATGTATCAATAAATAAGAAAAACACGAGCAATTGAAGTTTTCCTCGGGCGCCAAACTTTGTCATTTCTCACAAAACCCGTTTTCTGTCAAGGGCAATCCAGTATTCATCATTTTTGCCATAAATATTTGCAAAAATCACTGAAATCCATCAATAAATAAAGAAACTGCGAGCAATTGAAGTTTTCCTCGGGCGCCGAACTCTGTCGTTCACAACAAAATTTATTTTCTGTCAAGGATCATCCAATCTTCATCATTTTCTTTATAGATTGCCGCAAACATCACTGAAATCCATCAATAAATGAAGAAACTACAAGCATTGAGTAAACCTCGGGCGCCAAACTTTGTCATTCCTAACAAAACTCGGTTTCCGTCAAGAGCCAATCGATCTTCATTAATTTCCCTATGAATTTTTGCAAAAAACACTGAAATACACCGATAAATAAGGAAACCACGAGCAATCAAAGTTTTTCTCGGGCGCCAACAAAAACCGTTTTTTTGTCAGGGTCATTCAATCTTCATCATTTTCTCCATAGATTGACGCAAACATCACTGAAATCCATCAATAAATAAGAAAACCACGACCAATTGAAATTTGCCTCGGGCGCCAAATTTTGCCTCGAAAAAATGTTTTTTGGACTTTTTTAATACGTTTTCCTGGTTGTTTTTTTGTGTTTTACAACGTTCTTGAGACGTTTTTTCTATCATTTTTCAGTCAATACCAATTTTTTCCACCCCATGTTCAGTGCTGTGCAATTTTAAAACATTTTTTATACATTTTCCTTTAATCTTACGTTGACAGGAATTGTTTTTTTGTTTGAAATGTGTTCTATGACGTTCCTCAATTTTTTTTTTCAGGGATTTATAGTCAAGATTGATCTTTTCCACCATTTTTAGTGCTTTCAAATTATTTAAAACCGTAATTTTTCATACAGTTTCTGTCAATTTCATGGTGACAGGGGTTGTTTTGTTTTTTGTTAAAAATGTATTTTATAACGTTCTTGAAGCGTTTTTTTAGGATTTTACAGTCAAAATTAAATTCTTACACCATTTTGAATGCTTTCAAATTATTTTAAAAGTTTGTTTTCTAATTTTTATACATTTGCACCTCGATTTGCACCTATAAAAAATCACAAAGTCGACTTTGAATGATACCAAAAAATATTTATCGCCATCGCACTCTTTTTAAACAATATTAAATGATAGAGTGGACATTTTTCTATATACTGTCAAAATTTGGAGTGTTTTTTTCAAAAATTACAAGAATTATGATTTTTTTAGTGAACCTCTTCATTTAAAAAAATATAAAAAAAATCACAAAATTCACTTTTAATGAAGGCAAACAATTTTCACCGTCATTGCACTCTCTTAAAACAATAATATATTTTAGAGTGAACATTTTTCTTAGTACTGTCCAAATTTCAAGTAATTTTTTCAAAAATTACAGCAATTATGATTTTTTTTTTGTGAACCACTGCATTAAAACTAACAAATCACAAAATCGACTTTCAATGATGCCAAAAAATATTCGCACTCTTTTCAAACAATATTATATGATAGAGTGGACATTTTTCTATATACTGTCAAAATTTGGAGTGTTTTTTTCAAAAATTACAAGAATTATGAATTTTTTAGTGTACCACTGCATTAAAACCATCATTTTAAAATGTTCGTCAATTTCGAAGTTATTTTTGGGTTGTCAGGCAGTCTGAATTTTTAACCAGTGGATTTTTTAGACATGATAAAATATACACGGTGATTTAATCCAATAAAAAAATTGTAATTCGAAAACTACAAAAAGTAGAAACTTTTTTGGAGATTTTTATACAAAAATTGATACAGGGTAAAAAACAAAGAAACAGTGTTGAAAATATTTGGATTTGAGGAAAATGAGCTCCTGGCCGGTCCAATTTAGCATGACAAGCCAATTTGGCCCATAATGATTGCGGTCAGTCCAAATGGGACGTAACTATCAATTTTTGCACACCCCCATGGGCTGGCGCCATATTGCAGGCCCAACATCCAAAAATGTAATTATAACTTGATTGGAGGATTGCGTGCGTACTTAATCCCAATTTTAAACTTTTGTTTGCTCACTTCAAACCCAATCATGTCTCAATAAATGACTGCTATTATGCGCCATTCTGTCACTTAACCATGGTTTTATAGCCTTAGAAATCAAATTAAGTCTTATGTGTATAATAAGCTCTTCATTGCACATAATACCATATCTACGAGACAATAGGAAACCATTAAGGGGAAAATGATGGTATGATTAGAGCCATTAACGACAAATCGATTTTCCTCGATTATTACCGAGGCCTTGGGCGAGATATTGCTTTAATGCCCATGTCGATGTAAAGACACATCCTTTCACCAAATAGACAAATAATGGTACTACTAAATTGAAAGCCACCATATGTGTTATATATATGTTTTGGCTTGATGGGTACTAACCGTTCCGATTTACATTTAAATCAACACCAGTCTAGACTAAAGCGATATCGAATCACACTTTCGATTAGTTTTTTGTCACTGTTGATTGCTAGAATAAATATAATGATCGTAATTTGTCAACATCAATGTTGATATCTTTGATCGGATCAACATTCCGGATATAACTAATGATGGCGCTGAGTGTTTATCATGTATGATGGACTGAAAAATTAAATTTGTTGTTTACATGGTTCGATAACGACTGATACTGATAACATATTGTGATAAGTGTCTGATGATGCCCAGTTTATTGAAACTTTAATTAATTTATCTTATTCCTTGTTTCAGTTGAAATTAATGCATTCGTAAAACAAAAATGCAAATTGGGTTTTTAAATTCTGTGAAATTTCGTTGAAGGATTGGACCCCTTAAGACGTTTCCCATGCTTTTTCTATTGAGGCACGAAGTCGCTTTAGATGGAGTCTTATGGACGTTTATTAAGGGTCCCAACACTTTTGGTTATTTATTTATGTTTTGTTGTATTGAGTAGCTAGTTTTGATCAATTTGGGTTGATTTCGGTAAATTCTGGGTTAATAGAGTGCGATGCTAAAAAATTTTGATTTTTGGTTTTAATGCAGTGGTTCACTAAGAAAGTTGAAACTGCTGTAGTTTTTGACAAAACCACTTGAAATTTGGACAGTGCAAAGAAAAATGTCCACTGTATCATATACTATTGTTTGAAAAGAGAGCAATGGCGATAAATATTTTTTAGCATCATTGAAATTCGATTTTGTAAATATTTCATGGCTTCACTGAAAAAATCATAATTGCTGTGATTTTTGAAAAAACCTCTCAAAATTTGAATAGTACAAAGAAAAATGTCCACTCTATTATGTACTATTGTTTGAAAAGAGTCCGATGGCGATAAATATTTTTTGGCATCATTGGAAGTCGATTTTTAAGTTTTTGTAGTTTTAATGCAATGGTTCACTAAAAAAATCATAACTGTTGTAATTTTTGAGAAAAACTCTTGAAATTTGGACAGAACAAAGAAAAATGTCCACTCTATCATATACTATTGTTTGAAAAGAGAGCAATGGCGATAAAAATTTTTTAGCATAATTGAAATTCGATTTTGTAAATTTTTCATGGCTTCACTGAAAAAATCATAATTGCTGTGATTTTTGAAAAAACCTCTCAAAATTTGAATAGTACAAAGAAAAATGTCCACTCTATTATGTACTATTGTTTGATAAAAGACTCCGATGGCGATAAATATTTTTTGGCATCATTGGAAGTCGATTTTTGAATTTTTGTAGTTTTAATGCAATGGTTCACTAAAAAAATCATAACTGTTGTAATTTTTGAGAAAAACTCTTGAAATTTGGACAGAACAAAGAAAAATGTCCACTCTATCATATACTATTGTTTGAAAAGAGAGCAATGGCGATAAAAATTTTTTAGCATAATTGAAATTCGATTTTGTAAATTTTTCATGGCTTCACTGAAAAAATCATAATTGCTGTGATTTTTGAAAAAACCTCTCAAAATTTGAATAGTACAAAGAAAAATGTCCACTCTATTATGTACTATTGTTTGATAAAAGACTCCGATGGCGATAAATATTTTTTGGCATCATTGGAAGTCGATTTTTGAATTTTTGTAGTTTTAATGCAATGGTTCACTAAAAAAATCATAACTGTTGTAATTTTTGAGAAAAACTCTTGAAATTTGGACAGAACAAAGAAAAATGTCCACTCTATCATATACTATTGTTTGAAAAGAGAGCAATGGCGATAAATATTTTTTAGCATAATTGAAATTCGATTTTGTAAATTTTTCATGGCTTCACTGAAAAAATCATAATTGCTGTGATTTTTGAAAAAACCTCTCAAAATTTGAATAGTACAAAGAAAAATGTCCACTCTATTATGTACTATTGTTTGATAAAAGACTCCGATGGCGATAAATATTTTTTGGCATCATTGGAAGTCGATTTTTGAATTTTTGTAGTTTTAATGCAATGGTTCACTAAAAAAATCATAACTGTTGTAATTTTTGAGAAAAACTCTTGAAATTTGGACAGAACAAAGAAAAATGTCCACTCTATCATATACTATTGTTTGAAAAGAGAGCAATGGCGATAAAAATTTTTTAGCATAATTGAAATTCGATTTTGTAAATTTTTCATGGCTTCACTGAAAAAATCATAATTGCTGTGATTTTTGAAAAAACCTCTCAAAATTTGAATAGTACAAAGAAAAATGTCCACTCTATTATGTACTATTGTTTGATAAAAGACTCCGATGGCGATAAATATTTTTTGGCATCATTGGAAGTCGATTTTTGAATTTTTGTAGTTTTAATGCAATGGTTCACTAAAAAAATCATAACTGTTGTAATTTTTGAGAAAAACTCTTGAAATTTGGACAGAACAAAGAAAAATGTCCACTCTATCATATACTATTGTTTGAAAAGAGAGCAATGGCGATAAATATTTTTTAGCATAATTGAAATTCGATTTTGTAAATTTTTCATGGCTTCACTGAAAAAATCATAATTGCTGTGATTTTTGAAAAAACCTCTCAAAATTTGAATAGTACAAAGAAAAATGTCCACTCTATTATGTACTATTGTTTGATAAAAGACTCCGATGGCGATAAATATTTTTTGGCATCATTGGAAGTCGATTTTTGAATTTTTGTAGTTTTAATGCAATGGTTCACTAAAAAAATCATAACTGTTGTAATTTTTGAGAAAAACTCTTCAAATTTGGACAGAACAAAGAAAAATGTTCACTCTATTATATACTATTGTTTGAAAAGAATTCCGACAGCCATAAATAAATTTTTGGCATCATTAAAATTCGATTTTGTGATTTTTTATGGTTTATATGCAGTGGTTCACTTAAAAGATTTTGAAATGATTGAAGCACTGAAAAGGGTGAACAAAAATCAGTGTTGACATAAAATAATGAGAAAGACTCCTCAAGAATTTAAAAAAATACACTTTGAACAAAAAAAAACACTGCCACCATAAAATTGAAGAAAAAAAATGTTCAAAAAAAGTAGTGGAAAAAACAGTACTAACTTTAAAAAACAGTACTAACATAAAAAAGAAGGAAAATATATTAAAACTTAAAAAAAGGTTTAAGAATGATTCGAAATAACTGTAAATGATGGAAAAAATCAGTATTGATCACAATTATTATTAAAATGATGAAATAAATCCTTGGGCACGTTATAGAACAAATTTTGAGCAAATTAACACCCATAAAATCAATGGAAAATGTATAAAAAAGGTTTAAAAATTTCTCAGGAACATTACTAAATACATTTTTAACAAAAAAACAATCCCTGATACCATAAAATTGAAAAAAAATGTATTGAATATCTTTAGAAATAATTTGAAAGCACTGTAAGTGGTGCACATTTTTTACTTTATTATTTTTTTATTTTTTTTACTGTTTTTTGTCTCTACAAAATGATAAAAAAACTCCTCAGGCCCGTTATAAAAACATTTTAAACAAAAAAAAAATCCCTGGTGCCATAAAATTAAAGTAAAATGTATTAAAAATTGATAACAAAATTTAGTTTTTAATATACAATTATAAAAAACAAAAAAACTTGTCAGGAACGTTATAAAATACATTTCAATTGAAAAAATACCTTATACCCTTCAGATAAAATGTCCAAAATATGCTAAAAAAAATAAGAATGTCTGAAAAATTGACTATAAAATGATTTTAAAAAAGTCCTCAGGAACGTGTTAAAGTTGATTTTTAACAAAAAAACAATCTCTGAGACTATAAGGTTGTTGAAAAAATAATAAAAACATTAAAAATTGTGGAATCTTGTACCTTACACCATTGCCATGTTCTTAATTCATTGTATTTCTTATAATTTGATTTGTATAAATTGGGGAGTGTGGACTACAATCAAATTTAACGCATTTTTTGAAAAAAAAAAATTATCATTAAAATTCTACAAAACTTTCGTTGAAGGATTGGACCCCTTAAGTTGTTTCCCATGCTTTGTCTATGCAAGGCGCGAAATCGCTTCACATGGAGTCTTATGGACGTTTATTAAGAGTCCCAACACTTTTTGTTATTTATATCTCAACTATGAATTCTGTTTATGTTATTTTTTTCCAATTTTGCTTGATTGTTACTTCATAGACTTTCCTTATGAACTAAATAAAGGTGAGTTTAAAGAAATTAACATTTTTGAAAAGTTGACTTGAAAATCACATATTAAAGGAAAATGTATCAAAAATTATCGAAAAAAGCTAAAAAAGAAATAGCAGAAGAAATTTCAACAAAAAAAAAATGGATAAATTGAAGAAAAAAAAAACAAATATTGAAAGAAAATATCCAAGAGAGGTTTTAAAATGATTTAAAAGCACTGAAAATGATGTAAAAAATTAGTATTGACTATAAAATGGTCAATAAACTCCTTTAAAAAGATTTTAAACAAAAAACAATCCCTGAGTTCAAAGAAAAATACGTATAATATAAACGGCTATAAAAAATTCTAAGGGACGTCTTCAAGTTATTTTCGACAAAAAAAAAACACTTGCCCAAGACCTTAACATTGAATTAGGGTAAATAGTATTGTAAAAAAAAATGAAAACGCTAGAAATATTGGTATTTTGGCTGTAGTACACCGTTTGATCTAATGATGAAATGTGTCATTTACCGGACTGTTTTTGAGTCTAGGGTAATTGAGGGAAAATGCGCACAAAGTCAACAATTGACCATAAAAAAACCCTTCGTCTAGACCAATAATTCTCGTACAACAACAATATAATTCAAATAATCCTGATCATCTTCGATAGGCTCATAATTCATTCCGAACCAGCGGTTATTCAATATTTATGCTCAAGCCCGAATGTGTTCGGATGATTTGTCCTGCTGCGCCGCAGCCTCAGGTATCTTGATCTGTCTTGAAGATGATTTGAAGAAACGTTGGCTCGGAAAACCACGCCCATGTGACCTCAAGATGGCTCTCGCATCACGCTTTAAATTAATCAATATATAAACTCATCAAGCTACAACCAATCGGTACCACCAGATTACGATCGAGGATTATTAATAACATGTTCATTAATACGGGTACTTTCACCATAACGAGATTATTAACACTCGAAGTACCTCGAGTCGGTGTGCCGTGAAATTAATTGAGCGCTCTGGTGCGTTCTAGCAAATGATTTTCGGGGTACAATAATTGAAAACCTGCACTTATTGCTTGGGTAGAATGGATTATTTCGGACGTAATGCGAGGTGCTATTAATATTTATTATGAGTGCTGTTATTATGTTCTCGTTAGGCAAACAAGTTGATTTTCTAGAGCTGGGTTGCGATATTAATGTTGGACGATTATTTACGAAGACCCAGCACTGTCTCAAATTTCAAAATAAGTTATTTTTTGAAGACCCTGTATCTGTACAACTACTGATGCTAGTGAAATAGTTATAATGAATTTATTATAGGAAATTTACCACTGATCAACTTCACTGACGATGAAAACAATACTTTACGAAATATTTACGAAAAAACAGCACTGTGTCTCAAATTCCAATAAAAACAACTTTTTTGAAGACTGTATCTTGAAAATTATTGATCCTAGTGAAACAGTTTCAGGGACTTTTTTGTAGGAAACTGGACACTGAACAATTTTTACGATAAACACAATATTTTACAGAATATTTACGAAAAAACAGCACTGTGTCTCAAATTCCAATAAAAACAACTTTTTTGAAGACTGTATCTTGAAAATTATTGATCCTAGTGAAACAGTTTCAGGGACTTTTTTGTAGGAAACTGGACACTGAACAATTTTTACGATAAACACAATACTTTACGAAATATTTACGAAAAAGCAGCACTGTGTCTCAAATTCCAATAAAAACAACTTTTTTGAAGACTGTATCTTGAAAATTATTGATCCTAGTGAAACAGTTTCAGGGACTTTTTTGTAGGAAACTGGACACTGAACAATTTTTACGATAAACACAATATTTTACAGAATATTTACGAAAAAACAGCACTGTGTCTCAAATTCCAATAAAAACAACTTTTTTGAAGACTGTATCTTGAAAATTATTGATCCTAGTGAAACAGTTTCAGGGACTTTTTTGTAGGAAACTGGACACTGAACAATTTTTACGATAAACACAATACTTTACAGAATATTTACGAAAAAACAGCACTGTGTCTCAAATTCCAATAAAAACAACTTTTTTGAAGACTGTATCTTGAAAATTATTGATGCTGGGATAACAGTTTTAGGGATTTTTGTGTAGAAAACTCAACACTGAACAATTTTTACGAAGAACACAATACTTTACAGAATATTTACGAAAAAACAGCACTGTGTCTCAAATTCCAATAAAAACAACTTTTTTGAAGACTGTATCTTGAAAATTATTGATCCTAGTGAAACAGTTTCAGGGACTTTTTTGTAGGAAACTGGACACTGAACAATTTTTACGATAAACACAATACTTTACAGAATATTTACGAAAAAACAGCACTGTGTCTCAAATTCCAATAAAAACAACTTTTTTGAAGACTGTATCTTGAAAATTATTGATGCTGGGATAACAGTTTTAGGGATTTTTGTGTAGAAAACTCAACACTGAACAATTTTTACGATAAACACAATACTTTACAGAATATTTACGAAAAAACAGCACTGTGTCTCAAATTCCAATAAAAACAACTTTTTTGAAAACTGTATCTTGAAAATTATTGATGCTGGTGAAACAGTTTTAGGGACTTTTTTGTGGGAAACTCAACACTGAACAATTTTTACGATAAACACAATACTTTACAGAATATTTACGAAAAAACAGCACTGTGTCTCAAATTCCAATAAAAACAACTTTTTTGAAAACTGTATCTTGAAAATTATTGATGCTGGTGAAACAGTTTTAGGGACTTTTTTGTGGGAAACTCAACACTGAACAATTTTTACGATAAACACAATACTTTACAGAATATTTACGAAAAAACAGCACTGTGTCTCAAATTCCAATAAAAACAACTTTTTTGAAAACTGTATCTTGAAAATTATTGATGCTGGTGAAACAGTTTTAGGGACTTTTTTGTGGGAAACTCAACACTGAACAATTTTTACGATAAACACAATACTTTACAGAATATTTACGAAAAAACAGCACTGTGTCTCAAATTCCAATAAAAACAACTTTTTTGAAAACTGTATCTTGAAAATTATTGATGCTGGTGAAACAGTTTTAGGGACTTTTTTGTGGGAAACTCAACACTGAACAATTTTTACGATAAACACAATACTTTACAGAATATTTACGAAAAAACAGCACTGTGTCTCAAATTCCAATAAAAACAACTTTTTTGAAAACTGTATCTTGAAAATTATTGATGCTGGTGAAACAGTTTTAGGGACTTTTTTGTGGGAAACTCAACACTGAACAATTTTTACGATAAACACAATACTTTACAGAATATTTACGAAAAAACAGCACTGTGTCTCAAATTCCAATAAAAACAACTTTTTTGAAGACTGTATCTTGAAAATTATTGATGCTGGTGAAACAGTTTAAGGGACTTTTTTGTGGGAAACTCAACACTGAACAATTTTTACGAAGAACACAATACTTTACAGAATATTTACGAAAAAACAGCACTGTGTCTCAAATTCCAATAAAAACAACTTTTTTGAAGACTGTATCTTGAAAATTATTGATGCTGGTGAAACAGTTTTAGGGACTTTTTTGTGGGAAACTCAACACTGAACAATTTTTACGAAGAACACAATACTTTACAGAATATTTACGAAAAAACAGCACTGTGTCTCAAATTCCAATAAAAACAACTTTTTTGAAGACTGTATCTTGAAAATTATTGATGCTGGTGAAACAGTTTTAGGGACTTTTTTGTGGGAAACTCAACACTGAACAATTTTTACGATAAACACAATACTTTACGAAATATTTACGAAAAACCAGCACTGTTTTTCCAATTCCATTAAACAAGTGATTTTTTTCTATATTACGCCCGACCTTTGTTTTATCGTAGAGATTACGGTAAAGAATGATACACTAGTGTTTATATTTTATAATATATGGCTACTAGTAACGGTCCAGCCGGCCGCACTGGTGACCTTTTTTGCAGTAAAAGGAAGTTTTACTACTCCAAATCGATATTCATTGATCATTCATTCTGTATCCAAGTAGTTTGGCGCTCAACTCTTGAACGGTCCAGCCCACCTATCTTTTAAAGTCTTCAAACGTCATTGTTTCTGTAACGGTCCCAAATTACCACATAGATCAACACCAAGTCTGGATAAATCATTGTGTTGTGCTAGTCCGTTACCTATATACGAATTATTCTTCCTGAGTTCTGGCAATAACGGTCCAGCCTGCCACACTGTTGAGTGAAGAGTTATCGTATCAATATACGGGTCATTTATTCTGTATCTGAGAAGCTTAGCGGTCATCTCTGCAACGGTCCAGCATCATAAACGTCGTTGATTAAGTAACGGTCCAGCTCGCCGCGTAAATCAGTCTTATCTTGAGTAAAACCACGTCTCCGCATTAATAATTCATTTTTCATTCAAGTAGTCTATAGTCTCTCTTCATACAAGTCAAACATCTTGTATTGGATTGTAACGGTCCAGCCCACCGCACAAAAACAATCCTGTTGTGATGATTCACGAGTCATTCATTTTGTATTTAAGAGAAGGGAGGCTCATGTCTGTAACGGACCAGCCCGCCAACTGTGACAATAGACAGTGAAGACAAGAGTGACAGTTGACGATGTTGCCATGTTGAGCATTTTTACTGAATGCTAACAATAAAAATCGCTGTGAAGATGATTGGCATCGAGAACGAGAAATAAACAAAACTGACAGTTCGCGATGTTGCCATGTTGTTGTTGGAATATGATTGTAGAACTTTTTTTGGATGCCATAAAAAATTCACGAAAGAGGTGACAAAAACCATTAGAAGCGCTAAATTTTGGTTCATTCAGGTTAGTTTGGGTCAGTTCAGGTTGATTTAGGTTTCATTTTAGGTTAGTTCAAGTCAATTCAGATCAATTCAGGTTAATTTGGCTAATTTTTAGGTTAATTTTGGTTAGTTCAGGATAGAGTGAGTTAGTTAAGGTTGATGTTGATTAATTTTTGTTCATTTGGGCTAGTTTCCTCTGTTGATTTGAGACAATTTAGTTTAGTTTGAGTTAATAAAGGTTATTTTGAGATCGTTTACGTTTTTTTTTGGGTTAATCCAAGTTAGTTTACATAAATTTTAATCAATCATAAGTTCAAGTAAATTTGACCTATGTAGTTTACGTTGATATGGATTAGTTTAGGTCAATTTTGATCAATAAAGGTTAGTTTGGATTGATTCAGGTCAGTTTAATCTGGTTAGTTGCTGTTGATTTTAGGTTAGTTCTTGCTAGTTCAGGAGGGTTTGTGTTAATTTACATCAATTAAGGACTTATTTAGGTTAGGTAATTTAATTAATGTTAGTTCAAGTTAGTTTGGGACAGTTTACCTTAGTTTAAACTAGTTTAGGTTGGATTGCTTGGTTCACTTTGGCTTGATTCAGATTGATTTTAATAAGTTTAGGTTGAATCGGGTTAGCTTAGGTCAGTTTTGGTTGATTAAGATTGATTTAAATTAGCTTAGGTTAGTTTCATTTTGGTTCATTTGTGAACTAACCTAAATTAACATGGGCAACTCTGTCAGAAAACCAACCTGCACCGGCCTACCTCACTGATCTATATATAACTGAATGATGGCAAGTTTTCAGAGTCGGTTCCCCAGTCAATACAGATCAGCAGATGTACATTACCATCGCGCATTAGCTCTACATACTCATGAACAAAAAACTAGATTAATGCCCAAACCAACCATTACCATATAAATGCGATTATAATTACCAGCTATCACAAACTCGTAAACAGTTTATTCCTATTTGTTATCCAGCACAAACAAATCGTCTAATCATAGCCATTGCTGCAAGACGTTTCGTTTCATACCTAATCATTACCCTTCTTATCAAATCATGGATCGATTTGAGGCGCCCAACGTGGGGGCCCACCCAAGACGTCAATGGGGGTGGGGAAAAATACACCCATATCCGAACGTCATCACTTGTCAGCGACAATAACCTATGAATAATGCATAGTGTGGTGATCGTATCTGAAAATGATCTGTCTCTTATTGAAACTGCCAATCAAGAGCGGACGTGAGAGAGTGACGGCCGTGATGGGTTTCGATTCAATTCAATTGAAGAACCGCTGATCAGTTGATCAAGATATGAAACATTGAGGCTGGAAACTTACTTTCTTCATTATAGAACATAGGAGGAGCCACTGTTAAAAATGCTATATTTAGTTGAACCATTCTCCGATCGATATTCTTGTGTTGTCGAAGCAGTTTTTCTTGTTTTCGTCAGGTCTGTGGTATTTTTAGTTTATAGTTTGTGTTGGATGAATATGAAATCTTCATATCTATTTATATTCTGTTTATGTACGGGAAAAAATAAAACTGACAAATATCATATATCCATCTGTCGTCCTTCCATGCAGCTGGCTTCCAGCGTTGCCATATAATCACATAATCTGATATAATTATTTGATATCAGGGATTATTTTTTCATTTGAAATCAATTTCCTGAGGATTTTCCCATCTTTTTTCAGAGTCAATACCAATTTTTTAATGATTTGTATTCTTTTGTTTATTAGGTTTTACTCACCTTCATTCAGTTTATTATTTTTCAATTGTGGTCTATAAACAATCAAGCAAAATAAAAAAAACATCATAACATTCAATGAGATATGAATAACTAAAAGTGTTGGGACTCTTAATAAACGTCCATAAGACTCCATGTAAACCGATTTCGCGCGCTGCCTAGAACAAGCATGTGAAACGACTTAAGGGGTCCAATCCTTGAACGAAATTTTTGCACAATTTAAATGCTGATTTGGATTGTTTTTACAAAAAAGTTAATTTTGATTGTTTTACAGTGAAAGTACGAAAATAGGGATTGTATACTCTCATATATTATAACAAATTGATTATTTTTAGTTTAAATAAGTTACCATAAATACAAGGTAGCTAACATCCAGTAAAAAATCAATAATTTCTACAATTTTGAAAAAAATTACTTGAAATTTGGATAGGACAATGACTAATGTCCATTTTATTATATACGAGCGTTTGGACAATGTGGAATAATTGTGAAAAGTACTTTTTGGGACAGTATAAGTCAACTTTTATGATACATAATTGGGAGTTGAAGCTGAAATTGGACTAATCAGATGGTATGGCAGACTCTAGATGTTTTTTGGTTAAACAATTCAAGGAAAAATACAAATTTGAATTTTTTATTCAAAACATTCAATAAGATTTCTTACAAATAGTTCCAGCAACTTGTTCACATGTTTGCAAGTTGGGAAAATTATTGGCGGTACCTCTGCATCCAATGAATAAAACTTTTTCGCATTTTTGACTGGTGTTGTTCCAATAAAAAATGTAACTGGCCAGATCACAGTCAAATTCGCCTTTTTTTAAGGGATATTTATAAGATATGTTACAATCTGGAAACAATGTGGTTAAAAAAAAAGTTTTTAGATTGAATTAATTGAAACTGACCTTCTTTGGTAAATTCGCTTAGAACCCCATAAACCAACACAACTATCAACAGGACGGTTTTTAGCATTTTGAGCGTTCACAGTACTAACCATGAGCTATTAAATGTTTAAGTATATTTAAAACGTATGATAACAACTACTGTGCTTTCATCATAATTATTTTAAAAATGACATTTATGACTTTGTTTTGTCACACTTAAGTACCTGATAACACTTCTATTTCCATAGTTGTTTACATAAATGGAAGTTATTTTTGAACTAAATGGATGTGGCATGGATAATTTTTTACCACCACCTCAGGCCCTTTGTTACAAATGTCAAAAAAGGGGCGCAGTTGACACATTTTGTGTAATTATACGTGACAAGGTTGCCAGAATGAGAAAGCAGTAAACAGAGCCTTATTTTGAATTTGAACGAAGCATGGCAACATTGTATTACGTCAAAAAAGGTGCGAAGTTGATGAAATTTTGATAAATATACGTGACAAGGTTGCTAGAGTACAAAATATTTCCTCCAAGCTGTAAATAGAGCCTTGAATTGAATTTTGATAAAGCATGGCAACGTTATATGATGTCAAAAAAAGGCCAAAGTTGATCAAATTTTAGTAGTTGTATGTGACAAGGTTGCCAGAATGGAAAATATTTCCTCAAAGTTGTAAACTGAGCTTTATATTAAATTTAAATGGAGCTTGACAACATTGTATCACGTCAAAAAGAGGAAAATGGATCAATTTTTGGTAGTTTCATGTGACAAGGTTGCCAGAATGAAAAATATGTCCTCAAAGTTGTAGACTGAGCTTTGTATTAAATTTAAATGGAGCTTGACAACATTGTATTACGTCAAAAAAGGAGAAAAGGTGATCAATTTTTGGTATTTTTATGTGACAAGATTGCCGGATTGAAAAATATTTCCTCAAACTTGTAAACAGAGCCTTATATTGAATTCAAATGGAGCATGACAACATTGTATTACGTCAAAAAGAGGAAAATTGATAAATTTTTGGTAGTTGTATGTGACAAGGTTGCCAGAATGAAAAATATGTCCTCAAAGTTGTCCTCATATTTAATTTGAATGGAGCATGACAACATTGTATTACGTCAAAAAAGAGGAAAACTGGTCAATTTTTGGTAGTTTCATGTGACAAGGTTGCCAGAATGAAAAATATTTCCTCAAAGTTGTAAACTGAGCTTTGTATTAGATTTAAATGGAGCTTGACAACATTGTATTACGTCAAAAAAGGAGAAAAGGTGATCAATTTTTTATGTGACAAGGTTGCCGGATTGAAAAATATTTCCTCAAACTTGTAAACAGAGCCCCATATTAAATTTGAATGGAGCATGACAACATTGTATTACGTCAAAAAAAAAGGAAAACTGGTCAATTTTTGGTAGTTTCATGTGACAAGGTTGCCAGAATGAAAAATATGTCCTCAAAAATGTAAACTGAGCTTTGTATTAAATCTAAATGGAGCTTGACAACATTGTATTACGCCAAAAAAGGAGAAAAGGTGATCAATTTTTGGTATTTTTATGTGACAAGGTTGCCGGATTGAAAAATATTTCTTCAAACTTGTAAACAGAGCCTCATATTTAATTTGAATGGAGCATGACAACATTGTATTACGTCAAAAAAGAGGACAATTGATCAATTTTTGGTAGTTTTATGTGACAAGGTTGCCAGAATGAAAAATATTTCCTCAAAGTTGTAAACAGAGCCTTATATTGGATTTAAATGGAGCTTGACAACATTGTATTACGTCAAAAAAGGAGAAAAGGTGATCAATTTTTTATGTGACAAGGTTGCCGGATTGAAAAATATTTCCTCAAAGTTGTAAACAGAGCCTTATATTGGATTTAAATGGAGCATGACAACATTGTATTAAGTCAAAACAAAAAAGTTGATAAATTTTTTGTAGTTTTATGTGACAAGGTTGCCAGAATGAAAAATATTTCCTCAAAGTTGTTAACAGAGCCTTGTATTAAATTTAAATGGAGCATGACAACATTGTATTACGTCAAAAAAGAGGAAAATTGATTAATTTTTGGTAGTTTTATGTGACAAGGTTGCCGGATTGAAAAATATTTCTTCAAACTTGTAAACAAAGCATCATATTTAATTTGAATGGTGCATGACAACATTGTATTACGTCAAAAAAGAGGAAAATTGATCAATTTTTGGTAGTTTTATGTGACAAGGTTGCCAGAATGAAAAATATTTCCTCAAAGTTGTAAACAGAGCCTTATATTGGATTTAAATGGAGCATGACAACATTGTATTAAGTCAAAACAAAAAAGTTGATAAATTTTTTGTAGTTTTATGTGACAAGGTTGCCAGAATGAAAAATATTTCCTCAAAGTTGTTAACAGAGCCTTGTATTAAATTTAAATGGAGCATGACAACATTGTATTACGTCAAAAAAGAGGAAAATTGATTAATTTTTGGTAGTTTTATGTGACAAGGTTGCCGGATTGAAAAATATTTCTTCAAACTTGTAAACAAAGCATCATATTTAATTTGAATGGTGCATGACAACATTGTATTACGTCAAAAAAGAGGAAAATTGATCAATTTTTGGTAGTTTTATGTGACAAGGTTGCCAGAATGAAAAATATTTCCTCAAAGTTGTAAACAGAGCCTTATATTGGATTTAAATGGAGCTTGACAACATTGTATTACGTCAAAAAAGGAGAAAAGGTGATCAATTTTTTATGTGACAAGGTTGCCGGATTGAAAAATATTTCCTCAAAGTTGTAAACAGAGCCTTATATTGGATTTAAATGGAGCATGACAACATTGTATTAAGTCAAAAAAGAGGAAAATTGATCAATTTTTGGTAGTTTTATGTGACAAGGTTGCCAGAATGAAAAATATTTCCTCAAAGTTGTAAACAGAGCCTTATATTGGATTTAAATGGAGCTTGACAACATTGTATTACGTCAAAAAAGGAGAAAAGGTGATCAATTTTTTATGTGACAAGGTTGCCGGATTGAAAAATATTTCCTCAAAGTTGTAAACAGAGATATTGGATTTAAATGGAGCATGACAACATTGTATTAAGTCAAAACAAAAAAGTTGATAAATTTTTTGTAGTTTTATGTGACAAGGTTGCCAGAATGAAAAATATTTCCTCAAAGTTGTAAACAGAGCCTTGTATTAAATTTAAATGGAGCATGACAACATTGTATTACGTCAAAAAAGAAGAAAAGGTGATCAATTTTTGGTATTTTTATGTGACAAGATTGCCAGATTGAAAAATATTTCCTCAAACTTGTAAACAGAGCCTCATATTTAATTTGAATGGAGCATGACAACATTGTATTACGTCAAAAAAGAGGAAAACTGGTCAATTTTTGGTAGTTTTATGTGACAAGGTTGCCAGAATGAAAAATATTTCCTCAAAGTTGTAAACAGAGCCTTGTATTAAATTTAAATGGAGCATGACAACATTGTATTACGTCAAAAAAGAAGAAAAGGTGATCAATTTTTGGTATTTTTATGTGACAAGGTTGCCGGATTGAAAAATATTTCTTCAAACTTGTAAACAAAGCCTCATATTTAATTTGAATGGAGCATGACAACATTGTATTACGTCAAAAAAGAGGAAAATTGATCAATTTTTGGTAGTTTTATGTGACAAGGTTGCCAGAATGAAAAATATTTCCTCAAAGTTGTGAACAAAGCCTTATATTAAATTTAAATGGAGCATGACAACATTGTATTACGTCAAAAAAGGAGAAAAAGTGATCAGTTTTTGGTATTTTTATGTGACAAGGTTGCCGGATTGAAAAATATTTCCTAATATTTGTAAACAGAGCCTCATATTTAATTTGAATAGAGCATGACAACATTGTATTAAGTACGTCAAAAAAGAGGAAAATTGATCAATTTTTAGTAGTTTTATGTGACAATGTTGCCAGAATAAAAAAGATTTCCTCAAAGTTGTAATCACAGCCGCATACTAAATTTAAATGGAGCATGACAACATTGTATCACGTCAAAAAGAGGAAAATTGATCAATTTTTGGTAGTTTTATGTGACAAGGTTGCCAGAATGAAAAATATTTCCTCAAAGTTGTGAACAAAGCCTTATATTAAATTTAAATGGAGCATGACAACATTGTATTACGTCAAAAAAGCAGAAAAAGTGATCAGTTTTTGGTATTTTTATGTGACAAGGTTGCCGGATTGAAAAATATTTCCTCAAATTTGTAAACAGAGCCTCATATTTAATTTGAATGGAGCATGACAACATTGTATTAAGTACGTCAAAAAAGAGGAAAATTGATCAATTTCTAGTAGTTTTATGTGACAATGTTGCCAGAATAAAAAAGATTTCCTCAAAGTTGTAATCACAGCCTCATACTAAATTTAAATGGAGCATGACAACATTGTATTACGTCAAAAAAGAGGAAAAGTTGATCAATTCTTGGTACTTTTATGTGACAAGGTTGCCAGGATGAAAAATATTTCCTCAAAGTTGTGAACAAAGCCTTATATTAAATTTAAATGGAGCATGACAACATTGTATCACGTCAAAAAAAAAAGGAAAATTGATCAATTTTTGGTAGTTTTATGTGACAAGGTTGCCGGTTAGAAAAATATTTCCTCAAATTTGTAAACAGAGCCTCATACTTATGACAACATTGTAAGTCAATAAAGGGGAAAAGATGATCATTTTTTGGTAGTTTTATGTGACAAGGTTGCCAGAATGAAATTGTAAACGGAGCCTCATATCAAATATAAATGGAGCATGGCAACATTGTATTACGTCAAAAAAGGGGAAAATTTGATGAATTTTTAGAAGTTGTTTGTAACAAGGTTGCTAAAATGAAAAATATTTCCTCAAACTGTAAAACAGAGTCTTATATTGAATTTGAATGAAGCATGGCAACGTTGTATCACGTCAAAAACGTCAAAAAAGGACCGAATTTGATGAATTTTTGTTAATTATACGTGACAAAGTTGCCAGAATACAAAATATTTCAAAGCAATACACAATACAATTTGAACAGACTTTTATTCAATATCATCATGACAGTCTACATATCCTTCCAGCAACTTCCTCGCAGGTTTTTTTGTCGGGAAAATTATTTGCTGTTGCTCTGCACCCACCATAGATGGCTCTTTCACAACATTGCATGGAGTTGTTCCAGTAAAAAATCGGCAGATACGCTAGACAGTTAACTGGGCCATATGTGTGAGACTTTTCACAATCTAAAATTTGACATTATTGACACATGACAGTGTTGCCACACTCACCTTCTTTGGTAAATTGACTTCCGTGACTGAAAATCACACCAAGGACAACTAGCAGCGCAATTTTCAGCATTTTGATGGTTATACTGTTAACTACAGACAACCGAGTGTTTAAATAGTTTTGAAATTTGCGATAACAGTGTATTCATGTCAAAATTAACATTGCAGACGGCATCTTATCACGTTTGAATGTTAATTTAACAATTTTTCAATCCACAAAAACCACCGTGTGACCTCTGGTTGCTAAAGTAGATCTTCCCATTTAATAGGACTGGTTTTACCGGACTCGTACGCCTTTATGAAAGATTATACCACGATGGCGAAACCGTGTTAATATGGGTCGGAGATGTGGTCCCAATAAACCCATTACAACCGTGACGGGGCCTAAGCCTGAATAATAACCAAACCAAAACCGGTTGAGTGGAATATCTCGAAAATGGTTGAGCTAATGCGTGCAAGAGCCCAATAAACCCATTCCCCAACGCGGGAAAGAGTGAGTAATAACCGACTTATCTATTTGAAAATTTCATGTAAACAAGCATTCATGCCTTTTATAGCTCCGAGACCATTACCTTAATCGCTTTTTGTTCTCGTTACTTAAAATGCGATTGCAATCAATAGTTTGATATATTTTCGCGAAACGGCCGCCGATCATGAATGTTTTAATGAATTCAGTCATCTAACACGATCCGCAGGGGGTTTTGCTTGGAAAATCAATTACAAGTGGTTTTTTACAAAGAGCGCAAAAATCCCCAAAATTTTGTTTGTTTTATTCATACTTTTCTGAGCCAGTTCAATCATAACGCTCAGTAGGTACGGACCTTTATCTGAGGAAGTCGATTTATTGATAGATGAGTCAGCAATGACTCAAAAAATTTGAGAAATTCCTCAAACATGTGTAAAAATTAAATTGTTTTATTGTCAATTTCCGTAGGCTAGCCTAAAAAAAACGAATTGGGATATCAACTTCATATTTGGTAAAGCAATACGTCAAAGTATACTTTTCAAACTGGCATGCGCAAATCCATCAAAATCCTGCATAGAAAAAAATGAGAAATTCCTCACAAATGTGTAAACATTGATGTGTTTTGTCAACTTTCGTAGGTTAACCTGAAGAAACTACTTGAGATATCATCTTCATATTTGGTTGAGCGATTCTTTCAAGTATACTTTTCAAAGTGACATACGCAAATCTATCAAAATCCTGTATAGAAAAAAATGAGAAATTCCTCAAAAATGTGTAAATATTGATGTGTTTTGTCAACTTCCATAGGTTAACCTGAAAAAACTTCTTGAGATATCATCTTCATATTTGATTGAGCAATACTTCAAAGTATACATTTCAAACTGGCATGCGCAAATCCATCAAAATCCTGCATAGAAAAAAATGAGAAATTCCTCAAAAATGTGTAAATATTGATGTGTTTTGTCAACTTTCGTAGGTTAACCTGAAAAAACTTCTTGAGATATCATCTTCATATTTGATTGAGCAATACTTCAAAGTATACTTTTCAAACTGGCATGCGCAAATCCATCAAAATCCTGCATAGAAAAAAATGAGAAATTCCTCAAAAATGTGTAAATATTGATTTGTTTTGTCAACTTTTGTAAGTTAACCTGAAGAAACTTCTTGAGATATCATCTTCATATTTGATTGAGCGATACTTCAAAGTATACTTTCCAAACTGACATGCGCAAATTCATCAAAATCCTGCATAGAAAAAAATGAGAAATTCCACAAAAATCTGTATATATTGATGTGTTTTGTCAACTTCCATAGGTTAACCTGAAAAAACTTCTTGAGATATCATCTTCATATTTGATTGAGCAATACTTCAAAGTATACATTTCAAACTGGCATGCGCAAATCCATCAAAATCCTGCATAGAAAAAAATGAGAAATTCCTCAAAAATGTGTAAATATTGATGTGTTTTGTCAACTTTCGTTAACCTGAAGAAACTACTTGAGATATCATCTTCATATTTGGTTGAGCAATACTTCAAAGTATACTTTTCAAACTGGCATGCGCAAATCCATCAAAATCCTGCATAGAAAAAAATGAGAAATTCCTCAAAAATGTGTAAATATTGATGTGTTTTGTCAACTTCCATAGGTTAACCTGAAAAAACTTCTTGAGATATCATCTTCATATTTGATTGAGCAATACTTCAAAGTATACATTTCAAACTGGCATGCGCAAATCCATCAAAATCCTGCATAGAAAAAAATGAGAAATTCCTCAAAAATGTGTAAATATTGATGTGTTTTGTCAACTTTCGTAGGTTAACCTGAAAAAACTTCTTGAGATATCATCTTCATATTTGATTGAGCAATACTTCAAAGTATACTTTTCAAACTGGCATGCGCAAATCCATCAAAATCCTGCATAGAAAAAAATGAGAAATTCCTCAAAAATGTGTAAATATTGATGTGTTTTGTCAACTTTCGTTAACCTGAAGAAACTACTTGAGATATCATCTTCATATTTGGTTGAGCAATACTTCAAAGTATACTTTTCAAACTGGCATGCGCAAATCCATCAAAATCCTGCATAGAAAAAAATGAGAAATTCCTCAAAAATGTGTAAATATTGATGTGTTTTGTCAACTTTCGTTAACCTGAAGAAACTACTTGAGATATCATCTTCATATTTGGTTGAGCAATACTTCAAAGTATACTTTTCAAACTGGCATGCGCAAATCCATCAAAATCCTGCATAGAAAAAAATGAGAAATTCCTCAAAAATGTGTAAATATTGATGTGTTTTGTCAACTTCCATAGGTTAACCTGAAAAAACTTCTTGAGATATCATCTTCATATTTGATTGAGCAATACTTCAAAGTATACATTTCAAACTGGCATGCGCAAATCCATCAAAATCCTGCATAGAAAAAAATGAGAAATTCCTCAAAAATGTGTAAATATTGATGTGTTTTGTCAACTTTCGTAGGTTAACCTGAAAAAACTTCTTGAGATATCATCTTCATATTTGATTGAGCAATACTTCAAAGTATACTTTTCAAACTGGCATGCGCAAATCCATCAAAATCCTGCATAGAAAAAAATGAGAAATTCCTCAAAAATGTGTAAATATTGATGTGTTTTGTCAACTTTCGTTAACCTGAAGAAACTACTTGAGATATCATCTTCATATTTGGTTGAGCAATACTTCAAAGTATACTTTTCAAACTGGCATGCGCAAATCCATCAAAATCCTGCATAGAAAAAAATGAGAAATTCCTCAAAAATGTGTAAATATTGATGTGTTTTGTCAACTTTCGTTAACCTGAAGAAACTACTTGAGATATCATCTTCATATTTGGTTGAGCAATACTTCAAAGTATACTTTTCAAACTGGCATGCGCAAATCCATCAAAATCCTGCATAGAAAAAAATGAGAAATTCCTCAAAAATGTGTAAATATTGATGTGTTTTGTCAACTTCCATAGGTTAACCTGAAAAAACTTCTTGAGATATCATCTTCATATTTGATTGAGCAATACTTCAAAGTATACATTTCAAACTGGCATGCGCAAATCCATCAAAATCCTGCATAGAAAAAAATGAGAAATTCCTCAAAAATGTGTAAATATTGATGTGTTTTGTCAACTTTCGTAGGTTAACCTGAAAAAACTTCTTGAGATATCATCTTCATATTTGATTGAGCAATACTTCAAAGTATACTTTTCAAACTGGCATGCGCAAATCCATCAAAATCCTGCATAGAAAAAAATGAGAAATTCCTCAAAAATGTGTAAATATTGATTTGTTTTGTCAACTTTTGTAAGTTAACCTGAAGAAACTTCTTGAGATATCATCTTCATATTTGATTGAGCGATACTTCAAAGTATACTTTCCAAACTGACATGCGCAAATTCATCAAAATCCTGCATAGAAAAAAATGAGAAATTCCACAAAAATCTGTATATATTGATGTGTTTTGTCAACTTCCATAGGTTAACCTGAAAAAACTTCTTGAGATATCATCTTCATATTTGATTGAGCAATACTTCAAAGTATACATTTCAAACTGGCATGCGCAAATCCATCAAAATCCTGCATAGAAAAAAATGAGAAATTCCTCAAAAATGTGTAAATATTGATGTGTTTTGTCAACTTTCGTTAACCTGAAGAAACTACTTGAGATATCATCTTCATATTTGGTTGAGCAATACTTCAAAGTATACTTTTCAAACTGGCATGCGCAAATCCATCAAAATCCTGCATAGAAAAAAATGAGAAATTCCTCAAAAATGTGTAAATATTGATGTGTTTTGTCAACTTTCGTAGGTTAACCTGAAAAAACTTCTTGAGATATCATCTTCATATTTGATTGAGCAATACTTCAAAGTATACTTTTCAAACTGGCATGCGCAAATCCATCAAAATCCTGCATAGAAAAAAATGAGAAATTCCTCAAAAATGTGTAAATATTGATTTGTTTTGTCAACTTTCGTAGGTTAACCTGAAAAAACTTCTTGAGATATCATCTTCATATTTGATTGAGCAATACTTCAAAGTATACTTTCCAAACTGACATGCGCAAATCAATCAAAATCCTGCATAAAAAAAAATGAGAAATTCCTCAAAAATGTGTAAATATTGATGTGTTTTGTCAACTTTCGTAGGTTAACCTGAAAAAACTTCTTGAGATATCATCTTCATATTTGATTGAGCAATACTTCAAAGTATACTTTTCAAACTGGCATGCGCAAATCCATCAAAATCCTGCATAGAAAAAAATGAGAAATTCCTCAAAAATGTGTAAATATTGATGTGTTTTGTCAACTTTCGTAGGTTAACCTGAAAAAACTTCTTGAGATATCATCTTCATATTTGATTGAGCAATACTTCAAAGTATACTTTTCAAACTGGCATGCGCAAATCCATCAAAATCCTGCATAGAAAAAAATGAGAAATTCCTCAAAAATGTGTAAATATTGATTTGTTTTGTCAACTTTTGTAAGTTAACCTGAAGAAACTTCTTGAGATATCATCTTCATATTTGATTGAGCAATACTTCAAAGTATACTTTCCAAACTGACATGCGCAAATCAATCAAAATCCTGCATAAAAAAAAATGAGAAATTCCTCAAAAATGTGTAAATATTGATGTGTTTTGTCAACTTTCGTAGGTTAACCTGAAAAAACTTCTTGAGATATCATCTTCATATTTGATTGAGCAATACTTCAAAGTATACTTTTCAAACTGGCATGCGCAAATCCATCAAAATCCTGCATAGAAAAAAATGAGAAATTCCTCAAAAATGTGTAAATATTGATGTGTTTTGTCAACTTTCGTAGGTTAACCTGAAAAAACTTCTTGAGATATCATCTTCATATTTGATTGAGCAATACTTCAAAGTATACTTTTCAAACTGGCATGCGCAAATCCATCAAAATCCTGCATAGAAAAAAATGAGAAATTCCTCAAAAATGTGTAAATATTGATGTGTTTTGTCAACTTTCGTAGGTTAACCTGAAAAAACTTCTTGAGATATCATCTTCATATTTGATTGAGCAATACTTCAAAGTATACTTTTCAAACTGGCATGCGCAAATCCATCAAAATCCTGCATAGAAAAAAATGAGAAATTCCTCAAAAATGTGTAAATATTGATGTGTTTTGTCAACTTTCGTAGGTTAACCTGAAGAAACTTCTTGAGATATCATCTTCATATTTGATTGAGCAATACTTCAAAGTATACTTTTCAAACTGGCATGCGCAAATCCATCAAAATCCTGCATAAAAAAAAATGAGAAATTCCTCAAAAATGTGTAAATATTGATGTGTTTTGTCAACTTTCGTAGGTTAACCTGAAAAAACTTCTTGAGATATCATCTTCATATTTGATTGAGCAATACTTCAAAGTATACTTTTCAAACTGGCATGCGCAAATCCATCAAAATCCTGCATAGAAAAAAATGAGAAATTCCTCAAAAATGTGTAAATATTGATGTGTTTTGTCAACTTTCGTAGGTTAACCTGAAGAAACTTCTTGAGATATCATCTTCATATTTGATTGAGCAATACTTCAAAGTATACTTTTCAAACTGGCATGCGCAAATCCATCAAAATCCTGCATAGAAAAAAATGAGAAATTCCTCAAAAATGTGTAAATATTGATGTGTTTTGTCAACCTTCGTAGGTTAACCTGAAAAAACTTCTTGAGATATCATCTTCATATTTGATTGAGCAATACTTCAAAGTATACTTTTCAAACTGGCATGCGCAAATCCATCAAAATCCTGCATAGAAAAAAATGAGAAATTCCTCAAAAATGTGTAAATATTGATTTGTTTTGTCAACTTTTGTAAGTTAACCTGAAGAAACTTCTTGAGATATCATCTTCATATTTGATTGAGCAATACTTCAAAGTATACTTTTCAAACTGGCATGCGCAAATCCATCAAAATCCTGCATAGAAAAAAATGAGAAATTCCTCAAAAATGTGTAAATATTGATGTGTTTTGTCAACTTTCGTAGGTTAACCTGAAAAAACTTCTTGAGATATCATCTTCATATTTGATTGAGCAATACTTCAAAGTATACTTTTCAAACTGGCATGCGCAAATCCATCAAAATCCTGCATAGAAAAAAATGAGAAATTCCTCAAAAATGTGTAAATATTGATTTGTTTTGTCAACTTTTGTAAGTTAACCTGAAGAAACTTCTTGAGATATCATCTTCATATTTGATTGAGCGATACTTCAAAGTATACTTTCCAAACTGACATGCGCAAATTCATCAAAATCCTGCATAGAAAAAAATGAGAAATTCCACAAAAATCTGTATATATTGATGTGTTTTGTCAACTTCCATAGGTTAACCTGAAAAAACTTCTTGAGATATCATCTTCATATTTGATTGAGCAATACTTCAAAGTATACATTTCAAACTGGCATGCGCAAATCCATCAAAATCCTGCATAGAAAAAAATGAGAAATTCCTCAAAAATGTGTAAATATTGATGTGTTTTGTCAACTTTCGTTAACCTGAAGAAACTACTTGAGATATCATCTTCATATTTGGTTGAGCAATACTTCAAAGTATACTTTTCAAACTGGCATGCGCAAATCCATCAAAATCCTGCATAGAAAAAAATGAGAAATTCCTCAAAAATGTGTAAATATTGATGTGTTTTGTCAACTTTCGTAGGTTAACCTGAAAAAACTTCTTGAGATATCATCTTCATATTTGATTGAGCAATACTTCAAAGTATACTTTTCAAACTGGCATGCGCAAATCCATCAAAATCCTGCATAGAAAAAAATGAGAAATTCCTCAAAAATGTGTAAATATTGATTTGTTTTGTCAACTTTTGTAAGTTAACCTGAAGAAACTTCTTGAGATATCATCTTCATATTTGATTGAGCAATACTTCAAAGTATACTTTCCAAACTGACATGCGCAAATCAATCAAAATCCTGCATAAAAAAAAATGAGAAATTCCTCAAAAATGTGTAAATATTGATGTGTTTTGTCAACTTTCGTAGGTTAACCTGAAAAAACTTCTTGAGATATCATCTTCATATTTGATTGAGCAATACTTCAAAGTATACTTTTCAAACTGGCATGCGCAAATCCATCAAAATCCTGCATAGAAAAAAATGAGAAATTCCTCAAAAATGTGTAAATATTGATGTGTTTTGTCAACTTTCGTAGGTTAACCTGAAAAAACTTCTTGAGATATCATCTTCATATTTGATTGAGCAATACTTCAAAGTATACTTTTCAAACTGGCATGCGCAAATCCATCAAAATCCTGCATAGAAAAAAATGAGAAATTCCTCAAAAATGTGTAAATATTGATTTGTTTTGTCAACTTTTGTAAGTTAACCTGAAGAAACTTCTTGAGATATCATCTTCATATTTGATTGAGCAATACTTCAAAGTATACTTTCCAAACTGACATGCGCAAATCAATCAAAATCCTGCATAAAAAAAAATGAGAAATTCCTCAAAAATGTGTAAATATTGATGTGTTTTGTCAACTTTCGTAGGTTAACCTGAAAAAACTTCTTGAGATATCATCTTCATATTTGATTGAGCAATACTTCAAAGTATACTTTTCAAACTGGCATGCGCAAATCCATCAAAATCCTGCATAGAAAAAAATGAGAAATTCCTCAAAAATGTGTAAATATTGATTTGTTTTGTCAACTTTTGTAAGTTAACCTGAAGAAACTTCTTGAGATATCATCTTCATATTTGATTGAGCAATACTTCAAAGTATACTTTCCAAACTGACATGCGCAAATCAATCAAAATCCTGCATAAAAAAAAATGAGAAATTCCTCAAAAATGTGTAAATATTGATGTGTTTTGTCAACTTTCGTAGGTTAACCTGAAAAAACTTCTTGAGATATCATCTTCATATTTGATTGAGCAATACTTCAAAGTATACTTTTCAAACTGGCATGCGCAAATCCATCAAAATCCTGCATAGAAAAAAATGAGAAATTCCTCAAAAATGTGTAAATATTGATTTGTTTTGTCAACTTTTGTAAGTTAACCTGAAGAAACTTCTTGAGATATCATCTTCATATTTGATTGAGCAATACTTCAAAGTATACTTTCCAAACTGACATGCGCAAATCAATCAAAATCCTGCATAAAAAAAAATGAGAAATTCCTCAAAAATGTGTAAATATTGATGTGTTTTGTCAACTTTCGTAGGTTAACCTGAAAAAACTTCTTGAGATATCATCTTCATATTTGATTGAGCAATACTTCAAAGTATACTTTTCAAACTGGCATGCGCAAATCCATCAAAATCCTGCATAGAAAAAAATGAGAAATTCCTCAAAAATGTGTAAATATTGATGTGTTTTGTCAACTTTCGTAGGTTAACCTGAAAAAACTTCTTGAGATATCATCTTCATATTTGATTGAGCAATACTTCAAAGTATACTTTTCAAACTGGCATGCGCAAATCCATCAAAATCCTGCATAGAAAAAAATGAGAAATTCCTCAAAAATGTGTAAATATTGATGTGTTTTGTCAACTTTCGTAGGTTAACCTGAAAAAACTTCTTGAGATATCATCTTCATATTTGATTGAGCAATACTTCAAAGTATACTTTTCAAACTGGCATGCGCAAATCCATCAAAATCCTGCATAGAAAAAAATGAGAAATTCCTCAAAAATGTGTAAATATTGATTTGTTTTGTCAACTTTTGTAAGTTAACCTGAAGAAACTTCTTGAGATATCATCTTCATATTTGATTGAGCAATACTTCAAAGTATACTTTCCAAACTGACATGCGCAAATCAATCAAAATCCTGCATAAAAAAAATGAGAAATTCCTCAAAAATGTGTAAATATTGATGTGTTTTGTCAACTTTCGTAGGTTAACCTGAAAAAACTTCTTGAGATATCATCTTCATATTTGATTGAGCAATACTTCAAAGTATACTTTTCAAACTGGCATGCGCAAATCCATCAAAATCCTGCATAGAAAAAAATGAGAAATTCCTCAAAAATGTGTAAATATTGATGAGTTTTGTCAACTTTCGTTAACCTGAAGAAACTTCTTGAGATATCATCTTCATATTTGATTGAGCAATACTTCAAAGTATACATTTCAAACTGGCATGCGCAAATCCATCAAAATCCTGCATAGAAAAAAATGAGAAACTCCTCAAAAATTTGTAAATATTGATGGGTTTTGTCAACTTTCGTAGGTTAACCTGAAGCAACTTCTTGAGATATCATCTTCATATTTGATTGAGCAATACTTCAAAGTATACTTTTCAAACTGGCATGCGCAAATCCATCAAAATCCTGCATAGAAAAAAATGAGAAATTCCTCAAAAATGTGTAAATATTGATGTGTTTTGTCAACTTTCGTAGGTTAACCTGAAGAAACTTCTTGAGATATCATCTTCATATTTGATTGAGCAATACTTCAAAGTATACTTTTCAAACTGGCATGCGCAAATCCATCAAAATCCTGCATAGAAAAAAATGAGAAATTCCTCAAAAATGTGTAAATATTGATTTGTTTTGTCAACTTTTGTAAGTTAACCTGAAGAAACTTCTTGAGATATCATCTTCATATTTGATTGAGCAATACTTCAAAGTATACTTTCCAAACTGACATGCGCAAATCAATCAAAATCCTGCATAAAAAAAATGAGAAATTCCTCAAAAATGTGTAAATATTGATGTGTTTTGTCAACTTTCGTAGGTTAACCTGAAAAAACTTCTTGAGATATCATCTTCATATTTGATTGAGCAATACTTCAAAGTATACTTTTCAAACTGGCATGCGCAAATCCATCAAAATCCTGCATAGAAAAAAATGAGAAATTCCTCAAAAATGTGTAAATATTGATGAGTTTTGTCAACTTTCGTTAACCTGAAGAAACTTCTTGAGATATCATCTTCATATTTGATTGAGCAATACTTCAAAGTATACATTTCAAACTGGCATGCGCAAATCCATCAAAATCCTGCATAGAAAAAAATGAGAAACTCCTCAAAAATTTGTAAATATTGATGGGTTTTGTCAACTTTCGTAGGTTAACCTGAAGCAACTTCTTGAGATATCATCTTCATATTTGATTGAGCAATACTTCAAAGTATACTTTTCATAGTGACATGCGCAAATCCATCAAAATCCTGCATAGAAAAAAATGAGAAATTCCTCAAAAATGTGTAAATATTGATTTGTTTTGTCAACTTTTGTAGGTTAACCTGAAGAAACTTCTTGAGATATCATCTTCATATTTGGTTGAGCAATACTTTAAAGTATACTTTTCAAAGTGAGATACGCAAATCTATCAAAATCCTGCATAGAAAAAAATGAGAAATTCCTCAAAAATGTGTAAATATTGATGAGTTTTGTCAACTTTCGTTAACCTGAAGAAACTTCTTGAGATATCATCTTCATATTTGATTGAGCAATACTTCAAAGTATACATTTCAAACTGGCATGCGCAAATCCATCAAAATCCTGCATAGAAAAAAATGAGAAACTCCTCAAAAATTTGTAAATATTGATGGGTTTTGTCAACTTTCGTAGGTTAACCTGAAGCAACTTCTTGAGATATCATCTTCATATTTGATTGAGCAATACTTCAAAGTATACTTTTCAAAGTGACATGCGCAAATCCATCAAAATCCTGCATAGAAAAAAATGAGAAATTCCTCAAAAATGTGTAAATATTGATTTGTTTTGTCAACTTTTGTAGGTTAACCTGAAGAAACTTCTTGAGATATCATCTTCATATTTGGTTGAGCAATACTTTAAAGTATACTTTTCAAAGTGAGATACGCAAATCTATCAAAATCCTGCATAGAAAAAAATGAGAAATTCCTCAAAAATGTGTAAATATTGATGAGTTTTGTCAACTTTCGTTAACCTGAAGAAACTTCTTGAGATATCATCTTCATATTTGATTGAGCAATACTTCAAAGTATACATTTCAAACTGGCATGCGCAAATCCATCAAAATCCTGCATAGAAAAAAATGAGAAACTCCTCAAAAATTTGTAAATATTGATGGGTTTTGTCAACTTTCGTAGGTTAACCTGAAGCAACTTCTTGAGATATCATCTTCATATTTGATTGAGCAATACTTCAAAGTATACTTTTCAAAGTGACATGCGCAAATCCATCAAAATCCTGCATAGAAAAAAATGAGAAATTCCTCAAAAATGTGTAAATATTGATTTGTTTTGTCAACTTTTGTAGGTTAACCTGAAGCAACTTCTTGAGATATCATCTTCATATTTGATTGAGCAATACTTCAAAGTATACTTTTCAAAGTGACATGCGCAAATCCATCAAAATCCTGCATAGAAAAAAATGAGAAATTCCTCAAAAATGTGTAAATATTGATTTGTTTTGTCAACTTTTGTAGGTTAACCTGAAGCAACTTCTTGAGATATCATCTTCATATTTGATTGAGCAATACTTCAAAGTATACTTTTCAAACTGGCATGCGCAAATCCATCAAAATCCTGCATAGAAAAAAATGAGAAATTCCTCAAAAATGTGTAAATATTGATTTGTTTTGTCAACTTTTGTAGGTTAACCTGAAGCAACTTCTTGAGATATCATCTTCATATTTGATTGAGCAATACTTCAAAGTATACTTTTCAAAGTGACATGCGCAAATCCATCAAAATCCTGCATAGAAAAAAATGAGAAATTCCTCAAAAATGTGTAAATATTGATTTGTTTTGTCAACTTTTGTAGGTTAACCTGAAGCAACTTCTTGAGATATCATCTTCATATTTGATTGAGCAATACTTCAAAGTATACTTTTCAAAGTGACATGCGCAAATCCATCAAAATCCTGCATAGAAAAAAATGAGAAATTCCTCAAAAATGTGTAAATATTGATTTGTTTTGTCAACTTTTGTAGGTTAACCTGAAGCAACTTCTTGAGATATCATCTTCATATTTGATTGAGCAATACTTCAAAGTATACTTTTCAAAGTGACATGCGCAAATCCATCAAAATCCTGCATAGAAAAAAATGAGAAATTCCTCAAAAATGTGTAAATATTGATTTGTTTTGTCAACTTTTGTAGGTTAACCTGAAGCAACTTCTTGAGATATCATCTTCATATTTGATTGAGCAATACTTCAAAGTATACATTTCAAACTGGCATGCGCAAATCCATCAAAATCCTGCATAGAAAAAAATGAGAAACTCCTCAAAAATTTGTAAATATTGATGGGTTTTGTCAACTTTCGTAGGTTAACCTGAAGCAACTTCTTGAGATATCATCTTCATATTTGATTGAGCAATACTTCAAAGTATACTTTTCAAAGTGACATGCGCAAATCCATCAAAATCCTGCATAGAAAAAAATGAGAAATTCCTCAAAAATGTGTAAATATTGATTTGTTTTGTCAACTTTTGTAGGTTAACCTGAAGCAACTTCTTGAGATATCATCTTCATATTTGATTGAGCAATACTTCAAAGTATACTTTTCAAAGTGACATGCGCAAATCCATCAAAATCCTGCATAGAAAAAAATGAGAAATTCCTCAAAAATGTGTAAATATTGATTTGTTTTGTCAACTTTTGTAGGTTAACCTGAAGCAACTTCTTGAGATATCATCTTCATATTTGATTGAGCAATACTTCAAAGTATACTTTTCAAACTGGCATGCGCAAATCCATCAAAATCCTGCATAGAAAAAAATGAGAAATTCCTCAAAAATGTGTAAATATTGATTTGTTTTGTCAACTTTTGTAGGTTAACCTGAAGCAACTTCTTGAGATATCATCTTCATATTTGATTGAGCAATACTTCAAAGTATACTTTTCAAAGTGACATGCGCAAATCCATCAAAATCCTGCATAGAAAAAAATGAGAAATTCCTCAAAAATGTGTAAATATTGATTTGTTTTGTCAACTTTTGTAGGTTAACCTGAAGCAACTTCTTGAGATATCATCTTCATATTTGATTGAGCAATACTTCAAAGTATACTTTTCAAACTGGCATGCGCAAATCCATCAAAATCCTGCATAGAAAAAAATGAGAAATTCCTCAAAAATGTGTAAATATTGATTTGTTTTGTCAACTTTCGTAGGTTAACCTGAAGAAACTTCTTGAGATATCATCTTCATATTTGGTTGAGCAATACTTCAAAGTATACTTTTCAAAGTGAGATACGCAAATCTATCAAAATCCTGCATAGAAAAAAATGAAAAATTCCCAAAAATGTGTAAATATTGATGTGTTTTGTCAACTTTCGTAGGTTAACCTGAAGAAACTACTTGAGATATCATCTTCATATTTGGTTGAGCGATACTTGCAAGTATACTTTTCAAAGTGACATGCGCAAATCCATCAAAATCCTGCATAGAAAAAAATGGGAAATTCCTCAAAAATTGTGTAGATATTGATGTGTTTTGACAACTTTCGTAGGTTAACCTGAAGAAACTACTTGAGATATCATCTTCATATTTGGTTGAGCGATACTTCAAAGTATACTTTTCAAAGTGACATACGCAAATCCATCAAAATCCTGCATAGAAAAAAATGAAAAATTCCCAAAAATGTGTAAATATTGATGTGTTTTGTCAACTTTTGTAGGTTAACCTGAAGCAACTTCTTGAAATATCATCTTCATATTTGGTTGAGTAATACTTCAAAGTGACATGCGCAAATTTATCAAAATCCTGCATTGAAAAATTTTATCTGATGAGTCAATGAGTGATTTAATATATGTATTCTAACTCAAACAACAAAACAAAACAAACTTGAACAACAACGCTATAAACAACGATTAATCTGTCCACTGCCGTCGCTGTCAATAGTGTCAATTCATTAAAATAATGTAGAGTGGTCAACAATTCAATCGCAAAGATGATGACGTCACGGGTAGTATTTAGGCCACACCCCTTTTTCGGGAATTCAAAAAAATAATTTTGCTGGAGCCATATTCAACTTTGAACTAAACTTTTATAGCTAGAAGTGTGCCTTTGTTTTTCATTGTTGTCTCAAAAATTGACAACAAAAATTTGTACTGTACTTATAATGGTATTGCGTTATGGTTTGTATTGTTTTTTACTTCTCACCACCACATTATATGCATTCACTTTGTCCATAAGGTTTATTTAAATTTTTCTGTGGCAATAATTGTTCAAGTTTAATGAAGAAAAACTCGTAAACAACCATTCAATGGCAGGGGAGACAGGGGTAAAAAGTTCAAATTATCCTTCATATTGTTTATCATCTACCCAAGTTTATATAAACGGATCAAGATGTTAATACACTTTCACTTTAGACGTTTGCATTTCATTCCAAAACAGAGAATCCTCTTGCACCGGTCTCCCCTATTTTTAGCACAAATATTGATAAAAAATTATCGTTAGATTCTAGAGTATATAAACATTCAAAAGTTGATGGTCTATGGTTAGTACTTACTGTGAACATTCAAAATGCTGAAAATCAAAATCGTGTTGATGGTGGTTGTGGTGATTTATGGAGTTGTGGGCGATTTCACCCAAGATGGTGAGTATCAACGTTAAAAAAATTACAAATCATGACGTCTATGACCAATGACAAAAAACAGTGTTGCCCCATTTTTGTAAACAATATTTTCAACTTCTAGATTGCAACATATCTTACAAAATTCCTGTACAAGGAGTTGACTGTGCTTTAGCCCGTTACATTTACTGGTGGAACAATACCACTTGTTCTTGCGAAAAAGTTTTGTTCATTGGATGCAGAGGTGCAACAGCCAATAACTTTGTCAACTTGGCAACATGCGAAGAAACTGCTGGATCCATTTGCCCGGCATGTTATTGAATAAAAAGATTCAAATTTGTATTTTTCTTTGAACTGTGACATAAAAGTTACAATCCGGCAACGTGGTTTTGATACTGTTGATGATGATGCAGTGTTTTATTTTTTAGGGAATATCATCGTCAGTGGTGGCGTACCGGAGTTGATGGTTGATGTTCTATTCAGTTATGTAAAAGGAATGAGGACTGTCATTTTCAAACCGCTTGACTTGAGAGCTTGAAATTTGAACCAAGCATACCTCAAACTGTTCCAAATAACACTGAAAAGTTACAAGCAGCACGGAAAATTTTGAAATCGGTTTGACAATTTTCAAAAAAATTGTTGATAATTTCCCCATTCAACTTTCAATGACTGTCATTTTCAAACCGCTTGAGTTGAGAGCTTAAAATTTGAACCAAGCATACCTCAATCTATTCCAAATAACATCAAAAAGTTTCAAGCAGCACGGAAGATTTTGAAAACGGTTTGACAATTTTTTTAAAAATTGTTGATAATTTCCCCATTCAACTTTCAATGACTGTCATTTTCAAACCGCTTGAGTTGAGAGCTTGAAATTTGAACCAAGCATACCTCAAACTGTTCCAAATGACACTTTAAAGTTTCAAGCAGCACGGAAAATTTTGAAAACGTTTTGACAATTTTTTGAATAATTGTTGATAATTTCCCCATTCAACTTTCAATGACTGTCATTTTCAAACCGCTTGAGTTGAGAGCTTAAAATTTGAACCAAGCATACCTCAATCTATTCCAAATAACATCAAAAAGTTTCAAGCAGCACGGAAGATTTTGAAAACGGTTTGACAATTTTTTTAAAAATTGTTGATAATTTCCCCATTCAACTTTCAATGACAGTGATTTTCAAACCGCTTGAGTTGAGAGCTTGAAATTTGAACCAAGCATACCTCAAACTGTTCCAAATAACACTGAAAAGTTACAAGCAGCACGGAAAATTTTGAAATCGGTTTGACAATTTTCAAAAAAATTGTTGATAATTTCCCCATTCAACTTTCAATGACTGTCATTTTCAAACCGCTTGAGTTGAGAGCTTGAAATTTGAACCAAGCATACCTCAAACTGTTCCAAATGACACTTTAAAGTTTCAAGCAGCACGGAAAATTTTGAAAACGTTTTGACAATTTTTTGAATAATTGTTGATAATTTCCCCATTCAACTTTCAATGACTGTCATTTTCAAACCGCTTGAGTTGAGAGCTTAAAATTTGAACCAAGCATACCTCAATCTATTCCAAATAACATCAAAAAGTTTCAAGCAGCACGGAAGATTTTGAAAACGGTTTGACAATTTTTTTAAAAATTGTTGATAATTTCCCCATTCAACTTTCAATGACAGTGATTTTCAAACCGCTTGAGTTGAGAGCTTGAAATTTGAACCAAGCATACCTCAAACTGTTCCAAATAACACTGAAAAGTTACAAGCAGCACGGAAAATTTTGAAATCGGTTTGACAATTTTCAAAAAAATTGTTGATAATTTCCCCATTCAACTTTCAATGACTGTCATTTTCAAACCGCTTGAGTTGAGAGCTTGAAATTTGAACCAAGCATACCTCAAACTGTTCCAAATAACACTGAAAAGTTTCAAGCAGCACGGAAAATTTTGAAATCGGTTTGACAATTTTCAAAAAAATTGTTGATAATTTCCCCATTCAACTTTCAATGACTGTCATTTTCAAACCGCTTGACTTGAGAGCTTGAAATTTGAACCAAGCATACCTCAAACTGTTCCAAATAACACTAAAAAGTTTCAAGGAGCACGGAAGATTTTGTAAACGTTTTGACAATTTTCAAAAAAATTGTTGATAATTTCCCCATTCAACTTTCAATGACTGTCATTTTCAAACCGCTTGAGTTGAGAGCTTGAAATTTGAACCAAGCATACCTCAAACTGTTCCAAATAACACTGAAAAGTTTCAAGCAGCACGGAAAATTTTGAAATCGGTTTGACAATTTTCAAAAAAATTGTTGATAATTTTCCCATTCAACTTTCAATGACTGTCATTTTCAAACCGCTTGACTTGAGAGCTTGAAATTTGAACCAAGCATACCTCAAACTGTTCCAAATAACACTAAAAAGTTTCAAGGAGTACGGAAGATTTTGAAAACGTTTTGACAATTTTCAAAAAAATTGTTGATAATTTCCCCATTCAACTTTCAATGACTGTCATTTTCAAACCGCTTGACTTGAGAGCTTGAAATTTGAACCAAGCATACCTCAAACTGTTCCAAATAACACTAAAAAGTTTCAAGGAGCACGGAAGATTTTGTAAACGTTTTGACAATTTTCAAAAAAATTGTTGATAATTTCCCCATTCAACTTTCAATGACTGTCATTTTCAAACCGCTTGACTTGAGAGCTTGAAATTTGAACCAAGCATACCTCAAACTGTTCCAAATAACACTGAAAAGTTACAAGCAGCACGGAAAATTTTGAAATCGGTTTGACAATTTTCAAAAAAATTGTTGATAATTTCCCCATTCAACTTTCAATGACTGTCATTTTCAAACCGCTTGAGTTGAGAGCTTGAAATTTGAACCAAGCATACCTCAAACTGTTCCAAATAACACTGAAAAGTTTCAAGCAGCACGGAAAATTTTGAAATCGGTTTGACAATTTTCAAAAAAATTGTTGATAATTTCCCCATTCAACTTTCAATGACAGTGATTTTCAAACCGCTTGAGTTGAGAGCTTGAAATTTGAACCAAGCATACCTCAAACTGTTCCAAATAACACTGAAAAGTTACAAGCAGCACGGAAAATTTTGAAATCGGTTTGACAATTTTCAAAAAAATTGTTGATAATTTCCCCATTCAACTTTCAATGACTGTCATTTTCAAACCGCTTGAGTTGAGAGCTTGAAATTTGAACCAAGCATACCTCAAACTGTTCCAAATGACACTTTAAAGTTTCAAGCAGCACGGAAAATTTTGAAAACGTTTTGACAATTTTTTGAATAATTGTTGATAATTTCCCCATTCAACTTTCAATGACTGTCATTTTCAAACCGCTTGAGTTGAGAGCTTAAAATTTGAACCAAGCATACCTCAATCTATTCCAAATAACATCAAAAAGTTTCAAGCAGCACGGAAGATTTTGAAAACGGTTTGACAATTTTTTTAAAAATTGTTGATAATTTCCCCATTCAACTTTCAATGACAGTGATTTTCAAACCGCTTGAGTTGAGAGCTTGAAATTTGAACCAAGCATACCTCAAACTGTTCCAAATAACACTGAAAAGTTACAAGCAGCACGGAAAATTTTGAAATCGGTTTGACAATTTTCAAAAAAATTGTTGATAATTTCCCCATTCAACTTTCAATGACTGTCATTTTCAAACCGCTTGAGTTGAGAGCTTGAAATTTGAACCAAGCATACCTCAAACTGTTCCAAATGACACTTTAAAGTTTCAAGCAGCACGGAAAATTTTGAAAAAGTTTTGACAATTTTTTGAATAATTGTTGATAATTTCCCCATTCAACTTTCAATGACTGTCATTTTCAAACCGCTTGAGTTGAGAGCTTAAAATTTGAACCAAGCATACCTCAATCTATTCCAAATAACATCAAAAAGTTTCAAGCAGCACGGAAGATTTTGAAAACGGTTTGACAATTTTTTTAAAAATTGTTGATAATTTCCCCATTCAACTTTCAATGACAGTGATTTTCAAACCGCTTGAGTTGAGAGCTTGAAATTTGAACCAAGCATACCTCAAACTGTTCCAAATAACACTGAAAAGTTACAAGCAGCACGGAAAATTTTGAAATCGGTTTGACAATTTTCAAAAAAATTGTTGATAATTTCCCCATTCAACTTTCAATGACTGTCATTTTCAAACCGCTTGAGTTGAGAGCTTGAAATTTGAACCAAGCATACCTCAAACTGTTCCAAATAACACTGAAAAGTTTCAAGCAGCACGGAAAATTTTGAAATCGGTTTGACAATTTTCAAAAAAATTGTTGATAATCTCCCCATTCAACTTTCAATGACTGTCATTTTCAAACCGCTTGACTTGAGAGCTTGAAATTTGAACCAAGCATACCTCAAACTGTTCCAAATAACACTAAAAAGTTTCAAGGAGCACGGAAGATTTTGTAAACGTTTTGACAATTTTCAAAAAAATTGTTGATAATTTCCCCATTCAACTTTCAATGACTGTCATTTTCAAACCGCTTGAGTTGAGAGCTTGAAATTTGAACCAAGCATACCTCAAACTGTTCCAAATAACACTGAAAAGTTTCAAGCAGCACGGAAAATTTTGAAATCGGTTTGACAATTTTCAAAAAAATTGTTGATAATTTTCCCATTCAACTTTCAATGACTGTCATTTTCAAACCGCTTGACTTGAGAGCTTGAAATTTGAACCAAGCATACCTCAAACTGTTCCAAATAACACTAAAAAGTTTCAAGGAGTACGGAAGATTTTGAAAACGTTTTGACAATTTTCAAAAAAATTGTTGATAATTTCCCCATTCAACTTTCAATGACTGTCATTTTCAAACCGCTTGACTTGAGAGCTTGAAATTTGAACCAAGCATACCTCAAACTGTTCCAAATAACACTAAAAAGTTTCAAGGAGCACGGAAGATTTTGTAAACGTTTTGACAATTTTCAAAAAAATTGTTGATAATTTCCCCATTCAACTTTCAATGACTGTCATTTTCAAACCGCTTGACTTGAGAGCTTGAAATTTGAACCAAGCATACCTCAAACTGTTCCAAATAACACTGAAAAGTTTCAAGCAGCACGGAAAATTTTGAAATCGGTTTGACAATTTTCAAAAAAATTGTTGATAATTTCCCCATTCAACTTTCAATGACTGTCATTTTCAAACCGCTTGACTTGAGAGCTTGAAATTTGAACCAAGCATACCTCAAACTGTTCCAAATAACACTGAAAAGTTTCAAGCAGCACGGAAAATTTTGAAATCGGTTTGACAATTTTCAAAAAAATTGTTGATAATTTTCCCATTCAACTTTCAATGACTGTCATTTTCAAACCGCTTGACTTGAGAGCTTGAAATTTGAACCAAGCATACCTCAAACTGTTCCAAATAACACTGAAAAGTTTCAAGCAGCACGGAAAATTTTGAAATCGGTTTGACAATTTTCAAAAAAATTGTTGATAATTTTCCCATTCAACTTTCAATGACTGTCATTTTCAAACCGCTTGACTTGAGAGCTTGAAATTTGAACCAAGCATACCTCAAACTGTTCCAAATAACACTGAAAAGTTTCAAGCAGCACGGAAAATTTTGAAATCGGTTTGACAATTTTCAAAAAAATTGTTGATAATTTCCCCATTCAACTTTCAATGACTGTCATTTTCAAACCGCTTGACTTGAGAGCTTGAAATTTGAACCAAGCATACCTCAAACTGTTCCAAATAACACTGAAAAGTTTCAAGCAGCACGGAAAATTTTGAAATCGGTTTGACAATTTTCAAAAAAATTGTTGATAATTTTCCCATTCAACTTTCAATGACTGTCATTTTCAAACCGCTTGACTTGAGAGCTTGAAATTTGAACCAAGCATACCTCAAACTGTTCCAAATAACACTGAAAAGTTTCAAGCAGCACGGAAAATTTTGAAATCGGTTTGACAATTTTCAAAAAAATTGTTGATAATTTTCCCATTCAACTTTCAATGACTGTCATTTTCAAACCGCTTGACTTGAGAGCTTGAAATTTGAACCAAGCATACCTCAAACTGTTCCAAATAACACTGAAAAGTTTCAAGCAGCACGGAAAATTTTGAAATCGGTTTGACAATTTTCAAAAAAATTGTTGATAATTTCCCCATTCAACTTTCAATGACTGTCATTTTCAAACCGCTTGACTTGAGAGCTTGAAATTTGAACCAAGCATACCTCAAACTGTTCCAAATAACACTGAAAAGTTTCAAGCAGCACGGAAAATTTTGAAATCGGTTTGACAATTTTCAAAAAAATTGTTGATAATTTTCCCATTCAACTTTCAATGACTGTCATTTTCAAACCGCTTGACTTGAGAGCTTGAAATTTGAACCAAGCATACCTCAAACTGTTCCAAATAACACTGAAAAGTTTCAAGCAGCACGGAAAATTTTGAAATCGGTTTGACAATTTTCAAAAAAATTGTTGATAATTTTCCCATTCAACTTTCAATGACTGTCATTTTCAAACCGCTTGACTTGAGAGCTTGAAATTTGAACCAAGCATACCTCAAACTGTTCCAAATAACACTAAAAAGTTTCAAGGAGTACGGAAGATTTTGAAAACGTTTTGACAATTTTCAAAAAAATTGTTGATAATTTCCCCATTCAACTTTCAATGACTGTCATTTTCAAACCGCTTGACTTGAGAGCTTGAAATTTGAACCAAGCATACCTCAAACTGTTCCAAATAACACTAAAAAGTTTCAAGGAGCACGGAAGATTTTGTAAACGTTTTGACAATTTTCAAAAAAATTGTTGATAATTTCCCCATTCAACTTTCAATGACTGTCATTTTCAAACCGCTTGACTTGAGAGCTTGAAATTTGAACCAAGCATACCTCAAACTGTTCCAAATAACACTGAAAAGTTTCAAGCAGCACGGAAAATTTTGAAATCGGTTTGACAATTTTCAAAAAAATTGTTGATAATTTCCCCATTCAACTTTCAATGACTGTCATTTTCAAACCGCTTGAGTTGAGAGCTTGAAATTTGAACCAAGCATACCTCAAACTGTTCCAAATAACACTGAAAAGTTTCAAGCAGCACGGAAAATTTTGAAATCGGTTTGACAATTTTCAAAAAAATTGTTGATAATTTCCCCATTCAACTTTCAATGACTGTCATTTTCAAACCGCTTGACTTGAGAGCTTGAAATTTGAACCAAGCATACCTCAAACTGTTCCAAATAACACTGAAAAGTTACAAGCAGCACGGAAAATTTTGAAATCGGTTTGACAATTTTCAAAAAAATTGTTGATAATTTACCCATTCAACTTTCAATGACTGTCATTTTCAAACCGCTTGAGTTGAGAGCTTGAAATTTGAACCAAGCATACTTCAAACTGTTCCAAATAACACTAAAAAGTTTCAAGCAGCACGGAAGATTTTGAAAACGGTTTGACAATTTTTTTTAAAATTGTTGATTATTTCCCCATTCAACTTTCAATGACTGTCATTTTCAAACCGCTTGAGTTGAGAGCTTGAAATTTGAACCAAGCATACCTCAAACTATTCCAAATAACTCGATAAAGTTACAAGCTACACGGAAAATTTTGAAATCGGTTTGACAATTTTCAAAAAAATTGTTGATAATTTTCCCATTCAACTTTCAATGACTTTCATTTTCAAACCGCTTGAGTTGAGAGCTTGAAATTTGAACCAAGCATACCTCAAACTATTCCAAATAACACTAAAAAGTTTCAAGCAGCACGGAAAATTTTGAAAACGTTTTGACAATTTTTTAAAAAATTGTTGATAATTTCCTTATTCAACTTTCAATGACTGTCATTTTCAAACCGCTTGAGTTGAGAGCTTGAAATTTGAACCAAGCATACTTCAAACTGTTCCAAATAACACTAAAAAGTTTCAAGCAGCACGGAAGATTTTGAAAACGTTTTGACAATTTTTTACAAAACTGTTGATAATTTCCCCATTCAACTTTCAATGACTGTCATTTTCAAACCGCTTGAGTTGAGAGATTGAAATTTGAACCAAGCATACCTCAAACTATTCCAAATAACTCGATAAAGTTACAAGCTACACGGAAAATTGTCTGGAAAATTAACTGGTGAAAAAATCAGGCTTAGATCTTTTGTACTTTTTGAGTTATGCCCTTTTTGGTGAGTGATTCTCGTAAATTATAACCTACAACTTTGAGGCGACTATTTTCGAAATTTTCACCACTCACCCTGTATAATTTCTCACTTATTCTTATGGAAAATTGTCTGGAAAATTAACTGGTGAAAAAATCATCTTTGGTAGATTTTGAGCTATGCCATCTTGCCCAAACGAATTAGAAAATTAAACCGCGTTTTGGGTCATCAGCTAAAATTTGATACATATCGGCGTCATCGATCCTACTTTACTTTGAGTTAGTTTTATTTAGATTCGGTTAGTTTTGCCCAGTTTGGGTTAGTTTGAGTTAGTTATGGTCAGATTGGATTGATTTTGGTTGGTTATAGTCAATTTGGGTTAGTTAGGTTTTGCTTGGTTTTGGTTACTTTTGATCAATTAGAATTGGTTTTGGTTTATCTTGGTTAGTTTTGGTCAGTTTAGGCTAGTTTGAGTTTGTTTTGGTTAGTTTTGATCAGTAATGATTGGTTTCGGTAAATTTTGTTCATTTTGGGTTAGTTTTGTTAGGTATGATGTGTTACTTTTGGCGTTAGTTTTGATGTTAGAATTAGTTTCGGTTAATTTGGGTTAGTTATGGTCAGTTTGGGTTAATATTTAATTAATCAATTAGTCAATCGTAAAAATAGTTAGTTAGGCGAGTTTTTGTCAACATGAGTTATTGTTGCCAAAACTTCTATTGCTGGCACTTGTGGTAATTTATGGAGTCATTTATGGTGAGTGAAGGACACATTAGTTCAATATAAAAACGTTGGCGGCGCTCTAGATTGGCTATGACAAATGACATACAGCAGTGTTGCCAGATGTATAAATATGTTCTAGATTGTGACAAACCATACCAATATCCTGCTGATTCAGTCCATGCAATTTTCTATTGGAACAACAGCGCTCAAAGATGCAAAGAAATATATAAAAAGATAACAATGCCACTGAACTAAAAATAACTTAATTGATGCATAAATATGGAAATACCCGTAATTATACAATTGTGATAACAAATAGCATAAAAATATGATAAAAGCACTGTTATCGTTATTTTCCAGACTATATATAAACAATCAATAGGTTAGTACTGCATGTGAACATTCAAAATGCCGTATCTCGTGTTGCTGATGGTGATGGTGATTTGTGGGGTTATGAGCGAATTCACCAAAGATGGTGAGTATAAAACACCATGTTGTCACATTTCTTAAAATAAATTTCAGATTGTGACAAACCTTATCAATATCCCGGACAACCAGGTCAAATAGCTTGTGATTTACTGCGTGGAATTTTTTATTGGAACAACACCGCTCAAAGATGCGACAAAGCCTTCATTGGATGCCGAGCTACCGCCAATAATTTCCCCAACTTGCGCACATGTGAAGAAGTTGCTGGAACCATTTGCAAAAAATCAAATTATTAATGTATCGGCAACGTTGTATGAGAACAAAAAGAAACATCAATGATGACGACTTATTAATTGATTTTTTTTTCACTTGGCGGAACTGATTAACATCAATGATTCCTGTTTTTCCTCAGATCGGTACAACATCAATGAAGGCGTATTAAATGCGACATTTGCGGTTTTGATTTGTAATTGGGGGGCTTTGTCGGAAATTGGAAAAAATTGATGAATTCGATAGAGTCGTGACAACACTGCGTCCTGTCACAAATAGGACGTTAATCTTTTTTCAACGGATGTTGCCTGATCAAAAAACATTTTTGACTTGAGGCCTGGACGCTACTGTCTACAAACAATACGTCTGTACAACGTTATATAGGCGTTGGTCTATGGTTGGCGCACATGTTGTTGAATAGCAACCGCAAACGCGCAAAACATCGCCATTTTTGCTGTGAAATTGGAAGAATTCACCCCTAGGATAAAAACCACTAATGGCTGTAACAGATGGTAGATGTGTCTGTTTCGGCCATAATTTTTTGGGACGGTACACCCTCGGGCGGTCACAAATTACCGCAATGCAGAAGGAGAATATTTTGTTGTCTGGCAATAGAATATTTTTAACGATTTTGTAATATTTTGATTTTATTTGTTCAATTTAGTTTCAGTTTATGTGATAATTTTTTATTTAGATAATAGCATTTCGTGTTGAATTTATATTTTCTTTCTTGACTTTGTTGACTGCGAGTTAAGATTTCTTTTTTAAGTTTTGTTTGTCTTTACATGCTTCTTTATTTTCAATTTGATTATTCAATGAATTAATATATATGATAAGATAAATTCAATTTAATTTCTTTTTTACTGAATTTTATTTTTATTAGTGTTTATTCATGTTGCAAATATGTATATTTTATAATTCCAGTTTTCTTTCTTCTCAAGTCAAATTGTAGAAAAATGTTTGCGTCAACTCATACTAAGATACCATTTACAGAGAGGGACTAACCCAAACTAACCCAAACCAACCCAAACTAACCCAAACTAACCTAAACTAACCCAAACTAACCCAAAGTAACCCAAACTAACCCAAACTAACCTAAACTAACCCAAACTAACCCAAACCAACACAAACTAACCCAAACTAACCCAAACTAACCCAAACTAACCCAAAGTAACCCAAACTAACCCAAACTAACCTAAACTAACCCAAACTAACCCAAACCAACACAAACTAACCCAAACTAACCCAAACTAACCCAAACTAACCCAAACTAACCCAAACTAACCCAAACTAACCCAAACTAACCTAAACTAACCCAAACTAACCCAAACCAACCCAAACTAACCCAAACTAACCTAAACTAACCCAAAATAACCCAAACTAACCCAAATTTTCCTGACTCCTCAAAGTCCAATTTTGCAGATTTTCAACGACAACAAAACACAAAAAAATGTGCTAAAAATGCAATTTCAAAGATAATTGAGTGATTTTTGTGTTGAATTGTAGAAAAATAAATAAATAAAATACCATTCACAGAGAGGGACTTGAAATAATTTTCCTGACTCCTCAGTCCAATTTTGCAGATTTTAGAGTAACAACAACAAAACACAAAAAATATCTCCAAAACTGCAATTTTAAAGATAATTGTGTGATTTTTGTGTCAAATTATAGAAAAATGTTTGCGTCAACTCATACTAAGATACCATTTACAGAGAGGGACTAACCCAAACTAACCCAAACCAACCCAAACTAACCCAAACTAACCTAAACTAACCCAAACTAACCCAAACTAACCCAAACTAACCTAAACTAACCCAAACTAACCCAAACCAACACAAACTAACCCAAACTAACCCAAACTAACCCAAACTAACCCAAACTAACCCAAACTAACCCAAACTAACCTAAACTAACCCAAACTAACCCAAACCAACCCAAACTAACCCAAACTAACCTAAACTAACCCAAAATAACCCAAACTAACCCAAATTTTCCTGACTCCTCAAAGTCCAATTTTGCAGATTTTCAACGACAACAAAACACAAAAAAATGTGCTAAAAATGCAATTTCAAAGATAATTGAGTGATTTTTGTGTTGAATTGTAGAAAAATAAATAAATAAAATACCATTCACAGAGAGGGACTTGAAATAATTTTCCTGACTCCTCAGTCCAATTTTGCAGATTTTAGAGTAACAACAACAAAACACAAAAAATATCTCCAAAACTGCAATTTTAAAGATAATTGTGTGATTTTTGTGTCAAATTATAGAAAAATGTTTGCGTCAACTCATACTAAGATACCATTTACAGAGAGGGACTAACCCAAACTAACCCAAACCAACCCAAACTAACCCAAACTAACCTAAACTAACCCAAACTAACCCAAACTAACCCAAACTAACCTAAACTAACCCAAACTAACCCAAACCAACACAAACTAACCCAAACTAACCCAAACTAACCCAAACTAACCCAAACTAACCCAAACTAACCCAAACTAACCTAAACTAACCCAAACTAACCCAAACCAACCCAAACTAACCCAAACTAACCTAAACTAACCCAAAATAACCCAAACTAACCCAAATTTTCCTGACTCCTCAAAGTCCAATTTTGCAGATTTTCAACGACAACAAAACACAAAAAAATGTGCTAAAAATGCAATTTCAAAGATAATTGAGTGATTTTTGTGTTGAATTGTAGAAAAATAAATAAATAAAATACCATTCACAGAGAGGGACTTGAAATAATTTTCCTGACTCCTCAGTCCAATTTTGCAGATTTTAGAGTAACAACAACAAAACACAAAAAATATCTCCAAAACTGCAATTTTAAAGATAATTGTGTGATTTTTGTGTCAAATTATAGAAAAATGTTTGCATCAACTCATACTAATATACCATTTCCAGAGAGGGACTTGAAATAATTTTCCTGACTCCTCAAAGTCCAATTTTGTAGATTTTAGTGTAACGACAAAAAAACACCCTGTACATATTTTATCTTTTTCTACATCAAATAAGTACCTATTGTGTTTAGTTTAGTTTTTTTTTTTACTTTTATTTATCTTTGTATGTACTATTTTGCCTATTTGTTATGATTTCTAATTTTTTGTGTTTTTACAAAATTTAACTTTTGTTCAAGTCGATTTATGTTATTTCTAATAATAATAATAATAAACTTCATTTACCTATAGCAAATTATACATCAAAACACATAAAATGAATAAAATCTAGATTAATAATTGTTTTTATTTTCATTTTCGTTTTTTTTTCAACATTTTTACATTTAATTTTTTTGTATCGTGTAACTCTAATAATTATTTTAATATATCACATGTACCTACAATATTTTTTTTGCTTTTATTTATTTTTCATAATATTTTTGCCTATCGTTTTGAATTTAATTTTTGGCATTTATTGTATTTTAATAAAATAAATAAACTAGTTTTTTCAGATATCTACTTATAATCTTAATTTTCGTCAGGTTTTACTGAATTAATTTATTTATTTATAATTTGATTTTGTGTTAATTTTTATTCTATACTGCTTCTTATGTTTGCACATTTTATGTATGGGAGTTTTTTCGTGAGCAACATTTTTTTTAATTAATTTTTGATTTTTGACGAGCCCTGTATTATGCTTAAATTTCTTCTTCATCATTTTCCTTCCAAAATTAAAAAAATTATAATAAATATCAGCAGTTTCTTTTGAGTAATTTTCACATTTTGTAATTTTTTTGTGTCTAAAATTTTGGAAACCATAAGATATTCTAAAATGGTTGTAGTAGAGAAAAGTTGAGCATTTTCAAGTCTACCAAAATATATATTAAATAAACTCCAAACTAAAAAGATATAATATAAAGAACAAAATATCAATCATTTTGACAAGGATTTATTTCACCACATTTTTATTTATTTTTTTTGTGATGGCATCAGTCCATCTCACATTCTTACCATGCTACAACTTCTAAAGTTAGTTAAAATTATATATTCTTATAATCCAATTCTACATGCTCTGATGATGTAATGTGTGTCATTTACCGGACTGGTTTCAAGTCCGGTAAATGATACATTACAGTACTATATGAAATAAAATAATTTTTTTCAATTAACACATTCGCAACACTTTCTGCAAATCGTTCCAGCAACTTTTTCACATGTTTCCAAGTCAGCAAAGTTATTATCAGTACCATTGCATCCAATGAACAAAACTTTTTCGCAAGCACAAGCGGTATTGTTCCACCAGTAAATGATACGAGCTATATCACATTCATCTTCACCTTCAGTGTAAGATATATTGCAGTCTAGAAATAAAAAAATAAATTGTATACGTAGTTTACAAACATTTGGCAACGTTGCTGTTTGTCATATAGACGTCATGACGTTGGACTCACCATTGGTAAAATCGCTCCAAACCCCATAAATCATCACAACCCCCACCAGCAACACGATTTTTAACATTTTGAATGTTCACAGTAGATACTAACCATAAATCAACTATTCAATGTTTATATACTCTTTTATCAATATTTATGCTGAAAATAGGGGAGACCAGGGCAAAGGGTTCCCCTATTTTGGGATGAAACTGAAACATACACAGGGGGTGGAGAGATCTTCTTGCTCAGGTCTCCCTTACGAATTTTCTTCATCAAACTTTTAAGTCAAATCAAATATGCTTTATTGCCACAGAAAAATTTAAATAAACTTTATATGGGCACATAGTGATGAGAAGTAAAAAACAATACATAACGCAATAACACATGACTAAGTACAGTACAAATATGTTTGTAATATTTTTTGTTGATTTTAAAGGGAAATGCTCTAGACAACAATGAAAAACAAATGCCCATTTCTCTAAGTTTATTAAACGATTGTTCGTATAAAAATATATTTGTGATGTATATAGGTTCAAATTATATACTTTTTCATATCTCTTTTTAATGTAAAACGCATATGCCTAAATTTTTTGATAATATGGATTTTTCAAGATTATTTTCCATCTAGTAGCGTTTTGTGTTGAATTTACAATTTTTGTATTCACTTTTTCAACTGCGAGTTGTAATTTCTATTCTTATGATTTTTTTTTGTCTTTTTATGCTTGTTTATTTTTGATTTGGTCAATCAATGTATTGATATAGTTTCTTTAGTTTTTTTTACTTTTAATATCCTGTGATACGTTTTCACATTTTATTTGTTTTTTATTGCATTTTATCTTTTTCTACTTCAAGTAAGTATTGTGTGATTATCTATGTAGTTCACTAGATAGATCATAAATAAAATAAATGAATAATAATAAATAGTTTTTTTCGAATATTTGTTTTTTTTATTTTCATTTATTTTTTTATTATTTCGCCTATTTTTAAAATTTGTTTTTTGTTTCAGTTCATTTATGTTATTTCGAATAATAATAAACTCCGTACATATACAGGGTGTTTCAGAATAACATGCTAATAATAAAAGGGGTGATTCTTGGGCTCATTTTAAGAAAAAAAATTCATATGAACGTATGTCCTAAACGCCTTAACTTTTGAGATACAGGGTGTCAAAGTTTTAAAAAATAGATACTTTTTTTACAATAACTTTGTCATTACTGTAGATATCTTTATGAAATTTGAGTCATGTATTTTAGGCATTAATACTCATTCTTTGATGCACCAACAATTTAATTATTCTGACCAGTGCCGTCCATGCGGGTTTTGGTTTGCATATTTTTTGGGAAATAGAAAAATTTTTTAGGACATACGTTCATATGATTTTTTTTTCTTAAAATGAGCCCAAGAATCACCCCCTTTATTATTAGCATGTTATTCTGAAACACCCTGTATATGAAAACACGAAAATAAATAGGTACACTGTTTTTTTTTTTTGACCATATCTTTTTGTTTAATTATAATCCTACTAAGTATATTTTTTCATTTTCATTTATCTTTTCATAATGTTTGCCTATTGTTTTATTCTGAATTCAATTTATTCAGTTATGGTATAAATAGTGTGTATTTTGATTTAACTGTATTAAAAAAAAATGATTTAAAAAAAAACTTTGCCACCCTGTATCATAGAAACGATGCGCTTTAGGACCTATTTTTTTTAGAAGGACCTCAGGAATCAATCCTTTTACTTTTGCTCAATGTTTTTTAAACACCCTGTATATTTAATATAATATTTATGTAGTTTAGTTCAGTTGTTCTTATTTCTTCTTATAGCTACATATTATTACAATTTTTTACTCTTATTTGTATTGTATTATTTTTGTTTTCACATGGCTCATTTCAAATTTATATTTACTTTATAATGTGTATATGCATTCTTTTGATCGTTTCATTTATATCGTTAATTAGAATTTATTTTTCCTTTATTTTTTTTTGATCGATTGCTCTATAGTCGTAGTTTTGTTTCTAATTCTTTTTTTTTTTTACTTTCAGCGTCATTTATTTATTCTTTATTCAATTCTCGAGTCAACAAGGCCTTCGTTTTCCCAATACAAGTTGTTAAAATTTTCATTTACCTAATTTTTTTATTGTACTTAGAAATAAATGATGGAATTTTTGAAAATTATTAAACCTAGCTTATGTTTTATCAAAAATAATTTGATAACAATAATTTTATTGAAAATTAGCTTCAGTTTTTATTTTTTTTAATTTTGAAAAAATCAAATGCGTAAACATTTTTTCAAATGAAAATATCTCGAAAACGGTTGCTTTGTATCACCTTTTAACAAATATACCTTTTCGACGTACAAAAGAACCAAGGAATCATTTATTTCATAAAAATGTGATACAGGGTCGTACCAAAAAATTGTCATTGTTCGAAAGAGTAGAAAGACATGAAGGTGGCGCCCTCTTAAAAGTAAGAACTCTATTAAGAATATATTCGAATTCATCATAATCATCTTGCGGTGATTATTTTTTTGGTCCTGAATGCGTACCTGTATTTTGACATTTCTTGAAGAATCATCCTGTATATTTTTGTTTCAATAAAGAAATTATGTATGTATTTCCATGAGAATTTAAGTTTTGTCAGTATAATTTTGTTGATCGAAAACAATAAAAAAAATTATGATGAACAAAAGTTTGTATCATTTGTTAAGTGTGTCAAAAATAATGGAGAAAAATCTTTAAATAAGTAAATATTTACCTACGTTCAAACAAAAAAAACATCAATTACGTTGAAGATAAAACCATCATGAAACCAAAATCACTAAAAAATCATATACAGGGTGTCCCAGCAAGGGTGGCCACCGGCCATATCTCGGAAACTACTGGACCTAAAAGTTCAGGAAAAAAAAAATTATTACTAAAGTGGCCACGAGAAAATGCTGGGAAATATTTATAACTTCGAAATTTTTCCGCTAGGGGGCGCAATCAAAGCTTAAATATTAAAATTCGAAATTTCTCCGGAAATTCTCAGATTGAGGTATATCTTTATCAACATGGTTAGAAAACCTAGACAATTTCACGTCTTTTTGGTACAGGGCTCATTGGCGTAGCGATCTTCGTGTGAGTAGGGGAAGGTAGTGAAAGTGTAATTGTTCAAGTGGCTGTATAACTTATAAACGACTTGTCCGATTTTGTTGCGTATAGACTTGTTTGGAAGATAAATGTGAGTACTTTCGTATATCGTATCCAGTGATGCGTGATTGTCTCCAGAAAAGTTGCTAGAAGACGTAATTTGAATTAAAGACTGTTATTTTCGTTTCACCGCAAAAATTTAAATGGTACGGTATAATTCTGATAACAGAATCGAAATGAAGATTAAATTAACAAGAAAAAACCTTTAAAAAAAAAAACCTTGAAAAAAAAAAACCTTAAAAACCTTAAAACATTAAATTTTACATAATTTCGACTAGTTATTATTATCAGAATTATACCATACCATGCAAATTTTTGCGGTAAAATGAAAAACACTGTTTTTAATTCAAGTTACCCCTTCTAGCAACTTTTCTGGAGACAATCACGCATCACTGGATACGATATACGAAATTACTCACATTTATCTTCCAAACAAGCCTATACGCAACAAAATCGGACAAGTCGTTTATAAGTTACAGCCACTTGAACAATCACACTTTCACTACCTTCCTCTACTCACACGAAGATCGGTACGCCAATGAGCCCTTTACCAAAAAGACGTGAAATTGTCTAGGTTTTCTAACCATGTTGATAAAGATATACCTCAATCTGAGAATTTCCGGAGAAATTTCGAATTTTAATATTTAAGCTTTGATTGCGCCCCCTAGCAGCAAAATTTCGAAGTTAAAAATATTTTCCAGCATTTTCTCGTGTCCACTTTAGTGATAATTTTTTTTCCTGAACTTTTAGGTCCAGTAGTTTCTGAGATATGGCCGGTGGCCACCCTTGCTGAGACACCCTGTATGTAGGAAAAAATAATTAAAAAGTGCATTAAAAAATTACAAAAAAGTGGATATTAAAAGACTTAAAAACAAACTAAGGAGGAAAAAGCCAATAAAATAAGTTTCTTTCTTGACCAACAACGTTCTGGATTCAATTTTGATTTATTATTTAATTGTTTTTAATTTTTTAGCTTAATTTATTTCACCTATTTATTTTTTATATATATGAATTGTCATATTAATGTATACCTATGTATTTCCATGTGAATTCTAATGTCAACTGTCTCAGTTGTTGTTGAAAAAAATGCAAATTTTTGTTTGGTACAAGAAAAAAATTAAGAAATAATAATTATTATTAAAAAAATTTAAGAAAAAAAAAGTAAGGGTACTGTTTAAAACGTGTTCTTCATCTTTAGGACTTAGGGTAAATAAATAGATACGTTAAAAAAAAAAAAATCCAATGACAAAGCCAATAAAAACATGTTAAAATTAATAATATAATCAAAATAGGCATGGAAACAATGAAAAAATATAGAAAATCATCCATATCGGAGAAAGAGAATGAGTAAAGTTGTAAAATGTGATAAACAAAAAATGAAGTCTGAAAATCAAAAAAGTTATTTTTCAAAAAAATCATCAGACTTGTTACATTGAAAGACAACGTTTCGGATTCAGTTTCCATTATCAGACACACCAATAAGAATTGTCCAACATTACCCGCCCCTGCCATAAACAAAACCAAATCATTACCACAATCTTATAATGACGGTTCATAAAAGACCCGTTATAGAGGAAAAACCAACAGCCCTTCGGCCCTTCGGGATGTAGAGCAAAGCAAAAGCCCATTATGAACCCTTGTTCACAACCGCGCGGCTACATGGTGGCAGATGTGCCGTTTCTCATGGACCAATCACGTGGGGCCCGGATTAGAACGGCCATATTTCGTTGGTTGATTATTTTTCGAATTTTTCCAAATCTCCATGGGAATTGTGTCACGTGTAAACGACATCCTGTGTATCATTAAGCGAGCGATGTAAACAGCGCTATTGAATAACGCCCCGGGATTGCCGCCCTTGTCGCATTATCGAAATGCGAAAATCATCCCCGACAAATTTATAATCTCAGATTTGTATTGGGGATGAATTCAATGGCTGGTTGTGCGGATAGGCGGCGCTGCGGTGGATTATCATTTATTGTCGTAGAATTAATGGATGTTGAAATGCAACAGTGAAACATCATTTTTTCTATGACTATTAATGTGAATCGTTACTCCAGTGACTTTTTTTTCATTGTTTTAGAGCCAACCAGAACATTCGACAAAATGTCAACCTTCAAATCCATCATTTTGAAACAGTCCATACTTGTTTTATAGTCATTGTGTTAACAACCTAACCTCACTTCAAGTACAGTTGTCAAAAAGTGTCGTCCAAATGAAATTAAATATTGCAAAATTCGCTTTAATCATTGAATAATCATAGAAAAAGTATAGTATTCTACTCGCAAACGGCTCGTAGCGCAATCTTCATCCTCGTGAGTAATATCCACCATTTCCCACTAGTTGAATAATATACTATTCCTTTTTGTGCGATATAGTAATCTTCAATTCATTGGGATTGTTTTTTTGTTTAAAATCTATGTAATAACGTTATTGAGATTTTTCCCACCATTTTCTATAATTTTAAATCATAAATTTTCTTTCAATTTAAAAAAAAATATTTATCTCTTATTCACACCTTCATCGAGTTTATAAGGATATTCTTCACTTGACATTATAACATAAACACAATTCAAGTTGCGAAATAAATAACCAAAAATGTTGGGACCCTTAATAAACGTCCATAAGACTCCATGTAAAGCAATTTCGCGCCTTAATAGAGAAAGCATGGAAAACGACTTAAGGGGTCCAATCTTTCAATGAAATTTTGCAGAGATTTAGGGCTGATTTGAACATTTTTATATGTATTGTAGTCCCCGATTTACATGAAAATAAATTGATTTGAAAAAAAACGAAAGAGATTCTTGTTGTTTTGAATTAAAAAAAATATCAATAATATAAACATTTTGCTCATTTGATAAGAGGTTGTTTACCTACAATAATCATCTTTGAATTGTTTTTTTTTTCCTGCGTCTACATATTTTATTTTTTGTTTTTTCTATATGATTTGTGTTCAATTTCAATTATTGTTTTCGTAAAATGTTTATGTCTTTCTTTTTTGATTTTCAATTTTGATGAAATTGTGACTATTTATTTTCCTTCTTTTATTTTGTATAGTTCATTTTTGTCTTAAAACTATTGCTGGAAAACTATTTTTTTTAATTTGGATTATAATAAATATTTTTTAGTCAATTTTCAAGGGAAATGTGATTAGGTTAAATATATACCATATTTATTTAACTTTATCATTTTCACCGTGATTAAAATTTTCTTAGTACAATAATAATTATTGTTATCTATTCTTACTAGATATTTTATGTTTCATTAATTTTTTATAATTTTATGTTTGCGTTTGTTCCTACGTCATGTGTTTCAATTTTAATTTTTTTTGTGTGAATTTTAATTATCAGATTTTAATTTTAGTTTGGGTAACTACTTTGTATATTATGTATTTTTTTAACTACATATTATAATGTTTTGTTAATTTTTAACGATTCATTTTTGCTTTATCAGCATTCATGAAAGTCATGGAGGATTTTGGTATATTTTCGAGGAAGCAGATTCAATTACTGACAATTTGACGTTTGAATCGACACTTTATCATCATTTTTATGAAAGTTATGATAATAAAATAAAGGTCTAAAAAGCTGTTTTTGTTGAAACCTTAAATCTTTGCTTTGGAACGCCCTGTATATTCTCGATGTGCTTATGGAGGAGTTTTGGTATATTATCGTTGAAGATGATTCAATTACTGACAATTTAACGTTTGAATCAACCCTCTATCATCATTTCAAAAAAGATTGCAGACAAAAAATGTCTGGGAAGTTCTTTTTGTTGAAACTTAAAACCTTTTTTTGGAGACACTCTGTTTATTTTCAAATGTGTTATGGAGGAGTTTTGGTATAATCTCGTTGAAACTGATTGTATGGCTGACAATTTGACGTTTAAATCAACCCTCTATCATCATTTTTAAGAAAGTTACGGTGAAAAATGTTTAGTAAGTTGTTTTTGTTGAAACTTAAAATCATTTCTGACGCCCTGTATATTTTCCAAAGGAATTTGGGTATATTCTTGTTGAAGCTTATTCCATTGCTGACAACTTGAAGTTTGAGTCGACCCTCTAACGTAATTTTTAAGAAAGTTACGGTAAAAAATATTTTGGAAGTTTGTTGAACTTTACTTAGCGACACTCTGTATATTTTCAAGAGAGTTATGGAGGAGTTTTGATATAATCTCGTTGAAACTGATTGTATCGCTGACAATTTGACGTTTGATACATCCCTATAACATCATTTTTAAAAAAGTTACGGTATAAAATGTCGAGGAACTTGTTTTTATTGAAACTTTTACGTTGGGACACCCTGTATATTTTTCAGAGAAATTTTGATATATTTTCGTTGAAGTTGACTCATTTACTGACAGCTTGACGTTTGAATCAACCCTCTATCATCATTTTCAAAAAAGTTACGATAAAAATGCCTATAGGAAGTTGTTTTTGTTGAAGCGACACTCTGTATATCTTGAAGGTAGTTATGGAGGAGTTTTGGTAAACTTTCGTTGAAACTTATTCTTTTGCTAACAATTTGATGTTTGCATCAACCCTTTATCATCATTTTCAAGAAAGCTACGGTAAAAAATGTCTAGAAAGTCATTTTTGTTGAAACTTGAAATCTGTATTTGGAACACCCTGTATATTTGAGAGGGGGTTATGGCCGGATGTTGGTATAATCTTGTTGAAACTGATTCTATTGCTGACAATTTGTCGTTTGAATCAACCCTCTATCATCATTTTTAAGAAAGTTACGTTAAAAAATGTCTATTTGAGGAAAAAAAAATTACTTTAGAGCACCTTGTATATTTTTCAGAGGCTTATGCAGGAATTTTGGTATATTTTCGTTGAAGTTGATTCTTTGACGTTTGAATCATTTTAAAAAAAGTTACGGTTGATAAATACCTATACGAAGTGGTTTTTGTTGAAACTTGAAATGTTTACTTTGGGACGCCCTGTATATTTACTAAGGAGTTATGTAGGATAATTAACCCCGTTTTTGTGGTTTTATTTGTTTTTGTTTGATTGTGTTAGGATTTTGTTAATTTTTTCCTACTTTAGGTACGCAATAATTTTATATATATTATATACTGTCTATATTGTTGCTCCTTTTGAGTTTTTTTTATTTAAATTGATTTATTATAATTTTTTTTATAATTCTATCTTCAAAACGTCGTTTAATTGTTTAAAGAAAAGTTTTTCAACTTTTCACTCTGAATAAATTTTAATATCGATAAAAAATCCATTTTAGATTTATATTATTTTCAACTAGAATAATTCTTTTTATCATTATGATTTATGTAACTTTTAATACTTTTCATTAACTTTGTTTTAGCATGTTTTTGAATTTTTTACTTCAAATGATTCTTTTCCTGTCTTGATTTCATTTTTGACGTTTTCATTATCCTTAATTTTAACTTTCATTTAATTGTGTATATTATTTATGTCTGTTTATTTTTTGTTTGGTTTTTCAACTTTTGAAAAGATGTATTTTTTTTATTAAATTTTCAAGTGAATTTTAATTAGGTGTGTGTTTATTTGTTTAATTTTGTCTTATTATTTATTTACTTTTCTAATTTTATTTTTGCATTTGTACGACACGTGTTACATTTATTTATAATTTATTTTTCTTTTTATTTGCTAAGGTTCATTTATTCAATTAATCATTATTATTCTAGTGACTGTAAATCAATTATTTTTTTTTAATTCGCTGTTTCAGATGAGTTTTAATTTTAGATAGGTACCATCAAACTCCAAAACAATAAAACTTCATAAAAAATACCATCAAACCACGAAAAATTGACAAAATCTCAACTTTCACACGCTATACTCAATTAAATCGAAAAATCCCATAATTACCATCTACCCAACCTGACGCTACCTTTACAGAATCTCTAAAACAACCCACGCAACAATGGTCTGTAACCAATCCAAAATTTCTACTTCAAATGGGTTTTTAATGACGGTCATTAATGAGAAAATTTGGCCATCTTGGCATCGGTATCAAATATTTCAATCGACGCGACGATTTGTTCGAGTGTCATGTGACATTGAGTTGAGCTTTCACGAAGTCGTCACGTGTCCACTTGTGATGGATGGATGTCGTGTGATATGTAAATTGACTTGGTAATGCGGCTTTTGATATGGATATGGTTTGCATGGTTTATTTAGTTTTATGGTTTAATGCTATCATTGTTTATAATGTTATTGATACATTTTTTACCAAATTAAATTGTTGTTATTGTTTTTTCAATTATATCAGTATTTTTGCATTTTATTACATTTATCATCAGTGTTTTATTCATTTTTCTAGTGATTTAAATATTTTTTACAACAAAAATTTTATTTTACTTGGACTTTGCAATATTTTTGGTTAAATTTTCATTGATTTCTGTTAGTTTTGATTAATTGAAAAGAGAAGGTAATTTGAATTTTCCATTAAACAAAACATAATCCAAACAAAACCAACAGATAATTAATGAAAATTTAACTGAAATCTTATACAGAATGGACCAAACCTAACCTAGCCAAATCAACCAATGAAAACTCACCCAAATTAATGAAAATTGAACCAAAATTAATTGGAATTTAATCAAAAATAACGAATTTGAGAAATTCAACTAGTTCTTGCGGATATTAAGCCAAACTAACCTCAACAATTTAGTTAATGAAAGTTAGCACGATTTAATGGAAATTAAACAGAATTTAACCATAAATACTCCAAACTTAAGTATATAGGTAAAGCTAAATTTAACAACAACAAATTGGACCAAAAATACTATAAACTTTAAAATAGTCCAGACAAATTTAACCAAAACTAAATAAAATTTAGCAAAAGCTAACCCAAACTTGACCAAAACTCTACTACCCAAGAATTCCGCCAATTTTTTTTAAGTTCGACAAAAGTTGAGGCGAATCTCGATCCAAACTTCTCCAAACATAAATAAGCTGATTTCAATTAACGGATATTTAACCAAACTTAACCTCAAAGAGACCAATTCAATCAAAATTTAACTTTATAGCCTAATCTGCGTTGGATTTTAATAAATTTTGGTTAAATTTGGCTCAACTTTCTTCAAGTTTGAGGTATTTTTTGTTAAATTTCCGTTAATTTAGATTTGTTTTGATTACGTTTAGTTGAGTTTTGATTAATCTGCGTTGAATTTTAGTTAAATTTTTGGCTCGATTTCTTTTAAGTTTGCGACATTTTTTTTTAGTTAATTAGTCCACTAGGTTACGTTTGGGTGGATTCTGGTTAAATATTTCCGATAATTTCAGAAGATTTCGACTCAACTTAACTCAACTTTTTTCAAGCCTACTCTATATTTGGTTAAATTGAAATAGTTTTGGTTGAATTTGGCTCGATTTTCTCAAATTTCGCAGTATTTTTGGTATGATTACATTTCTATTGATTTTGGTTGAATTTAGCTTAATTTGCGTTAGATTTTAGTTAAACTTTCTTCAAGTTTGCTGAGTTTTTGGTTGAATTTTTAACAATTTTGGTAACATTTCCTTCAATTTAAGTTTGTGATGATAAGCTAAGGTATCATTTGGAAAAGTTTTGGTTAAATATGTCTTGTCATTCGCCATATTTGATTCAGTTTTGGATAAATTTGGTTTAATTTTCTTCATTGTGGTGAATTTTTTATAAACATTTTGATTATCCTTCGAGTGAGTTTTTGTTAAATTTGGCTTAACCCTCAAGTTTATTATGGGCCCTTTTGATTGAATTTGAATTGGTTTTGATAAAGTATTTTGTTTGCAGTATTTTTGGTTCCTAGAGGTTCGGTTACATTTAGTTGAATTTGGTTAAACTTCCCTCAAGTTTATGGTATTTTTGATTACATTCCGAAATGACAGTGGTTATGAAAATCAATTTAAAAATTTATGGGGGCTAAATCTGGATTTTCTGGAGGTGCGCACTATGAGTAACTCAAAGAGGAAGGATTGAGGAGTACTTCATGTGAAACTCACTCTTCCAGACTTCCATGGTTACGGCCCACATCACCAATTTTGATTAAATAAAAAACCTTGTCGTGCACCACTCAATAAAATAATTAATGGAAGCTAAATCTGGATTTTCTGGAGGGGCGCACTATGAGTAACTCAAAGAGGAAGAATTGAGAAGTACTCGATGTAAAATTCACTCTTCTAGACTTCCATGGTTACTCCCTACATCACCAATTTTGATTAAATAAGAAACCTTGTCGTGCACCACTCAATAAAATAATTTATGGAAGCTAAATCTGGATTTTCTGGAGGGGCGCACTGTGAGCAACTCAAAGAGGGAGGATTGAGGAGTACTTCATGTGAAATTCACTCTTCTAGACTTCCATGGTTACTCCCTACATCACCAATTTTGATTTAATAAGAAACCTTGTCTTGCACCACTCAATAAAATAATTTATGGAAGCTAAATCTGGATTTTCTGGAGGGGCGCACTATGAGTAACTCAAAGTGGAAGGATTGAGGAGTACTTCATGTGAAACTCACTCTTCCAGACTTCCATGGTTACGGCCTACATCACCAATTTTGATTTAATAAGAAACCTTGTCTTGCACCACTCAATAAAATAATTAATGGAAGCTAAATATGGATTTTCTGGAGGGGCGCACTATGAGTAACTCAAAAAGGAAGGTTTGAGGAGTACTTCATGTGAAACTCACTCTTCCAGACTTCCATGGTTACGGCCTACATCACCAATTTTGATTCAATAAGAAACCTTGTCTTGCACCACTCAATAAAATAATTTATGGAAGCTAAATCTGGATTTTCTGGAGGGGCGCACTATGAGTAACTCAAAGAAGAAGGTTTGAGGAGTACTTCATGTGAAACTCACTCTTCCAGACTTCCATGGTTACGGCCCACATCACCAATTTTGATTTAATAAGAAACCTTGTCTTGCACCACTCAATAAAATGGTTAATGGAAGCTAAATCGGGATTTTCTGGAGAGGCGCACTATGAGTAACTCAAAGAGGTAGGTTTGAGGAGTACTTCATGTGAAACTCACTCTTCCAGACTTCCATGGTTACGGCCTACATCACCAATTTTGATTTAATAAGAAACCTTGTCTTGCACCACTCAATAAAATAATTTATGGAAGCTAAATCTGGATTTTCTGGAGGTGCGCACTATGAGTAACTCAAAGAGGAAGGATTGAGGAGTACTTCATGTGAAACTCACTCTTCCAGACTTCCATGGTTACGGCCTACATCACCAATTTTGATTTAATAAGAAACCTTGTCTTGCACCACTCAATAAAATAATTAATGGAAGCTAAATCTGGATTTTCTGGAGGGGCGCACTATGAGTAACTCAAAAAGGAAGGTTTGAGGAGTACTTCATGTGAAACTCACTCTTCTAGACTTCCATGGTTACTCCCTACATCACCAATTTTGATTAAATAAGAAACCTTGTCTTGCACCACTCAATAAAATAATTTATGGAAGCTAAATCTGGATTTTCTAAAGGGGCGCACCATGAGTAACTCAAAGAGGAAGAATTGAGAAGTACTCGATGTAAAATTCACTCTTCTAGACTTCCATGATTTCTCCCTGCATCACCAATTTTGATTAAATAAGAAACCTTGTCGTGCACCACTCAATAAAATAATTTATGGAAGCTAAATCTGGATTTTCTGAAGGGGCGCACCATGAGTAACTCAAAGAGGAAGAATTGAGAAGTACTCGATGTAAAATTCACTCTTCTAGACTTCCATGATTTCTCCCTGCATCACCAATTTTGATTAAATAAGAAACCTTGTCGTGCACCACTCAATAAAATAATTTATGGAAGCTAAATCTGGATTTTCTGAAGGGGCGCACCATGAGTAACTCAAAGAGGAAGAATTGAGAAGTACTCGATGTAAAATTCACTCTTCTAGACTTCCATGGTTTCTCCCTGCATCACCAATTTTGATTAAATAAGAAACCTTGTCTTGCACCACTCAATAAAATAATTTATGGGAGCTAAATCTGGAACTTCTGGAGGGACGCACTATGAGTAACTCAAAGAGGAAGGTTTGAGGAGTACTTCATGTGAAACTCACTCTTCCAGACTTCCATGGTTACGGCCTACATCACCAATTTTGATTAAATAAGAAACCTTGTCGTGCACCACTCAATAAAATAATTTATGGAAGCTAAATCTGGATTTTCTGGAGGGGCGCACTATGAGTAACTCAAAGAGGAAGGTTTGAGGAGTACTTCATGTGAAACTCACTCTTCCAGACTTCCATGGTTACGGCCTACATCACCAATTTTGATTAAATAAGAAACCTTGTCGTGCACCACTCAATAAAATAATTAATGGAAGCTAAATATGGATTTTCTGGAGGGGCGCATCATGAGTAACTCAAAGAGGAAGAATTCACTCATCCACACTTCCATGGTTACTCCCTACAACACCATGAAAAACTCCTTTTAACACGTACGCAACATTACAACGTTGCCATTTTGTATGAATCAAAAGAAATTTGTATCAAAATACTACCCTGTATATTATAAACCCTACATCACTCGTACCACCCTCCAAGCCCTATATTTTGACATTTTAACAAAAACAGGGCGGTTCGTTTGACCGCTTTGTCGGTACCAACTAAACCCCCCTGTTTACCTGAATGCATTTTGTGGTACCTTTAATTTATTTATTTTGAAAGCTATCCGGTCAGAAATAGACCATTAGGACCCATTGTGTCGAACGAAATGTCAAAACACCACTGGCAAGGAGGTTATTTATGAAATTGGGATTTTTTTCGAAAATCACTGTCATTAACATATTTTAATTATAAGGTTTCAGAGGTTTAGAACCAGAGGGGATAATTGTTTTAGATACCTGTTATAGGAAATTTTCCAAAAAATCATTTATCTCTGCTTACTGTTTCAATTTTGATTATTCAAAAAATAAATTGTAGAAAATACATTCAAAACTCACTCTGTATATTATACAAAAACTCTCGTCGTTTTTCTATATGGATCATGAACAAGGTGATTAGTAATTTTTCTTTATAAAAATTCACAACTCCGTAAATTTTCATTTGATTTTTACGATTCAAAAAACAAATTGTAGAGTACAGGGTGTTTTATCGAAGGCATCATAAACCATTCAAGAAGGTTTGACTGACTTTACTGAAACCATTGTCAATAGACAAACATGCCGACTCTACAGGGTGTCCAAAGCCTACCTGGTGTGCAACAATAAGGTGATATATGTTTACATCGTTTCCCTTACAAACGCTTAACCTTGTTTACCGCAAGTAATCGGTTTAACTTTAGAAAAAGTCGAAGCGGCCCCCTTTTTGAAGGCCCGTTGGTCCATGTAATTCGGGGCGCATTGACAAAACTATTGTTACACCGAAACGTCCAGAAAATCAACAAATCGGCAACATTGAACCGGACCACAAACACAAACCAGTTCGCAAGTCATTTTGGTCGAGCCAATTTGCAGGCCGCGAGACCACCCAAGACGAGGATATTCGCGAAATCGCGCTAAATTATGCTATTAAGGGCCTTTTGAGATGTGCTGTTAACCTCCGGATGTTTTTTGGAAAATAATACTTGTACAGACGGTTGGTTTACTGTTATTAAAATCGAAAAATGTTTTTTGAATGTAGGTTTTTGAAGCAATGATTATTTCGAAAACCGCAACTCCTATCAAAAAACTCCTTTCGTGAAAGTTGTTTCCTAGTTCATTATCTACAAGGTTTATTTGAACAATTTTTGCCTACGGAGTACAATTTTCAAAATAACTTGAAAAATCTACAGTCGTTGGTTGAAACGAATAATGACGCCGGACAAACTTTGACAGCGATTATCTTAAAAACCACAACTCCCATCAAAAAACTCCTTGGGTAAAAGTTGTTTCTTAGTTGATTATCTACAAGATTTATCTTAACAATTTTTGCCTACGGAGTACTATTTTCAAAATAACTTGAAAAATCTACAGTCGTTGGTTGAAACAAATAATGACGCCAGACAAACTTTGACAGCGATTATCTTAAAAACCACAACTTCCATCAAAAAACTCCTCAGGTAAAAGTTGTTTCTTAGTTAATTATCTACAAGGTTTAGTTAAAAAATTTTTGCCTACGGAGTACTATTTTCAAAATATCTTGAAAAATCTACAGTCGTTGGTTGAAACGAATAATGACGCCGGACAAACTTTGACAGCGATTATCTTAAAAACCATAACTCCCATAAAAAAACTCCTTGAGTAAAAGTTGTTCCATAGTTGATTATCTACAAGATTTATCTGAACAATTTTTGCGTACGGAGTACAATTTTCAAAATAACTTGAAAAATCTACAGTCGTTGGTTGAAACGAATAATGACGCCGGACAAACTTTGACAGCGATTATCTTAAAAACCACAACTCCCATCAAAAAACTCCTTGGGTAAAAGTTGTTCCTTAGTTGATTATCTACAAGATTTATCTGAACAATTTTTGCTTACGGAGTGCTATTTTCAAAATATCTTGAAAAATCTACAGTCGTTGGTTGAAACGAATAATGACGCCGGACAAACTTTGACAGCGATTATCTTAAAAACCACAACCCCCATCAAAAAACTCCTTGGGTAAAAGTTGTTCCTTAGTTGATTATCTACAAGATTTATTTGAACAATTTTTGCTTACGGAGTACTATTTTCAAAATATCTTGATAAATCTACAGTCGTTAGTTAGTCGTTAGACGCCGGACAAACTTTGACAGCGATACGGAGTACTATTTTCAAAATATCTTGAAAAATCTACAGTCGTTGGTTGAAACAAATAATGACGCCAGACAAACTTTGACAGCGATTATCTTAAAAACCACAACTTCCATCAAAAAACTCCTCAGGTAAAAGTTGTTTCTTAGTTAATTATCTACAAGGTTTAGTTGAAAAATTTTTGCCTACGGAGTACTATTTTCAAAATATCTTGAAAAATCTAGTCGTTGGTTGAAACGAATAATGACGCCGGACAAACTTTGACAGCGATTATCTTAAAAACCACAACTCCCATCAAAAAACTCCTTGGGTAAAAGTTGTTTCTTAGTTGATTATCTACAAGATTTATCTTAACAATTTTTGCCTACGGAGTACTATTTTCAAAATAACTTGAAAAATCTACAGTCGTTGGTTGAAACAAATAATGACGCCAGACAAACTTTGACAGCGATTATCTTAAAAACCACAACTTCCATCAAAAAACTCCTCAGGTAAAAGTTGTTTCTTAGTTAATTATCTACAAGGTTTAGTTAAAAAATTTTTGCCTACGGAGTACTATTTTCAAAATATCTTGAAAAATCTACAGTCGTTGGTTGAAACGAATAATGACGCCGGACAAACTTTGACAGCGATTATCTTAAAAACCATAACTCCCATAAAAAAACTCCTTGAGTAAAAGTTGTTCCATAGTTGATTATCTACAAGATTTATCTGAACAATTTTTGCCTACGGAGTACAATTTTCAAAATAACTTGAAAAATCTACAGTCGTTGGTTGAAACGAATAATGACGCCGGACAAACTTTGACAGCGATTATCTTAAAAACCACAACTCCCATCAAAAAACTCCTTGGGTAAAAGTTGTTCCTTAGTTGATTATCTACAAGATTTATCTGAACAATTTTTGCTTACGGAGTGCTATTTTCAAAATATCTTGAAAAATCTACAGTCGTTGGTTGAAACGAATAATGACGCCGGACAAACTTTGACAGCGATTATCTTAAAAACCACAACCCCCATCAAAAAACTCCTTGGGTAAAAGTTGTTCCTTAGTTGATTATCTACAAGATTTATTTGAACAATTTTTGCTTACGGAGTACTATTTTCAAAATATCTTGATAAATCTACAGTCGTTAGTTAGTCGTTAGACGCCGGACAAACTTTGACAGCGATACGGAGTACTATTTTCAAAATATCTTGAAAAATCTACAGTCGTTGGTTGAAACAAATAATGACGCCAGACAAACTTTGACAGCGATTATCTTAAAAACCACAACTTCCATCAAAAAACTCCTCAGGTAAAAGTTGTTTCTTAGTTAATTATCTACAAGGTTTAGTTGAAAAATTTTTGCCTACGGAGTACTATTTTCAAAATATCTTGAAAAATCTAGTCGTTGGTTGAAACGAATAATGACGCCGGACAAACTTTGACAGCGATTATCTTAAAAACCACAACTCCCATCAAAAAACTCCTTGGGTAAAAGTTGTTTCTTAGTTGATTATCTACAAGATTTATCTTAACAATTTTTGCCTACGGAGTACTATTTTCAAAATAACTTGAAAAATCTACAGTCGTTGGTTGAAACAAATAATGACGCCAGACAAACTTTGACAGCGATTATCTTAAAAACCACAACTTCCATCAAAAAACTCCTCAGGTAAAAGTTGTTTCTTAGTTAATTATCTACAAGGTTTAGTTAAAAAATTTTTGCCTACGGAGTACTATTTTCAAAATATCTTGAAAAATCTACAGTCGTTGGTTGAAACGAATAATGACGCCGGACAAACTTTGACAGCGATTATCTTAAAAACCATAACTCCCATAAAAAAACTCCTTGAGTAAAAGTTGTTCCATAGTTGATTATCTACAAGATTTATCTGAACAATTTTTGCCTACGGAGTACAATTTTCAAAATAACTTGAAAAATCTACAGTCGTTGGTTGAAACGAATAATGACGCCGGACAAACTTTGACAGCGATTATCTTAAAAACCACAACTCCCATCAAAAAACTCCTTGGGTAAAAGTTGTTCCTTAGTTGATTATCTACAAGATTTATCTGAACAATTTTTGCTTACGGAGTGCTATTTTCAAAATATCTTGAAAAATCTACAGTCGTTGGTTGAAACGAATAATGACGCCGGACAAACTTTGACAGCGATTATCTTAAAAACCACAACCCCCATCAAAAAACTCCTTGGGTAAAAGTTGTTCCTTAGTTGATTATCTACAAGATTTATTTGAACAATTTTTGCTTACGGAGTACTATTTTCAAAATATCTTGATAAATCTACAGTCGTTAGTTAGTCGTTAGACGCCGGACAAACTTTGACAGCGATACGGAGTACTATTTTCAAAATATCTTGAAAAATCTACAGTCGTTGGTTGAAACAAATAATGACGCCAGACAAACTTTGACAGCGATTATCTTAAAAACCACAACTCCCATCAAAAAACTCCTTGGGTAAAAGTTGTTCCTTAGTTGATTATCTACAAGATTTATATGAACAATTTTTGCCTACGGAGTACTATTTTCAAAATATCTTGAAAAATCTACAGTCGTTGGTTGAAACGAATAATGACGCCGGACAAACTTTGACAGCGATTATCTTAAAAACCACAACCCCCATCAAAAAACTCCTTGGGTAAAAGTTGTTCCTTAGTTGATTATCTACAAGATTTATTTGAACAATTTTTGCTTACGGAGTACTATTTTCAAAATATCTTGATAAATCTACAGTCGTTAGTTAGTCGTTAGACGCCGGACAAACTTTGACAGCGATACGGAGTACTATTTTCAAAATATCTTGAAAAATCTACAGTCGTTGGTTGAAACAAATAATGACGCCAGACAAACTTTGACAGCGATTATCTTAAAAACCACAACTTCCATCAAAAAACTCCTCAGGTAAAAGTTGTTTCTTAGTTAATTATCTACAAGGTTTAGTTGAAAAATTTTTGCCTACGGAGTACTATTTTCAAAATATCTTGAAAAATCTAGTCGTTGGTTGAAACGAATAATGACGCCGGACAAACTTTGACAGCGATTATCTTAAAAACCACAACTCCCATCAAAAAACTCCTTGGGTAAAAGTTGTTTCTTAGTTGATTATCTACAAGATTTATCTTAACAATTTTTGCCTACGGAGTACTATTTTCAAAATAACTTGAAAAATCTACAGTCGTTGGTTGAAACAAATAATGACGCCAGACAAACTTTGACAGCGATTATCTTAAAAACCACAACTTCCATCAAAAAACTCCTCAGGTAAAAGTTGTTTCTTAGTTAATTATCTACAAGGTTTAGTTAAAAAATTTTTGCCTACGGAGTACTATTTTCAAAATATCTTGAAAAATCTACAGTCGTTGGTTGAAACGAATAATGACGCCGGACAAACTTTGACAGCGATTATCTTAAAAACCATAACTCCCATAAAAAAACTCCTTGAGTAAAAGTTGTTCCATAGTTGATTATCTACAAGATTTATCTGAACAATTTTTGCCTACGGAGTACAATTTTCAAAATAACTTGAAAAATCTACAGTCGTTGGTTGAAACGAATAATGACGCCGGACAAACTTTGACAGCGATTATCTTAAAAACCACAACTCCCATCAAAAAACTCCTTGGGTAAAAGTTGTTCCTTAGTTGATTATCTACAAGATTTATCTGAACAATTTTTGCTTACGGAGTGCTATTTTCAAAATATCTTGAAAAATCTACAGTCGTTGGTTGAAACGAATAATGACGCCGGACAAACTTTGACAGCGATTATCTTAAAAACCACAACCCCCATCAAAAAACTCCTTGGGTAAAAGTTGTTCCTTAGTTGATTATCTACAAGATTTATTTGAACAATTTTTGCTTACGGAGTACTATTTTCAAAATATCTTGATAAATCTACAGTCGTTAGTTAGTCGTTAGACGCCGGACAAACTTTGACAGCGATACGGAGTACTATTTTCAAAATATCTTGAAAAATCTACAGTCGTTGGTTGAAACAAATAATGACGCCAGACAAACTTTGACAGCGATTATCTTAAAAACCACAACTTCCATCAAAAAACTCCTCAGGTAAAAGTTGTTTCTTAGTTAATTATCTACAAGGTTTAGTTGAAAAATTTTTGCCTACGGAGTACTATTTTCAAAATATCTTGAAAAATCTAGTCGTTGGTTGAAACGAATAATGACGCCGGACAAACTTTGACAGCGATTATCTTAAAAACCACAACTCCCATCAAAAAACTCCTTGGGTAAAAGTTGTTCCTTAGTTGATTATCTACAAGATTTATATGAACAATTTTTGCCTACGGAGTACTATTTTCAAAATATCTTGAAAAATCTACAGTCGTTGGTTGAAACGAATAATGACGCCGGACAAACTTTGACAGCGATTATCTTAAAAACCACAACTCCCATCAAAAAACTCCTTGGGTAAAAGTTGTTTCTTAGTTGATTATCTACAAGATTTATCTTAACAATTTTTGCCTACGGAGTACTATTTTCAAAATAACTTGAAAAATCTACAGTCGTTGGTTGAAACAAATAATAACGCTTGACAAACTTTGACAGGGATTATCTTGAGAACCACAACTTCCATAAAAAAAACTCCTTGAGTAAAAGTTGTTCCTTAGTTGATTATCTACAAAATTTATCATAACAATTTTTGCCTACGGAGTACTATTTTCAAAATAACTTGAAAAATCTACAGTCGTTGGTTGAAACAAATAATGACGCCAGACAAACTTTGACAGCGATTATCTTAAAAACCACAACTTCCATCAAAAAACTCCTCAGGTAAAAGTTGTTTCTTAGTTAATTATCTACAAGGTTTAGTTAAAAAAAATTTGCCTACGGAGTACTATTTTCAAAATATCTTGAAAAATCTACAGTCGTTGGTTGAAACGAATAATGACGCCGGACAAACTTTGACAGCGATTATCTTGAAAACCACAACTCCCATCAAAAAACTCCTTGGATAAAAGTTGTTCCTTAGTTGATTATCTACAAGATTTTTCTGATCAATTTTTGCCTACGGAGTGCTATTTTCAAAATATCTTGAAAAATCTACAGTCGTTGGTTGAAACGAATAATGACGCCGGACAAACTTTGACAGCGATTATCTTAAAAACCACCACTCCCATCAAAAAACTCCTTGGGTAAAAGTTGTTCCTTAGTTGATTATCTACAAGATTTATCTAAACAATTTTTGCCTACGGAGTACTATTTTCAAAATATCTTGAAAAATCTACAGTCGTTGGTTGAAACGAATAATGACGCCGGACAAACTTTGACAGCGATTATCTTAAAAACCACAACTCCCATCAAAAAACTCCTTGGGTAAAAGTTGTTTCTTAGTTGATTATCTACAAGATTTATCTTAACAATTTTTGCCTACGGAGTACTATTTTCAAAATAACTTGAAAAATCTACAGTCGTTGGTTGAAACAAATAATAACGCTTGACAAACTTTGACAGGGATTATCTTGAGAACCACAACTTCCATAAAAAAAACTCCTTGAGTAAAAGTTGTTCCTTAGTTGATTATCTACAAAATTTATCATAACAATTTTTGCCTACGGAGTACTATTTTCAAAATAACTTGAAAAATCTACAGTCGTTGGTTGAAACAAATAATGACGCCAGACAAACTTTGACAGCGATTATCTTAAAAACCACAACTTCCATCAAAAAACTCCTCAGGTAAAAGTTGTTTCTTAGTTAATTATCTACAAGGTTTAGTTAAAAAAAATTTGCCTACGGAGTACTATTTTCAAAATATCTTGAAAAATCTACAGTCGTTGGTTGAAACGAATAATGACGCCGGACAAACTTTGACAGCGATTATCTTGAAAACCACAACTCCCATCAAAAAACTCCTTGGATAAAAGTTGTTCCTTAGTTGATTATCTACAAGATTTTTCTGATCAATTTTTGCCTACGGAGTGCTATTTTCAAAATATCTTGAAAAATCTACAGTCGTTGGTTGAAACGAATAATGACGCCGGACAAACTTTGACAGCGATTATCTTAAAAACCACAACTCCCATCAAAAAACTCCTTGGGTAAAAGTTGTTCCTTAGTTGATTATCTACAAGATTTATCTGAACAATTTTTGCTTACGGAGTGCTATTTTCAAAATATCTTGAAAAATCTACAGTCGTTGGTTGAAACGAATAATGACGCCGGACAAACTTTGACAGCGATTATCTTAAAAACCACAACCCCCATCAAAAAACTCCTTGGGTAAAAGTTGTTCCTTAGTTGATTATCTACAAGATTTATTTGAACAATTTTTGCTTACGGAGTACTATTTTCAAAATATCTTGATAAATCTACAGTCGTTAGTTAGTCGTTAGACGCCGGACAAACTTTGACAGCGATACGGAGTACTATTTTCAAAATATCTTGAAAAATCTACAGTCGTTGGTTGAAACAAATAATGACGCCAGACAAACTTTGACAGCGATTATCTTAAAAACCACAACTTCCATCAAAAAACTCCTCAGGTAAAAGTTGTTTCTTAGTTAATTATCTACAAGGTTTAGTTGAAAAATTTTTGCCTACGGAGTACTATTTTCAAAATATCTTGAAAAATCTACAGTCGTTGGTTGAAACGAATAATGACGCCGGACAAACTTTGACAGCGATTATCTTGAAAACCACAACTCCCATCAAAAAACTCCTTGGGTAAAAGTTGTTCCTTAGTTGATCATCTACAAGATTTATCTGAACAATTTTTGCTTACGGAGTACTATTTTCAAAATATCTTGATAAATCTACAGTCGTTAGTTAGTCGTTAGACGCCGGACAAACTTTGACAGCGATTATCTTAAAAACCACAACTCCCATAAAAAAAACTCCTTTGGTAAAAGTTGTTCCTTAGTTGATTATCTACAAGATTTATCTGAACAATTTTTCTTACGCAGTACTATTTTCAAAATATCTTGATAAATCTACAGTCGTTAGTTGAAACGAATAATGACGCCGGACAAACTTTGACAGCGATTATCTTAAAAATCACAACTCCCATAAAAAAACTCTTACAGTAAAAGCTGTTCTCTAGTCCATCATCTACAAGATTTATTTGAACAACTTTTGCCTACGGAGTAGTATTTTTGAAATATCTTGAAAATTCTACAGTCGTTGGTTGAAACGAATAATGACGCCGGACAAACTTCGACATCGATCATGTCAGAAACCGCAACCCCAATCAAAAAACGCTTCAAATAAAAGATGTTCCTTGGCTCATTATCTACAAGATTCATTTGATTAGTTCTTTCCTCAGAATCTACTACTTCGAAGATATCACATTATTCTTGGTTGATGGAAATAATGACGTCAGATAAACTTTGACATCGATTATATCGGAAACCGCAACTCCCATCAAAATTTTTTTTCAAGTAAAAGTTGTTCTCTGTTTTATTATCTACAAGATTCATCTGAATAGTTTTTCCCTCAGCAGTAGTATTTTCAAGATATCGCTTAATGTTTGGTTAGTGGAAGTGATGACATCAGAAAAACTTTGACATCGATTATATCAAAAACCGCAACTCCAATCAGAAAACTTTTCAAATAAAAATTTCTCCCTGATAAATTATCTATAAAATTTATTGGAACAATTTCCCTTTCAAAAGTACTACTTCCAAGATATCGCATAATCTTTGGTTAGTGGAAGTGATGACATCAGAAAAACTTTGACATCGATTATATCAAAAACCGCAACTCGAATCAGAAAACTCTTCAATTAAAAATTTCTCCCTGATAAATTATCTATAAAATTTATTGGAACAATTTCCCTTTCAAAAGTACTACTTCCAAGATATCGCATAATCTTTGGTTAGTGGAAGTGATGACATCAGAAAAACTTTGACATCGATTATATCAAAAACCGCAACTCGAATCAGAAAACTCTTCAATTAAAAATTTCTCCCTGATAAATTATCTATAAAATTTATTGGAACAATTTCCCTTTCAAAAGTACTACTTCCAAGATATCGCATAATCTTTGGTTAGTGGAAGTGATGACATCAGAAAAACTTTGACATCGATTATATCAAAAACCGCAACTCGAATCAGAAAACTCTTCAATTAAAAATTTCTCCCTGATAAATTATCTATAAAATTTATTGGAACAGTTTCTCTCTCAAAAGTACTACTTCCAAGATATCGCTTTATCTTTGATTGGTGGAAGTGATGACATCAGAAAAACTTTGACATCGATTATATCAAAAACCGCAACTCCAATCAGAAAACTCTTCAATTAAAAATTTCTCCCTGATAAATTATCTATAAAATTTATTGGAACAGTTTCTCTCTCAAAAGTACTACTTCCAAGATATCGCTTTATCTTTGATTGGTGGAAGTGATGACATCAGAAAAACTTTGACATCGATTATATCAAAAACCGCAACTCCAATCAGAAAACTTTTCAAATAAAAATTTCTCCCTGTTAAATTATCTATAAAATTTACCGGAACAGTTTCTCTCTCAAAAGTACTACTTCCAAGATATCGCATAATCTTTGGTTAGTGGAAGTGATGACATCAGAAAAACTTTGACATCGATTATATCAAAAACCAAAACTCCAATCAGAAAACTCTTCAAATAAAAATTGCTCCCTAGTACATTGTCTACAAGATTTATCCTAAAAGTTTTTAACTTGGAAGTACTACTGTCAAGATATACAACAAAAAATTGGTAAGAATCACAAAAAAGTTATGTTTTCGACCAATCCCACCAATAGAAGCAGATTTGAGTGAATAAAACCTCGGCTCAAGGTGGAAAATCCGAAAATAGCTTCCTCGACAAGGCGATAAAATCCACTCAACTCTGTCATTTCACAGTTGTATCCAATAAAACGCTTTACTAGCGGCGCGGCATAAAAGCCGAACCGCAAAAATAAAAGTTTCCTTTCGTCGTCCCAATATATTATTTCGAAACAAGCATTATCAGCAGCGGGGCGACGATTTTCCAACAAGATTTATGGCTCAGCACTTTCCGACACCCGTTACCAAAATGGACAAGATAGTGGTTTCCAGGGCTTTTGGTTATATTTTTCGGGATATTGGAAAAATCTCCGCATTACGATGTGGACACCGGTGTGAGTAATGCGTGGTTTTACTGCTGCATTGACGGGTTTTTTCGTTGAAGTGGAAATGAAATTTTAATTAAATTGAGTGAAATTTTGCTTATCAATTATTGCAGTCCTGCAGTCCTCCTTGTAAAAGATAGCAGTAACGGTAACGGTTTTAACGACTCCAAAACGAAGATCGTATTTTTGGGCAAATAATGGCCCCCGTACCCGTTTATTTGCTAATTTGCACCATTGATGTTGATTTTTATACAATGTTACTTATTTTCGGTTTTTTGGCTTCACTGTATAAATTTTGGATAATATGGGGACTCGTTTTGATGAGTAGTTTAGTGACCTGATGGTTCTTTGTTGTACCACTGGTATACAAAGGTTCGCTCCAGCTAGGTTCCACAGTGGTTTTAGATCGCAAATATCTTTGGAACTATTGAAGATGAGTATGTCATTATGGTACTAATCTCTCAAAAGTCGCATGCAAGGAATTGATTGAACATGCTTCCAAAGTGGTACCACACATGGTTCTCTAGTTCGCGATTAACTTCGGAACTATTAGAAATAAGTATGTCAACAAGGTACTCGTTTCTCAAAACTCGCATGCAAGGAATCGATTGAACATGCTTCCAAAGTGGTACCACGCATGGTTTTTTAGATCACGAATATCTTTGGAATTATTAGAGATAAGTATGTCAACGTGGTACTCGTTTCTCAAAAGTCGCATACAAGGAATCGATTGAGCATGGTTTCAAAGTGGTACCACACATGGTTCTCTAGTTCGCGATCAACTTCGGAACTATTAGAAATAAGTATGTCAACATGGTACTCGTTTCTCAAAACTCGCATGCAAGGAATCGATTGAACATGCTTCCAAAGTGGTACCACGCATGGTTCTCTAGATCGCAATTATCTTTAGAACCATTAGAGATAAGTATGTCAACATGATACTCGTTTCTCAAAAGTCGTATACAAGGAATCGATTTGGCATGGTTCCAAAGTGGTACCACGCACGTTTCTCTAGATCACAATTATCTTTGGAACCATTAGAGATAAGTATGTCAACATGATACTCGTTTCTCAAAAGTCGTGTACAAGGAATCGGTTTGGCATGGTTCCAAAGTGGTACCACGCACGTTTCTCTAGATCACAATTATCTTTGGAACCATTAGAGATAAGTATGTCAACATGGTACTCCGTTTCAGTCGTTTCTCAAAAGTCGCATACAAGGAATCGATTGGGAAAATTAGCAAAGTAGTACCAGCATGGTTCTCTAGGTCGCAAATATGCTTGGTACTATCAGAGATAACTATATTAGAGATAAGTGTGTCGACATGGTACTCATTTCTCAAGATTTGCACACAAGAAATCGATTGAGCATGGTTCTAAAGTGGTACGACGCATGGTTCTCTAGATTGCAAATATCTTCGGAACCATTGGAAATAAGTAGGTCAATATGGTACTCATTTCTCAAAAATTACTTACAAAGAATCGATTGAGCATGGTTTCAAAGTTGTACCCGGTATGGTTCTCTAGATCGCAAATATCTTCGGAACTATAAGAGTGTAGTATGTCAAGATGGTACTCAATTCTCAAAAGTCGCATACAGAGAATCGATTGAGCATGGTTCAAAAGCGGTACCACGCATGGTTCTCTAGATGACAAATATGTTTGAAACCCTTGAAGATAATATCAAGTGGGTATTCGTTTTTAAAAAACGACACACGAGGAATCAAATAAGAAAGGTTCCAAGATAGTTCCTACGCATGGTTCCCTAAATAGCAAATAACTCAAAAACCACTAAAAATAAACCTATCAAGTGGGTGCTCGTTTTTTAAAAGTGACACACGAGGAATCAAATGAGCTAGGTTCCAAGATGGTACCTACCAAGGTTTCTTAATTAGCAAATAACTCAACAATTACTAAAAATAAACCCATCAAGTTGGTACTCATTTCTTAAAAAACGCATACAAGGAATTGATCCAGGTCCAGCATGGTTCCAGGGTGGTAGCTACCATGGTTCCCTAATAAGCAAATGAAAACCAAGGTGGTATTTTTACCTTTATAGCAATAATGGGCAATTCAAAAATAATAAATCCTATTGCGCATGGTTTCAAGTCAAAATCAGTCCATCATAAACCCATGAAGGTAACAATAAAAATACCAATTCGTGCATACCGCGCCATCTACGAACAACCATGGACAACCCAACAGCAAACTGTTTTACCTACGCCAGGTCGATAAGACATTTCCCCGTAATAGAAAAGAGTTTTCGCATTGACCCACAACGTTAAACTCCTATTTAAGGCTTCGTGGAATTTTTTCACAGATAACCCCAGACCTTGTTTAATTATTTAGTCTAGTGAAGCCGGTTTTTATTGATAACAAATCCAGTGACAAGTGCTTATAAAAATTAATCAAAAAATATCGATAGCTTTGTGTCTTGTAGGGGAAAATGGTGTAAATTGGGACGTACAAATTTGGGAAAAAGTGTCAAAATCAATTTACGCTTGATTCCCCTGTTTCAATGTACGTTAGACAATTTGACACCCATTGGGAAGATATTGGAAATAGATGACATGGCAACGTTAATTTATTTTCGACATAATAAATCACCCCAGTCTCCCCTACAAGGAAAAAACCGTCCTGTCTAACTCAAGTGCATTATCGAATCGAACACAAACGGAACCCAACTGTTGGTCAAGGCTGAACCAAAATGCCGCCTAAAGTGACCATTTTCATGGGAAACATCATCCATTGTTCGGAAAAATTAAAAATCGAAGTGCTGGAAAATGGGTTTGTTGCTGTGAAAAACAACCAGGTGATGTTCAATTATTAATTGCTATTATAAAATCCGGATTGTAGATTATAGCAACCGGTACTGACGTCGATAAAGTCTTGCTCGAATTTCCTGAGGCGAAAAAACACGTTTTGGAAAACTGGCAAATTTTGATACCAGGATTGGTCGATACTCACATCCACGCCCCTCAGTACCCCAATTGTGGGCTGGGCCTAGATATGATGCTGCTGGATTGGCTGGAAACGTACACGTACAAGCTGGAACGTCAGTACAACGATTTGAAGTTTGCCGAGCGGGTTTTCAACGCTGTTGTCGTATGTTTATTATCTCAAAATAAACCACGTTGCCAAACTTATTTTCTTAGAGGAAAACTTTGGATCATGGCACCACAACGGCCAGTTACTTCGCGTCGCTCTTCACAGATGCCAGCATTGTTTTGGTGGACGCAGTGGTTCAACATGGTCAACGGGCGTTGATTGGCAAAATTAACATGACAGAATCACCATTTCCTGACTATGTGGAAACGAGGCAGGAAAGTTTGGCCAATACTGTGGCGTTTATCGATAATGTTCTTTCCAGAAAGGTATGGAGTGGTCGTGGGAGGTTTGGGTTAATTTTAAATTTGTAGAGTGATTTGGTGCTGCCGGTGATCACGCCGAGGTTTGCTTTGAGCACGGATATGGAGCACATGACGGAGCTGGGGCATATTGCCAGAAATAATGATTTGCCAATTCAGGTACCTATTTTGTCCAAATCCAAATTTCAACAAAATCCACAAAGGAGTTGGGAAGTTATTGGAAGTTTTGTCTGGTGCTGAATGCATTGATTGTGCTCTAGCAAAAGTTTCAGATGCAATAACCAAGAAACTAATGTATGAAAACCTATCAAAAATCACATTTTACGTTGTCCCGGCTACGCCACTGGTCCAATTTTGAAATTGTCACCATTTCCCAGTAGGATTCTAAATTCTCTTTATATTGAGAGGTCACATCGTATATTTTGGTTATAAAAGTGGATGATGATGTTGATTTTTTAAATGTACGCCACTGAATCAATTCAATAAAAAAGCGGTGCTTTTTGCAAAAAAAATAAGATTTTGCACATTCGCTCCATTCATTATTCAGGAAATTTATAAAACCTTACGTAAATCATATTTTACCTCGTCTCGGCTACGCCACTGGTCCAATTTTGGAGGTGTCACCATTTTTCAATAGGATTTTAAATTCCCTTTATAATGAGGGGTCACATCGTATACTTTGGTAATAAAATTGGAAGATGATGTTAATTTTTCACACGTGCGCCACTGAATCAGTTCAATACAAAAAAACGGTGTTTCTTGTAAAAAATATCAAGTTGTTTATTCTCTTAATCCTTTATTCGAGAAATGTATAAAAACTTCACAAGATACACATTTTACCTCGTCCCGACTACGCCACTGGTGAAATTTTAAGACTGTCACCATTTTTCAATAGGATTTTAAATTCTCTCTATTATGAGGGGTCACATCGTATGATTTGGTAATAAAAGTGAAAGATACTGTTGATTTTTTACATGTACGCCACTGAATCAATTCAACAAAAGAGCGGTGCTTTTTGCAAAAATAAAAAAGATTTTGCACATTCGCTCCATTCATTATTCAGGAAATTTATAAAACCTCACGTAAATCATATTTTACCTTGTCCCGGCTACGCCACTGGTCCAATTTAGGAGGTGTCACCATTTTTCAGTATGATTTTAAATTCCCTTTATTATGAGGGGTCACATCGTATACTTTGGTAATAAAATTGGAAGATCATGTTAATTTTTCACACGTGCGCCACTGAATCAGTTCAACACAAAAAAACGGTGTTTATTAAAAAAAATATCAAGTTGCACATTCTCTTGATCCTTTATTCAGGAAATGTATAAAAACTTCACAAGATACACATTTTACCTCGTCCCGGCTAAGCCACTGGTGAAATTTTAGAACTGTCACCATTTTTCAATAGGAATTTAAATTCTCTCTATTATGAGGGGTCACATCGTATGATTTGATAATAAAAGTGGGAGATGATGTTGAATTTTTACATGTACGCCACTGAATCAATTCAACAATAAAGCGGTGCTTTTTGCAAAAAAAAAAAGATTTTGCACATTCGCTCCATTCATTATTCAGGAAATTTATAAAACCTCACGTAAATCATATTTTACCTCGTCTCGGCTACGCCACTGGTCCAATTGTGGAGGTGTCACCATTTTTCAGTATGATTTTAAATTCCCTTTATTATGAGGGGTCACATCGTATACTTTGGTAATAAAATTGGAAAATGATGTTAATTTTTCACATGTGCGCCACTGAATCAGTTCAACACAAAAGACTGTGTTTCTTGTAAAAAATATCAAGTTGCTCATTCTCTTGATCATTTATTCGGGAAATTTATAAAAACTTCACATGATACACATTTTACCTCGCCCCGGCTACGCCACTGGTGAAATTTTAGAACTGTCACCATTTTTCAATAGGATTTTAAATTCTCTCTATTATGAGTGGTCACATCGTATGATTTGGTAATAAAAGTGGAAGATAATGTTGATTTTTTACATGTACGCCACTGAGTCAATTCAACAAAAAAGCGGAGCTTTTTGCAAAAAAAAAAAAGATTTTGCACATAATCTCCATTCATTATTCAGGAAATTTATAAAACCTCACGTAAATCATATTTTACCACGTCCCGGCTACGTCACTGGTCCAATTTAGGAGGTGTCACCATTTTTCAGTATGATTTCAAATTCCCTTTATTATGAGGGGTCACATCGTATACTTTGGTGATAAAATTGGAAAATGATGTCAATTTTTCACATGTGCGCCACTGAATCAGTTCAACACAAAAAAACGGTGTTTCCTGTAAAAAATATCAAGTTGCACATTCTCTTGATCCTTTATTCGGGAAATGTATAAAAACTTCACAAGATACACATTTTACCTCGCCCCGGCTACGCCACTGGTGAAATTTTAGAACTGTCACCATTTTTCAATGGGATTTTAAATTCTCTCTATTATGAGTGGTCACATCGTATGATTTGGTAATAAAAGTGGAAGATAATGTTGATTTTTTACATGTACGCCACTGAGTCAATTCAACAAAAAAGCGGAGCTTTTTGCAAATAAAAAAAAGATTTTGCACATGATCTCCATTCATTATTCAGGAAATTTATAAAACCTCACGTAAATCATATTTTACCTCGTCTCGGCTACGCCACTGGTCCAATTGTGGAGGTGTCACCATTTTTCAGTATGATTTTAAATTCCCTTTATTATGAGGGGTCACATCGTATACTTTGGTAATAAAATTGGAAGATGATGTTAATTTTTCACACGTGCGCCACTGAATCAGTTCAACACAAAAAAACGGTGTTTATTAAAAAAAATATCAAGTTGCACATTCTCTTGATCCTCTATTCGGGAAATGCATAGAAACTTCACAAGATACACATTTTACCTCGTCCCGGCTACGCCACTGGTCCAATTTTGGAGGTGTCACCATTTTTCAGTATGATATTGAATTCTCTTTATTATGAGGGGTCACATCGTATACTTTGGTGATAAAATTGGAAGATGATGTTAATTTTTCACACGTTCGCCACTGAATCAGTTCAACACAAAAAACGGTGTTTCTTGTAAAAAATATCAAGTTGCACATTCTCTTGATCCTTTATTCGGAAAATTTGTAAAAACTTCACAAGATACACATTTTACCTCGTCCCGACTACGCAACTGGTGAAATTTTAGAACTGTCACCATTTTTCAATAGGATTTTAAATTCTCTCTATTATGAGGGGTCACATCGTATACTTTGGTGATAAAATTGGAAGATGATGTTAATTTTTCACACGTTCGCCACTGAATCAGTTCAACACAAAAAAACGGTGTTTCTTGTAAAAAATATCAAGTTGCTCATTCTCTTGATCCTTTATTCGGGAAATGTATAAAAACTTCACAAGATACACATTTTACCTCGTCCCGACTACGCCACTGGTAAAATTTTAGAACTGTCACCATTTTTCAATAGGATTTTAAATACTCTCTATTATGAGGGGTCACATCGTATGATTTGATAATAAAAGTGGGAGATGATGATGATTTTTTACATGTACGCCACTGAATAAATTCTACAAAAAAGAGATGATTTTCGCAAAAAAAAATAAGAAGTTGCACATTCTCTTCATTCATCATTAAGGATTGGTTAGAGAGTTATACGAAAGTTTATTTGAAAATGTGACATTAATCAAAATTTTGAACGCCAATAACTCAAAACCTGTTGATTTTTGGAAGTTGACTGTCATAACCTTATTTGTTCATATTCTCTTGAAGTATCTTGTGTCCAAATTTCATCAAAATCTGCCAAGGAATTTGGAAGATATAAGGAAAGTTGTCTAGTTGGTGGGTACATTGATAGAGTGACATTCACCAAAATTTCAAACGCCAATAACTAAAAACTGGTTGATTTTTGGAAGTTGACTGTCATAACCTAATTTTTTCATATTCTCTTGAAGTATTTTGTGGCAAAATTTCATCAAAATCCGACGAGGAGTTTGGAAGAGATGAAGAAATTTGTCTAGGTGGTGAGTAAATTGATAGTATGACGTTCACCAAAATTTCAAACGCGGATAACTCAAAACCTGTTGATTTTTGGAAGTTGACTGTCCTGATCTAATTTGTTCACATTCTCTTCAAGAATCTTGTATCAAAATTTCATAAGAATTCATAAAAGAGTTTGGAAGTTATAGGGAATTTTGTCTGGTGGTGGGTGCATTAATTGTTTCACCTCTAGCAAAAGTTCTAGTTCCAATAACTCAAAACCTATTGATTTTTGGGAGTTGACTCTGATAACCTAATTTGTTCATATTCTCTTCAAGTATCTTGTATTAAAATTTCATAAAAATTCATCAAAGATTTTGGAAGTTATATGGAATTTTGTCTGGTGGTGGGTGCATTAATTGTTTCACATCTAGCAAAAGTTCTAGATCCAATAACTCAAAACCTATTGATTTTTGGGAGTTGACTCTAATAACCTAATTTGTTCATATTCTCTTCAAGTATCTTGTATCAAAATTTCATAAAAATTCATCAAAGCGTTTGGAAGTTATAGGGAATTTTGTCTGGTGGTGGGTGCATTAATTGTTTCACATCTAGCAAAAGTTCTAGATCCAATAACTCAAAACCTATTGATTTTTGAGAGTTGACTCTGATAAGCTAATTTGTTCATATTTTCTGCAAGAATCTTGTATCAAAATTTCATAAAAATTCATCAAAGAGTTTGGAAGTTATAGGGAATTTTGTCTGGTGGTGGGTGCATTAATTGTTTCACCTCTAGCAAAAGTTCTAGATCCAATAACTCAAAACCTATTGATTTTTGGGAGTTGACTCTGATAACCTAATTTGTTCATATTCTCTTCAAGTATCTTGTATTAAAATTTCATAAAAATTCATCAAAGATTTTGGAAGTTATATGGAATTTTGTCTGGTGGTGGGTGCATTAATTGTTTCACATCTAGCAAAAGTTCTAGATCCAATAACTCAAAACCTATTGATTTTTGGGAGTTGACTCTGATAACATAATTTGTTCATATTCTCTTCAAGTATCTTGTATCAAAATTTCATAAAAATTCATCAAAGCGTTTGGAAGTTATAGGGAATTTTGTCTGGTGGTGGGTGCATTAATTGTTTCACATCTAGCAAAAGTTCTAGATCCAATAACTCAAAACCTATTGATTTTTGGGAGTTGACTCTGATAACATAATTTGTTCATATTCTCTTCAAGTATCTTGTATCAAAATTTCATAAAAATTCATCAAAGCGTTTGGAAGTTATAGGGAATTTTGTCTGGTGGTGGGTGCATTAATTGTTTCACATCTAGCAAAAGTTCTAGATCCAATAACTCAAAACCTATTGATTTTTGGGAGTTGACTCTGATAACATAATTTGTTCATATTCTCTTCAAGTATCTTGTATCAAAATTTCATAAAAATTCATCAAAGCGTTTGGAAGTTATAGGGAATTTTGTCTGGTGGTGGGTGCATTAATTGTTTCACATCTAGCAAAAGTTCTAGATCCAATAACTCAAAACCTATTGATTTTTGGGAGTTGACTCTAATAACCTAATTTGTTCATATTCTCTTCAAGTATCTTGCATAAAAGTTTCATCAAAATTCATCAAGTAGTTTGGAAGTAATCTAAATTTGAATTCCAGACCCACATTTCGGAAAACACCACCGAAATATCCGCTGTAGAAAACCTATTCGGCATGCCCTACGCCAACGTCTACGACGAAACCCACCTACTAACCGAAAAGGTAAGCCCTCCACTGTTACCAACCCCTACTTACCATCAATTACAGACCATTCTAGCCCATGGAGTTCACCTCAAAGACTCCGAGTTGAAGCTCATTGCCAAAAGAAAGTGTGCCATAGCCCACTGCCCATCATCCAACACATGCCTTAAATCTGGTCTGTGTGACGTCAAAAAACTTCTGAGCCACAACATCAAGGTTGGCTTAGGTACGGATGTCTCAGGGGGACCCAATCCTTCCATTGTTCAAGCCATGAGGTCGGCCTTGGATGTTTCTGTGCATTTATCTTTTGGTGTGGCAGGTTATGAACCATTGACTTACCAGGATGTGTTTTATTTGGCTACGTTAGGTGGCGCTGAGGGTAAGTGAGGTTTGGGTGCGTACGTTGTAAGTTGTGTTCAAATTTCATCAAAATTTGTTCAGGGGTTTGGAGGTTATGAGAAAATGTGTAGAATGCTGGTTTAATCAGGTTAATCAAAAGTTCAATAACTCAACTATTGATTTTTGGGAGTTGACTGTTATGGATTAATGTGTTGATATACCTCTGAGGTATCTTGGTTCCAAATTTTATCAACATCGGTTGAAGGGTTTGGAAGTTATATGGAAAATTGTCTGGTGGTGGGTGCAATGATTGTTTCCCCTCTAGCAAAAGTTCTAGATCCAATAACTCAAAAACTATTGATTTTTGGGAGTGGAGTAAAATAACCTAATTTGTGGATGTATCTTTGATTTATCATGGTACAAAATTTTATCAAAATTCGTTGAGGGGTTTGGAAGTTATAACGAAATTTGTTTCCTCTCCAGCTTTGCACCTGCACAAGAAAATCGGCAACTTCCAACCAGGCAAAGAATTCGATGCCCTCATCATCGACATGAACTCCAACCTCCTCCTCGAGTGCACTCCTCTGGAAATCCTGCAAAAATTCATCTACTGCGGCGACGACCGCAACATCACCCGCGTATATGTGGCAGGAAAGTGCGTCAAAACAATAATTTAAACAGTTAAATTTGTACCGTGTCACTTTTTTTTGTTATTTTTCTAGATACTTTTCTGAATAATTTTTCCATATCTTTGTCATTGTTTTTTTGTTGGTTTTATGGTTGCTAAAAAATATATGAAATTTTTTAGATGGCATATTATTTGTTTTATTATTTTGTCAACTGAAAATTCATAACTCGTTGTTCGTTGTCTTGATTTTTGCACAGGTCGATTCAGAATGAAATTTCCTTCAATAAAAATACTTACGGGGTGTTATGGGAAAATTGCAGGAAAATCGGGTAAAAGTTTGCTAAACGCCAGTTTATTTCAGTTATTGATTGGTCGCGAAATGTAAATCTTAAAACATAAATAGGCGGCGATAAATTGTTTGTAAATAGTGAGTGCTGTACATATAGTGACTTTGAATAAATAAATATGTTGTTAACACACAAAACAGACAGTTTACACATTTCATTAACCTTGTGTACTGCATTCAACCAAATAATTAGTACTAGGTCTTAGTTCATTTATTATTAGATGCTGATTAAGGGGATAGACCGGTTTTTTTATGAACTTAATTTTTTTGATTTCCTTGATATGGTTTGAGCTAGAATGCTGTTTTTACCTCTATCAAAAGAACTATTAATTTTTGGAAGTTAACTGTGATAACCTAATTTTTTTGAGTTTTGAGGCAGTAAAGTTAAAACTTTATTAACATTACAAAGACACATGACCGCTATTGGCCACATAAATCTGGGAACCACTGCGCAGGACTTGATTATCCTGAGTAAAAACGCACAAGTTAGCCTGGTTATTATCACACTTAACATATTTGTTGTCATTGGGTATTGGTACGTGTTGGGGGTCATTGACGTCAGGTATATACCGGTACTCCGTACTGGTATAAACATCCTGGCACAGCTTTTGGTACTCATTCAAATCAATCAACAGCGTCTGTCCATCAACAGCACTGCAATGGATTTCTCCGTTAAAAACATTCAAGTTGATCCCGTTGGTACCCAAGCAAAGTTGGTCGTTAACTTGACTGTAGTTGGGCACAAAACACCAGTCGCTTTTGGAGTTGGGGGATAATTTGAAGGGAGTAACACTCCCATCACACTGTCCCGAGAGATTAATGGTGCCGGTGCAGGAGTACTTTTGGTGGTTGCGAACGATAAAAGTGCGGCCTGGAATATTGGTGGTACCAGCGGTAATGATGGAGTTTGCTTACCTCCAGGGTTTTCCTTAGCTATGGTTACACCTCCAATGCCGTTTTTCATTTTTTCATTTTGTTCAAGGGCGCGTACTGGTTCCAAACTGGTATAAACTTGGTCGGATATCCGGTTTTGCAGGCCATGCAGGTTGTGCTGTATACATTAGTTTGTTTTTATTTTTTTTGTGTTAGTTCTTAGTTCCACTTTATTATTGTTTTCAAGAGAGAAGACATTTGTTTTGTTATTTTTTTTAACAGCTTTTTTAAAATAATTGGGGCTTCTCAGCAAAGTTTGGTGCAATTTTTAGTGGTTTTGTGTGTGAAATAAGACACAAGGAAATTTTTTTTTTTTTAAGTTGTGTCATATTTGGTCTATTTAGATAGTTTCTTCGATTTTCTCACTTTGTTTTCTTTTCGTTAGAGGTACTTTATATGTGTTTGTTTTTTCATTTTATTTCATTATCGAGCTTTTATAAAATTACAGTTTTTATATTATATTTTTTTTAGTTCTCAGTGCCAAATATTTTTGGGACTTTTTCACTTTTTTGTTGTCATTTATCTAAGGATTTTTTTAGATTTGTGTTTTATATACTGTTGTTTTTGTGTTGTTGTTTTAAATGCTTTTTTCACTTATTTCTGTTATTTCTTCTTATTTCTGTTATATATCTTCTAAACTGCTTTGATTAATTTTTGTTTATTCAACTTTTGATTTGACACTTTAATTGTGTTATTGTGAAATTTGTAATTACTTTTTCCATTAATTGTTTTAAATAATTTGTTCCTATTTGTATTTTATTTTGTTGAGATTTTAAATACCTACTACACTCAATTTTTTATTGTTATTCAAATATAGTACACTCGTAAATAAAAATTAAGGAATTAGGTGAAAAATAGTGGTAATAATAATGTTTAAACTGTCGCAACTATTAAAATTACGTAAAAGGCACGCAGAAAAGTTATAATTCTTCTAAAATCATTCGTAATTTCCAACTTTTTTTCAGTCTCACGCAAAACTACAAATAAAATAGTGTTTTAAGTCGCAATTGTTGGAATAACGTAATAGATACGTAAAAAATAAAGGAATAATTACATCAAAAAAGTCGGTAATTTTCTGGAAAAAGATAATTCCAAAAGTAAAAGGCGTAATTTAGCTAAAAAATACGGAACTTCTTGATTTAATACGTAAAATTGTAAATAAAATATCATTTAAATGAGGTATTTGGAATTACGTACGTGAAAAAAATCAGTGATAATTATGTTGAAAATATCGGAATTACCTAAAAAACACGCAAAAAAGTTATAATTCCTCCCAAATATTCGTAAAATCTAACTTTTTTTGTAAAATGTGGGAATTACATGGAATAACTGTAAATTGATTTTATGTGAAAAATATCGATACTGTGTTGGAAATGCGCTTTTTTTGGAAATATTGGAATAACTGTAGTTAAAATGATGTTGAAGATGCGCAAAAAAGTTATAATTCCGTCCAATCATCCCCAATTTAAGTAATTCCCAACTTTTTTCGTGGAAATATTGGAATAACTGTAAATAAAGTGATGTTAAAAATAGACAAAAAAGTTATAATTCCCTTTAATCAATTCGAATCTCATTCATTTCTAACTTTTTTTCATGAAAATATTGGAATAACTGTAGTTAAAATGATGTTGAAGATGCGCAAAAAAGTTATAATTCCGTCCAATCATCCCCAATTTAAGTAATTCCCAACTTTTTTCGTGGAAATATTGGAATAACTGTAAATGAAGTGATGTTAAAAATAGGCAAAAAAGTTATAATTCCTCCCAAATATTCGTAAAATCTAACTTTTTTTGTAAAATGTGGGAATTACATGGAATAACTGTAAATTGAATTTATGTGAAAAATATCGATACTGTGTTGGAAATGCGCTTTTTTTGGAAATATTGGAATAACTGTAGTTAAAATGATGTTGAAGATGCGCAAAAAAGTTATAATTCCGTCCAATCATCCCCAATTTAAGTAATTCCCAACTTTCTTCGTGGAATAATGGAATAACTGTAAATAAAGTGATGTTAAAAATAGACAAAAAAGTTATAATTCCCTTTAATCAATTCGAATCTCATTCATTTCTAACTTTTTTTCATGAAAATATTGGAATAACTGTAAATAAAATGATGTTGAAGATGCGCAAAAAAGTTATAATTCCGTCCAATCATCCCCAATTTAAGTAATTCCCAACTTTCTTCGTGGAATAATGGAATAACTGTAAATAAAGTGATGTTAAAAATAGACAAAAAAGTTATAATTCCCTTTAATCAATTCGAATCTCATTCATTTCTAACTTTTTTTCATGAAAATATTGGAATAACTGTAAATAAAATGATGTTGAAGATGCGCAAAAAAGTTATAATTCCGTCCAATCATCCCCAATTTAAGTAATTGTAATTCACAACTTTTTTCGTGGAAATATTGGAATAACTGTAAATAAAGTGATGTTAAAAATAGACAAAAAAGTTATAATTCCCTTTAATCAATTCGAATCTCATTCATTTCTAACTTTTTTTCATGAAAATATTGGAATAACTGTAGTTAAAATGATGTTGAAGATGCGCAAAAAAGTTATAATTCCGTCCAATCATCCCCAATTTAAGTAATTCCCAACTTTTTTCGTGGAATATTGGAATAACTGTAAATAAAGTGATGTTAAAAATAGACAAAAAAGTTATAATTCCCTTTAATCAATTTGAATCTCATTCATTTCTAACTTTTTTTCATGAAAATATTGGAATAACTGTAAATAAAATGATGTTGAAGATGCGCAAAAAAGTTATAATTCCGTCCAATCATCCCCAATTTAAGTAATTGTAATTCACAACTTTTTTCGTGGAAATATTGGAATAACTGTAAATAAAGTGATGTTAAAAATAGACAAAAAAGTTATAATTCCCTTTAATCAATTCGAATCTCATTCATTTCTAACTTTTTTTCATGAAAATATTGGAATAACTGTAAATAAAATGATGTTGAAGATGCGCAAAAAAGTTATAATTCCGTCCAATCATCCCCAATTTAAGTAATTCACAACTTTTTTCGTGGAAATATTGGAATAACTGTAAATAAAGTGATGTTAAAAATAGGCAAAAAAGTTATAATTCCCTTTAATCAATTCGAATCTCATTCATTTCTAACTTTTTTTCATGAAAATATTGGAATAACTGTAAATAAAATGATGTTGAAGATGCGCAAAAAAGTTATAATTCCGTCCAATCATCCCCAATTTAAGTAATTCCCAACTTTTTTCGTGGAAATATTGGAATAACTGTAAATAACGTGATGTTAAAAATAGACAAAAAAGTTATAATTCCCTTTAATCAATTCGAATCTCATTCATTTCTAACTTTTTTTCATGAAAATATTGGAATAACTGTAAATAAAATGATGTTGAAGATGCGCAAAAAAGTTATAATTCCGTCCAATCATCCCCAATTTAAGTAATTCCCAACTTTTTTCGTGGAAATATTGGAATAACTGTAAATAAAGTGATGTTAAAAATAGACAAAAAAGTTATAATTCCCTTTAATCAATTCGAATCTCATTCATTTCTAACTTTTTTTCATGAAAATATTGGAATAACTGTAAATAAAATGATGTTGAAGATGCGCAAAAAAGTTATAATTCCGTCCAATCATCCCCAATTTAAGTAATTGTAATTCCCAACTTTTTTCGTGGAAATATTGGAATAACTGTAAATAAAGTGATGTTAAAAATAGACAAAAAAGTTATAATTCCCTTTAATCAATTCGAATCTCATTCATTTCTAACTTTTTTTCATGAAAATATTGGAATAACTGTAGTTAAAATGATGTTGAAGATGCGCAAAAAAGTTATAATTCCGTCCAATCATCCCCAATTTAAGTAATTCCCAACTTTCTTCGTGGAATATTGGAATAACTGTAAATAAAGTGATGTTAAAAATAGACAAAAAAGTTATAATTCCCTTTAATCAATTTGAATCTCATTCATTTCTAACTTTTTTTCATGAAAATATTGGAATAACTGTAAATAAAATGATGTTGAAGATGCGCAAAAAAGTTATAATTCCGTCCAATCATCCCCAATTTAAGTAATTCACAACTTTTTTCGTGGAAATATTGGAATAACTGTAAATAAAGTGATGTTAAAAATAGGCAAAAAAGTTATAATTCCTCCCAAATATTCGTAAAATCTAACTTTTTTTGTAAAATGTGGGAATTACATGGAATAACTGTAAATTGAATTTATGTGAAAAATATCGATACTGTGTTGGAAATGCGCTTTTTTTGGAAATATTGGAATAACTGTAGTTAAAATGATGTTGAAGATGCGCAAAAAAGTTATAATTCCGTCCAATCATCCCCAATTTAAGTAATTCCCAACTTTTTTCGTGGAAATATTGGAATAACTGTAAATAAAGTGATGTTAAAAATAGGCAAAAAAGTTATAATTCCTCCCAAATATTCGTAAAATCTAACTGTTTTTGTAAAATGTGGGAATTACATGGAATAACTGTAAATTGAATTTATGTGAAAAATATCGATACTGTGTTGGAAATGCGCTTTTTTTGGAAATATTGGAATAACTGTAGTTAAAATGATGTTGAAGATGCGCAAAAAAGTTATAATTCCGTCCAATCATCCCCAATTTAAGTAATTCCCAACTTTTTTCGTGGAAATATTGGAATAACTGTAAATAAAGTGATGTTAAAAATAGACAAAAAAGTTATAATTCCCTTTAATCAATTCGAATCCCATTCATTTCTAACTTTTTTTCATGAAAATATTGGAATAACTGTAAATAAAATGATGTTGAAAATGCGCAAAATAGTTATAATTCCGTCCAATCATCCCCAATTTAAGTAATTTCCAACTTTTTTTCGTGGAAAGATTGGAATTACATGGAATAATTGTAAATAAGATGATGTGAAAAATATCGAAATTGTATTAAAAATATGCAAAAAAGTTATAATTCCGTTTAATCATTCCGAAATAGAATAATTTCTAACTTTTTTCGTGGAAATATTGGAATAACTGTAAATAAAGTAATGATAAAAATGCGCAAAAAAGTTATAATTCCGTCCAATCATCCCCAATTCAAGTAATTCCCAATTTTTTTTCGTGGAAATATTGGAATTACATGGAATAATTATTGTAAATAGAATGATGAAAAATAACGCAATTGTTAAAAATTCGTAAAAAATTATAATTCCGTTGAATCATTCCTAATTTCAGTAATTTTTAAGTTTTTTCGTGGAAATATTGGAATAACTTTGAATAAAATGATGTCAAAAATGTCACAATTGTGTTGAAAATGCTGCGAAAAAAAATATAATTCCGATAATCATCCCTAATTTCAGTGATTTCTGACTTTTTTCGTGAATTACATACATGGAATAACTGTGAATAAAATGATGAGAAAAAAAAAATGCGCAAAAAAGTTATAATTCCGTTTATTTATCCCTAATTTCATCAATTTTTAGATTTTCTTCGTGAAAATGTGAGGAATTACGCGGAAATAATCGGCGATAATTTCTGGTCTCTACTTAATACATACTGAAAACAATCGTAATTCCTTGACCAAACATAATTCCAAAATTAAAAAAAAAACGTAATTCTGTTAAAAATACGGAACTTCCTCATACAATACGTAATACTGTATATGAAATAATGTTTAAATTGTCTAGAAATACTGGAATTACAAAAAAAAAAATAGTGGTAATCATGTTAAAAATATGGAAATCGGGGGAAATAATTTAACAAAAAAGTTATAATTCCGTTGATTTACAACTTTTCTTCGTAAAAATGTAGGAATTCCGTCGAAAAAATCGGTAATAATTTCTTGTTATTGTTAGTTGAGGGTCTATAAAGATTTTTGAGCAGATCCCATCATTGTTGAGTGTTTGTTTCTTGTTTTTACAATGCTGCCAGTTATTATTATTTTTCTAATTGCCTTGGTGTTTTGAAATTATTATTTTTTCCATTATTCTTGTTAATTTAACTGAATCCATTGTTATTTATTTGAAACTTATTTTTTCAATGTACTGAAGAAATAAAGTGTCAAATTTTTGACATATAACAAACAACGAACTCAGTCACCAAACATGAAGATTATTGTTGAGGGACTGGTTAAGTGAAATTATTTGCGATTTTCAAAAAAAAAAATGTAAAATCGTACCAAGAAAGTCCAAATCAAGAACCACGAAAACACTGTTGTCAGATAGACGTCAAATTCCAAAAATTCAAAGAAACGATCGAATGAAACTAATGACAGCAACGTAACCCGTTGATGTTTTGAATAAACATAATTTTAATTACCTGTAACTTCTGCATATCTTTGTTTACTTGCGCCGTGATCCTGTCCCCTAGTGTACTTAAATCATCCACTAAAACAACCCCACTTACTTATGGTAAGGGTTTTAAGCTAACTTACCCCAGCTTTGGCCATGAATGGCAGCCACCTCAAAAGATAAATAAAGTAAATGTTGTTACTGAGTAAAAACTCACCATAACGCAAAAAAACACAACAAACAATTTACACATCTTGACCTTGTCTACTGCATTCAACAATTGTTTAGTGGAAAATGACTGGTAATGTTATTAGTTCATTTATTTATTATTAGATGCTGATTAAGGGGATAAACCGGTTTTATGAACTTGAACTTTTGTTGATTTGATGATTGATATGGAAATTTGTTTGTAATTCAAATTGTAAAATTTATTCAAAAGTTCGTTTTGGATTTGGAAAAAATGCTCACTTATGTATATTTTCGTTTCGATACATTATAATAACCTAATTTATTGATATCATGGTGTAAATCAACCCAATTATTTGACACCGATCATATCGACGCGCAACCTATATTTGGGGTCACGCTGAGCAAGCACTTTTGTTGCTATAAATAGTCACGTCCAGCAACAACATGGGGTAATGTTTGCCCACAGTGATTGGCATAGTTAGCTTATTACTCTTCCCTATTTGAGTGAGTAGTTTGACGAGATGCACGTTCTAAGTACAATTCAATAGTTTTTATCTCTTTAGATCAAAGAAATAGGCTAACCTTAAATCCACAGCTGCTGAAGGTCCATCGATGGCCTCAATCCAATCAGAAACCGACATTCCTCCTCCCCCAAAGGGCGGGAGATACATCGGGCTTAGACTTTACATCCTGTCGCACTGAATCTCTGTTTTATTCAAATAGATATACAGCACGTGTGGAGACCTTGTTCTAAGGGCCTATTCTGATTGGAGAGGTGAAACCAACACTATCTTCGGGTTTGTGGTGGGCGCTGTAAAAAAAAAGTAGTTCAATCAAATGCAATGGAGTTTATTTTTGTTTCTGCTGAGATAAATATATTGTTTGGAATTTTTTTATAAAAAAAAGGAAATATGAAAAAGATCTTTCTGGTGAAATGAAATTATTGTTGTTACTAATCGTGGTGTGAAGTGCTGGATGGATTGCTAATTTACAGTTGTGATTGATTAGTTCCTCAATAATACTGATATTATTTAATAATTATTGGTAGATTTTCTTACTTACAATGACAAAAGAAGTAATAATTGTGGATATTTTAATGATTTAAAATTTGTTCAGTACCCAATGTCCCAAAAATAATTTTGGTTACTATTTTCAAAATCCACTTTTGAGTTTTTCGTTCCCCATATATTTTTCTGATATTTTAGTTACAATGGTCCAAATGAGTTCAGTGTATAATGTATCAATATAATAATATATTGATAAATAAGGAAACTATGTTTATTATTTTTCTGCCTAAGATGGCGGAGGACAATAGATTCAAATTTCTGAATCAAGTATCATGAAAATAAACCATTACTGTAACACTTTACGGTTTTATTCACTCAAATATACAGAGTGTGAATTAAAAACTTGTAAAACAATTAAAGAGTGAATCATAGACTAATTTTAAGTTCATATGAACATGAGTCCACAACCTCTTGGTTTCTGAGATCTAATCTCAGTATGGCTCTTACTTGTAGGGGGCGCCACCTACATGTCTTTTTCACTTTTTGGTACGGACCTTTATGTTTATTTTTGGTCCCTGAATACGTACCTGAAGTACTGATATTTTTTCATGAATCACCCTATACAGGGTGTTTCCTAACCTCTGTGACAAAATGAAAGGGGTGATTCTTCGCTTAATTTTAAGACGAAAATGTGGTATAACTTTTTTTAGAATTTTGCTTTGTTTCCAAAATACAGGGTGTTTAATTTTTTTTTTGATTAGTTTTTTATTTTTAATTAATTTATCTTTATTTATTTAACTTTTTTTATTTATTTAGTGTTTTTGAATTCTCCATTAAAATGATTATAATTGATTGCTGTATTTGTTAGAAAATTCAACATCAGCGATAAAATTACTTTTTGCGTCAAAACTCACTCAACTAGATTTAATTTTTTATCTCAAAAATTAGGCAAGATACGATAACAATTCAGGAGATCAAAAAGTTGCGTTTTTAGTTGAATGACCTGAGAAAAAAATGAAAATGAGACAAAAAGTCAGTGGTGTACATTTTTTTCCCAATAATATTGGTTGAAGTGCCGCTCGGGACGCCACTGTATTCGATAATTTTTATTTGTTCATGGCAAAATGAGCCCGTTATCACTACAAATACCGTTACCAAACTTCAACAAAATCGAGTGAAAGATAAATTAATTAAAAATAAAAAACTAATAAAAAAAAAAAATTAAACACCCTGTATTTTGGAAACAAAGCGAAATTCGAAAAAAAGTTATGCCAAATTTTCGTCTTAAAATTAAGCGAAGAATCACCCCTTTCATTTTGTCACAGAGGTTAGGAAACACCCTGTATATGAAAAAATGACGCTTTTAAAAATAATAAAAACGACCAAAACAACAGGTTTAAAGTTAAATTCTCAGTCATATGATTAATTATGTAACTGTTAAAAGAAAGTTTTGTTCAAGAAACTTTATTTAGTTGAAAAAAAATATATTGAGAAAACGAATGTCAACAAAAAAACAAAATCATATCAAAATGAAGTCAGGAAAAATTGATAAATAATAGAATAACACCGTGAAAAAAGTAAAACTCTTTTTTATTAAAAGTGATAAAAATTCTTGTAAAATTAAAAAAACACAATTCCCTTATATGACACAAATTTCGAAATTTAAAATATTGAATGACATTATAAATTGAATATTATGAATAACGTCAAACAACAAAACCTATACACGAGGATAAGACCACTTAAAAAAGATCTAGGCATTAAAAAAAGTGATAGGACTAAAAAAAAGATTTTTGAAATTTTTAAGAAAATAAGAATATTACACTCTAACACTAAATACTTAATAAAATTTGATCACTTTTTGTAAACATTTCAAAACAATTTTTGTTCACCTATACTCTCGCCTATTCTCGCCATTTCGAGCTCGGAAAAAAAACTAATAAAAAATAAATTAATTCATTGTTCACTGTAGGTAGATATCATAGCTATATTATAATAAAAAAAAACTGTTTAAGTACGTGAACCACGGATTTAGATATTTTCTGTTCCTTATTATCGGCTAGTTAGGGTTAGTCAGAGTTGCTTTGGGTTAGTTTAATTTTATTTTTAGTTATTTTTTGCGCTTCATTTTAGTTAGTTAGTTAACGTATTAGTTTAGATATTTTCAGTTGAATTTAGGCTAGTTTGAGTTAGCTTGTGCTCGTTTGGATTAGTTACTGTTGGTTTGGGCTCGTTTCATTTTTTTTCCATAAAAAAAAGGAAAATTATTTTTTTTATTATCTTTGAATCCGCGGGCTAGTTTTGATAGTTGTAGTCAAGTTTGAGTTAGTTTGGGTTCATTTTATTTTCAATTGAACGAAATTTGGAAACTTGCATTTGAATTCACATAATAAGTATAAATTTGTTTGAAAAACTAGAAAAATTGCATTCATTTTCTATTTTGTAGAGTGGGAAATGGTGGCTATTACTCACAAGGATGAAGAAGCGTAATAATCTGAATGAATAATAGCCATTTCCCGCGAGTAGAATACTATACTTTTTCTATGATTATGCAATAATTGAAGCGAACTTTGCAATATTTAATTTCATTTGGACGACACTTTTTGACAATTGAACTTTAAGTGAGGTTAGGTTGTTAACACAATGACTATAAAACAAGTATGGACGGTCAAATGGGATGATGGATTTGGAGGTTAACAACTTGACGAATTTTCTGATTGGCTCTTAAACTGTGGAGCAATGACATTAATTCCATTGGTTAAAAACAATTGAGTAATGAAAAAAAGCCACTGGTATAAATAACGTGACGAGTCTCATCAACCAATAGAAAAAAAATCATGAAAATCAAGTACCGTACCGTCTATGGCCGATCAGCTGATCAACCATACCATAACACACCACACGACAATCGGACAAGCCTATAACCAAACATTTCGAGCGATGATGATAATGCAAATTAATGCGATTAAATTTTGATACGTTCAAAGTCTATAAACATTTTCCAGTTCAGGCATTTGTTACATAACGTTTTAGCAGAGTGCATCAATTTCCCCACTTAACCAAAAATGGCCCAAGTTGTACCAGATTCATCATTTGATCATCCCTTAATGCAAACATGGTTGTTCTATGTTGCTGTTTTGGGTTTGAAAATGCTGGTTATGTCTCTGTTGACTGGAAGACAGAGATTCAAGAATAAGGTAAGACTATGCACCTTGATATCTCTTAAAATTGATGAAATTTGAGGGTTAGTTTGGGTTAGTGATGTGATGTTATTAATTTAACCAAGCACACGTACAGACCATAAATTATTTGCTAATTACTGGTTCATAGTACAAACATGATTGAAATAATATGTTTGACCTTTTTCTAGAAAAGGTGTAGTTGTTGTATGTTGCTCATACTCTTGACCCTTATTCCTTAATCGTTATCTTAACCTCAGATTAATAAATAAGTAATCTGAGGGCTTAACCTTGTCAGATAAGAAGAAATTATTTGGATTTGCCCCAGGAACAGATAACACACATACACTAAAGAATGGCAACGTCGCAAACACGCGCATTTTATGCTAAGCCATAAACCTAACCTAAATTGGCAAATCAAAAAAAGGGTCTTGTAAAGTTCAGGCATCCACTTAAAGAACAATTCAAACTCAAAAAAATGCTGGATAAATAATTCCAAAACAAACTCAATTTTGATCAGAATTTAGTGCGAAAACTCCTTTAGATGACAGCTTCGTCACATTGTCACAAGCTTCATATTAGGTGTGTTTGTTATGCTCCACTAGTGCACACTTTTCTACACTACAACACTCAGTGTGGCTTTATTTGTGAAATGTTTTCTGTTTTCCAGGATAGAATATCTTCACTAGTTTAGTAAAGCTATTCTATCCTAAAAAACAGACAAACATTCCACAAACAAAGCCACACTGAGTGTTGTAGTGTAGAAAAGTGTGCACTAGTGGAGCATAACAAACACACCTATTATGAAACTGAGATGCAATGTTGTCAAATATACCCAAACTTCTTGAAAACCATGATAATTTTTGCGTTTACTTGACTTTGATTTAAAAAAGTACACGCTAAGAACAGTACAGTTTAATAATCCAAACTAATTATTGCATACACAAAAATTTATATTATTAATTTTGTGAACAACTTTTAACTACCTTATTACATTTAACGCGATATCTCATGTTTAAATATGAAAAAAAATCGAAAAATAGCAAATAAATAATTGAATGATTCAATGAAAAAGAAAAATTAAACAACCATTTAAAAATATTACAAAGAAATCATCTCTGATTCACACCAACACATATCAAAACTAACCCAAACAAACAAAAACTAACCGAAACCAACCGTAACTAACATGAATTAACCAAAAGTAACTCAAACAAACCAAATCCAACCGAAACTAATCAAAACTAATTGAAACTAACCAAAAGTATACGCCTTACCAACCCATTCTCAATAAAGAAAAGATATGCACTTGGCAACACTGCGCGAACGTTGGTCGTTGTTTAGTAAGTAGTGACTTGACAATCTTGACATTTAGATTATCGACAATATTGAATTCGCGATCAGTTGTAGATCAAATTTTTAAAGTAACTGGAGTTGTGCATTTAAATGAATCACAATAATTGGAACAAACAAAAGTGTTTAATTCGGCAAAAAAGTGATTCATCCAGCATTTTTCCTCTTAAGAATAGTAAAACTAAAGACAATTGTCCACATTCACCGTCGAAAAGTACAAAATACGTGCATACCTTAATGTATGATATTGCTTAGTTCGATAAATTCCTAAAAACTCATTCTCAACTCAAAAACCACTCACCAATGAATTCGTCGTACTTCAATCTATCGTTTCCATCCACTTTTCACCATTGTTCCACGTTTTATTTCGCACAAACACTTAAAACAACCCCGCAAAAGTCCGCGTACATTCACCATCTTGTACCGGTCAAAATGGACAAGGACAGGGAACGGGAAACTAAGGAACTAGAATAAATGAATCAGTTCACTTGTCAGAGTAGCAGGGAGTGACATATTTGCATTGTTTAGGTGAATCAGCTACTCGTGGATTAGCTTGTCATGTAAAACAATTATGGGCTGAGTTCGGGTATTAGGTGTGTTTGTTATGCCCCACTAGTGCACACTTTTTTACACTTTTCTACACTACAACACTCTGTGTGGCTATTTTTGTTTGTTTTTCACGATGGAATATCTTTACTTAACGTACTAACGCTTTTGGAGAATTTTATTTACACTGATAGCCATAAGTTACAAAAATCAATCTGCATTACACTATCCTACTCCGGTATATGTCAGAGAGTATTGACGTGGCACTAAATTTCAGTTGCTAAGGGCCTGTATACACTGCAGTTTATAAATGCGTTTTGTGTTTGCGGTTTAATATACAGGATGTTTCTGAAATGACTGTACAACGTTTAACCACAATTTGGCAGGTGCAAAGACATGAAAAAATCTTCAAAATCTCAAACATGATATTACCACAATTTTACAAAAATTTTTAGGAAATCCCTTCAAACTTCTTCATGAATTTACATTATTTCGACAATCTCAAATTTATTCTAGGCCTTCATCAACCCAGAAGATGCCGCTGCCAATAAAGTCAAAGTCAAGTCCCATGACGATGTTGAACGTGTTAGACGGTAAAATAAACACTCATTAGACATTATGTAACATTTAATTTCTCACAGAGCTCACCTTAACGACCTGGAAAACATTCCAGTTTTCTTCGCGGTCAGCTACGTCTACCTCACCACCAACCCCTCCACGTTTCTAGCTCAGAACCTCATCAGGATCTTCACTTTGGCTAGAATCATGCACACTCTGGTCTATGCTGTTGTGGTGGTTCCTCAGCCAGCCAGAGCTATAGCTTGGGGTGCTGCGTACTTTATTACAGGGTACATGGCTGTGGCTTCTATTTTGCATTATTTGTAACTTTTATTGTACTGTTTCGTAATAAATCGTAATAAAATTACACCCCCATAATTAGTTCTACTGATTTCCAGTAATTACACGTTCTACTGGGTATTGTACGGTAGTGAACATTTTTCTAATAGCATCAGTATTAGTTCCATTTTCCAAGGTACTAATTCCAGTGATAATTCCGATAATGCTACTCTTTCTACTTTTAAGGTATTAATTCATGTCCATTCTTGTCTGTTTATTTTGAGGTTAGGTCTGTGACTGTTCCCGGCATCAGCAGTTACTAAACAGGATTTTTTTTTCAATTCCCGGCAGTTACTCTGTCGGCAGTTAGTTTTAGGAGAAGTTTTCATCCATTCCGGAAGTTATTTTTAGGGGAAGTTTGTGTCCATTCTTGTCAGTTAATTCAAGGGGAAATTTGTTGTTCCCGGCAGTTGCTTGATGAGAAGTTTGTGCGTCAGTTACTTTGAGGGAAAGCCTACTGGTCCCCAGTTACTTCAAGAGGAAGTTTATATCCATTCCCGGCAGTTTATTTTAGGGGAAGTCTATGTCAATTCTTGTCTTTTAATTTAAAGGGAAGTTTTTGACTGTTCCCAGCAGTAACTAAGGAGGATTTCTTTTCAATTCCCAGCAGTTACTTGTAGGGGAAGTTTGTGTTCATTCTTATCAGTTAATTGGAAGGGAAGTTTGTGATTATTCCCCGCATTTACTCAGGATGGATCTTGTTTTCAATTCCAGGCATACTCGAAGGTTTTTTTTCCAATACCCTCCGTTTACTTGAAGGAAAGTTAGTTGAATTCCCGAAAGTTTGGGAGGATTTTTTTTTCATTCCCGGTAAGTCAAGAGGAAATTCTTGTTCAATTCCCTGCAATTACTTATGGTGAAATTTTCATCGATTCCCCTCAACCCAACTTGACACCAATTAACACAACTTGATACAGCGAACTAGCTGAACTTGACACAAACTAACCCAACTTGATACGAACTAACCCAACTTGACATAAACTAACTCAACTGGACAAAAACTAACCCAACTTGACACAAACTAACTAAAGCTGCCACAAACTAGCCCGACATGACACAAACTAACCCAACTTGACACAAATAACTAACCCAACTGGACACGAACCAACCCGACTTGACACAAACTAACCCAACTTGACACGAACTAACTAAACTTGACACAAACTAACTCAACTTGATACAAACGAACCCAACTTGACACAAACTAACACAACTTGACACTGCAAACTAACTGAACTTGACACAAACTAACTCAAGTTGCCACAAACTAGCCCGACTTGACACAAACTAACTCAACTGGACACGAACCAACCCAACTTGACACAAACTAACCCAACTTGACACAAACTAACTCAACTTGATACAAACGAACCCAACTTGACACAAACTAACACAACTTGACACTGCAAACTAACTGAACTTGACAGAGACCAACCCAACTTCACACAAACTAACTCAAGTTGCCACAAACTAACCCAACTTGACACAAACTAACCCAACTGGACACGAACCAACCCAACTTGACACAAACTAACCCAACTTGACACGAACTAACTGAACTTGACACAAACTAACTCAACTTGATACAAACGGACCCAACTTGACATAAACTAACACAACTTGACACTCCAAACTAACTGAACTTGACACAGACCAACCCAACTTGACACAAACTAACTAAACTTGACACAAACTAACTCAACTTGATACAAACGAACCCAACTTGACACAAACTAACACAACTTGACACTGCAAACTAACTGAACTTGACACAAACTAACTCAAGTTGCCACAAACTAGCCGGACTTGACACAAACTAACTCAACTTGCCACAAACTAACCCAACATGACACAAACTAACCCAACTGGACACGAATCAACCCAACTTGACACAAACTAACCCAACTTGACACGAACTAACTGAACTTGACACAAACTAACTCAACTTGATACAAACGAACCCAACTTGACACGGCAAACTAACTGAACTTGACACAGACCAACCCAACTTGACACAAACTAACTCAAGTTGCCACAAACTAGCCCGACTTGACACAAACTTACTCAACTTGTCACAAACTAACCCAACTTGACACAAACTAACCTGACTAGACACGAACCAACCCAACTTGACACAAACCAACTCAACTTGACACAACCCAATAAACATTTGTGTTTATATAATATTGACTGCTACTATTATAACACCTATATTATAAAACCTCCAGTCATATATTTAGTAACGGTAATATTTCTGCAACTCTTATAAACCCCTTTAAGATCTTAAATGTGGCATTTATAAAGGTTGCAAACACCATTGATTAGTAACGCTATATAACTCTAAGTTATGTTGCCAGAAGTAACAGAACTATTGTGGTAACCTCTATAAATCTCACTATATAACCTTGCTCAAACACCGTTGGAGATATAATGTAGTCGTGTATATATTGTGGTTACCTTTATAAAACTTGTTTATAATGGTTCTGGAAATATTTCCATTACCAATATTTCGTTACCTCTTTCTGTCAAATCTGTCATTTGTCATTTCATCAAGTATTTGGACCACGTATTTTCTTCTCTCTCTGGCACAACGTTGTATCGATCGTTTATGCATAATGTCTTTTTCTATTCCCGTTGAAGTTTGTCTTGTCTAGATCAAACATAAAATGAAGAACCATGTGAAGTGTCAGCAAAGAAAGACCGGGCGGACATTATATAGACTACTCTTCTTAGCAATGGCAATGATCATATAATTGAGAGAGCGGCTGAGTCTCATCAGAATTTGGTTGCATGCGAATCGATTTTTACTGTGAAAGTGGCCAAGATACTTCAAAAAAAGCAACGGGCCACTAATATACCCAGTGAGAAGTATTTTCTGTTCAGTATTGTATAAAGTATAACACCTACAAACTTTGATATCATACCGATTTTTATGAAAAATGACTTTTTTATATGCCAACATTGGACAAGAACACGTTTTTTTCAATGAAATAACTGGAATTATTGTTTTTTTCATCGTTCGTTTTGATTATTTTTGGGTGGTGATAAAACAATCATGGCGGAATGGGTTTGGTAACGTTATATACCTTGAAGTAGCATAATATCACTAATAGAGATGTTATCTAACTGGAAGTGATAATATATATCATATGGCGTTGATATAAATCTTAAAAGCCTCTAAAATGTATTTATATAATATAGGTGTGTTTGTTATTTCGGGGTAGGGTAGAGTAGTGCAGACTGCTGGTGTAAGTCATGGCTGTCAGTGTAAAGGAGATTCAACAAACGCGTTCGTGCAGATTCTGCAAATATTCTAACCTAAAAAATAAACAATTAAAAACAAAACAACGATGGATGATTCGAATAGTAATGTTAAAGTATAAGGGATTATATTGTCTGAAGTTTTTGACGATGATGATGATTCCTCATCTTCAAGTTCTGATTCTGAAGACAGCTTAACCGTAATAATTTTAAATAAACATGACCGCAAAAGAAGCGAAACTGGTAGGTATAAAGAGTTTTTTGAAACTGTAGTGCTTGGTGTATGTCTATACGGATATTGAATTCGCATTGGCAGAGATTTATACGACGAATTATCTTGATATCTACAATTAAGTCAATATACTCTATCAACAGTTGTGTTTGATTTAGGCTAGCATGTTAGATAAGTCACTGCTCACTGCAGCAGTGCATAGCTTGGCTTGGGATCATTATCGCGTGATCGCTGCTTATGTTGATTTTTGAGAGTTTATGAGAAGTGTTGCGATTTCCAAATCTAAACAGGAAAGGAAATTGAATAACAATAAAAAATATAAATGAATACAAAGCTTACCAGAATCGCATCTTTTTGCATCTTGATTGGATAAAAAGATTTCATATTATGTTTGATCGGAGTCTATATCTTATACTGTATACATTCACTTTCACTATTTTCATCACCCATTTTGATTTACCTATTTGATAAGATCCACAATCGGATTCCGCCTGGATTTTTCACTACAAATTTTCCTTTTTGTTTGTTTACAAAATACCTGTCAAAATACACGAAATAGGCTCCCCTTCCTATTCTACACTACGCTACACTTGACACACCTCCTCTTGACCTGGGGTAGCGAATGCAGTAATGGGCAACCTACCCTGATATAACAAACACTCTAAACTGTTTGCACTAACAACATAACAAACGCCGTATGGCAGAAAGGTGTAGTTTCGTGTGCACTAGTGGAGAATAACAAACAGACCTTATATTATAAAGCGTTAGGTACTGAAAGTTATTTTATATTATATCCTTCGCTTCAAGGTGGAGAGGTAACCCGGCGTCATGGTGGGCGTCTGATTCGTTCACTACATATGACGGCATATGATCAGACAAAGCAGAACGATCGAATACGTCACGTGATATAGGTGTTGTTTATATCACGTGACATACTTGATCGATCTGCTCTGCCTGGTCACATGTAGTTTGTTTATATCTTTAACAGCTAGGATCTGAACGGAGCATAAGGTGTGTTTGTTATTTTGGTGTAGGATAGTGTAATGGTGATTGATAGTGTAATAATTTATGGCTATACTAGTGTATAGGAAATTCACCAAACGCGTTAGTAGTTTAGTGCAGATATTCTAAACTGAAAAACAGACAAACATTTCACAATCAAATCCATACCGAGTGTAGCAGTGTATAAAAGTATAGATTCGTGTGCACTAGTAAGTGGAGGATAACAAACACACCTGTTATCTTGAAACTTTTGAGTGTTCTGTTCCTGGTTACCAAACAAGTAGATTTGTCTTCTCAAGTATTCTCAAATAGGTTGGTGCAACGATTATTCGACGTCGTTGGGTTGGTGCAATCGGCCATATATTATGTAGGAACGAGTTTGGTGAATTCTCTTTACACTCTGGTTGCCATAAAGTTATACCAGCAATCTCGACTACAATATCCTACACAGAAATAACAAACACAATATTCGGTAAACGTTGATCAACAATGTTCATCACTTCTTTCAAGGCTCGTTGTGTTATATTTGAAGTCGCAAGCCCACTTTTTAAAATCCTTCTTAAGCTGTTCATTTGCCGTGTATTCTAACTCATAACTATGCAAATTGTCATAATCGTCATCAAGTTCAATAAACCATTAAGTATTGAATTCATTATCATCATTTTCTTCTACAACAGATCCAATACTGCAGCTATGATTAGTTTGGTCGATAACTTCTGGGCGGTGGACCTCTCTTATTGTATTGGGCTTGAGATCCTTAATAATTGATGGTACAGAATTCAGGATTTTGCCAAAGTTTTTTGACATTTTACGGCGATATAAAGTGCTGCACTTTTTTTCCATTTATCCATGATCACTATCAAAACACTAATTAGTATCTCCTCATGAGACGTGTACACACAATCACTCTGTCATTATTGTTTATCGACATCTCTGCCCAAATGCATATGCGCGTGGGGAAACGTCATTCAAAGTTTTTATAATGGTAATGTAGCTTGCTGAAGCTTGCAGAGATGTAAAGAGGAAGCGAAGTTATATAGAGGAGACGAACGTCACTAATAATATCACCAAGAGTTTCATAACAACACCAGAGTTATAAATTATTTATAAAGGTTGTTGACAACACTATTATGTAACAAAAGGTGTTGTGTTTACATAAAAGAGGTTACAATGAACTCTATATAAACTCTTTATAAATCCGTTAGTAACAGTTACTAAAAGTTTTATTAAATGGTGATGGAAACAATTATAAACCTTGATTATATACCTGTAGGTTATAGTAACCTTATACCCCCGTTATAAAACCAGGTTACTAAAAGGTACCCACTATAAAACTCCGGAACCTTTTTATATAACTATATTACTCCTACATAGCCATTATATATCTTCATGTTACCCCAGCAAACCAAGCGCGATCGGCAAACAAGCGGCCGCCATTCGGAACGCGCGGTTCTCTGGTGGCTGATGTAGCCATGATCTGGACCTCCGTCGGCCCAGATCGGGAATACCGTTCCATAATTGTACAGAGAACGGATTTCCGCCGGCACCTTGATGGCAAACCGAGAACGGTTTTTGGTTTTCGGGCCGAAAGTGGCTACTTCTCGGAAACTCGCTACCGGGATGCCGTATTTCGGGGTGGCACAGGCCCGCAAGATGATTTGCCGGCTACGTAAACCATCTCACGGACCACGAACGGTTAGATAGCGGTCTGCCGCAAAGTCTCCTTTATAATGCGCATTTAAATTTCGCGCAGCTTCATTTTACATTTTTCACGCCACCGTGAAATTAACAAACATGTTCATTTCCATGAGTGTCATTGCGGCGTCCATTGTTGTGTGTTGTGTTTTGGTTTTCTTTGGGAATCTTTTTGATCTGTTAGACACTTTTACCAGTATTTTTGTAATTCGTGTGTTATGTGCCGTGATAGTGATTATAATTTTTGTACTAAACCTGCTTCAGTCACATTTCTAATGAAGACTTCCTGATTTCAAGGATGCTTTGCCACCGGCAGGTTCGCAGACGAATGAATAACACTTCAAAATAATCTGTGAGTACGCATTCATACAAACTCTATAGCTTTCTTGGAATCTGTCAATCGATTTTACTTCTATAAATGGATCTTCAAGTGGTTATTGTGTATTTCTATTCGAACAAGATGTTATTATCAATAATTCCCAATCAACTTCTCAAATTGTCCGTTCCTAATCTAAAATTTGTAACTTCTGTTGTCACTATACTAACTATGGTCACAGATTTTAGCAAAATCCAGTGAATGTATCGAAGTATTTTTCATTAAAGTGTTATTGTTCTAAGGAGCTAAGGAAGCCAGGCCGAGGCATCATCAAACGGGACAGATTCCGAAATAGATGCTAAAGGCAATTGGTTAGAAAAATGGTTTTTTGTTAGGGTTTTTGGTTCAACTGTGCCATTTTTTATGACTTAGTTTTAGAAACTCATGTATTTTTTTAAAATTACGTTTGTGTTTTGACTTAGTTTACCCAAAGACACATTCAAGTCTGGATTCTAGACATGATCTGAACACAAAGTTTATATTTTTTTCCATACATATATTTTCATGTGAATAATGAGAGCTAGAATATAGGCATAATGTACATCAATGTATTTTTTCCCGTCCGATTTTTTTATATCTAATACTTAGTTTGTTGTTTACATTAATAATAAGTATTGTTTTTTAAGTCTACCTGTGCATTTTAGTCATAATTTTCCGTTACTTATGATATTGTTACATTGTTCAATGGATATTGGATTTGTTCACATTTCAAAAATCTGTTGGTTATTAAAAAAATAAGTTTTTCTTCTGAAAATAGGTACCTTTGTCATTTTTATGTAGTGTGACGTGTGACTAATAAACTGTCTGCTGAAAAGTGCTTTATTCTCTTTCGTACTTCTACAAACTTGTAGTGATTATGAATTATTGTTTCAATAACGAAGTTACTTGCACAAAATTTCAGATTTTGATGTAGAAAAAATGTAAAATATATTTTTCTCAATACTTCTTCAATAACATGGTAGGATGTTTCGCAGAAGCTTTTTCCTAAACTTCGTTAATGCGTTCTCAAAGTTTTTTTTTATTTAATCAAGGATTGTCAGATTACTACAGGTTGCCAAAATTAATTCACTTGAATAGTGGGTTATAATAAGTTTATAATTTCAATTTTTACTTTATAAATATTTCACAGCAACCATGAAGTATCAATATAAATATTTTGTTCCGGATTGGTATAAACATAACTAGTCTACATAAATGTATTGTATGCAATTTTAACTTAACGGAGATTTTGTCTTGAACAATAAACCAATCTTAAATTTTAGAGTGGTTGATTTTTTTAAGGCAAACTTTCTATGAAGTTAAATGGTAATTGAACAATACCTAATCTATGTCAACTGGCGATTTTTAATAAACTAATCAAAAACAAAATTATTTTGAGGCGCCTGCGCTTTCGTCTGGCCGATTAATGGAGTATTGCCCCTTGCGAGCCACCGCTGGCCTGCCGTGCACAAACCGAGCCGGCAGCCAGCTATCCATTATCGGCCCGCTCACGGTTATTCATAGGATTTGCCGCGGCTGAATAGTGAATAGTTGGCTAGCCGCCTTTTAGCCGCCTTTCGGCCTGGCGGACATGCCCTGCCTACACGCCGAGCCGGCAAGCGTGTTCGGGCCGAGACCGGCAGTTCGGCAAATCGCTTATGTCCCGTTTCCGGACCAGCCAATCGGTGTTTGTTGGGACCATTAGTTGCGAGAAATGTTTATTGGGAAACTAACTCAACTTGACACAAACTACTCCAAACGAAACCAACTTGACACAAACTAACTTAACTTGACACAAACTAACTCAACATGACACAAACTACTCCAAACGAAACCAACTTGATACAAACTAACTTAACTTGACACAAACTTTCACAACTTGACACGGCAAACTAACTGAACATGACACAGACCAACCCAACTTGACATGAATCAACCCAACTTGACATAAACTAACCCAACCTGACACGAACTAACTGAACTTTACACAAACTAACTCATCTTGACAGAAACTGACCCAACTTGGCACAGCGAGGTAACTGAACATGACACAAACTGACCCAACTTGATACGAACTAACCCAACTTGACACAAACTAACTCAACTTGACAAAAACTAACCCAACTTGACCCAAACTAACTCAACTAGACACGAACCAACCCAACTTGACACAAACTAATTCAAGTTGCCCCAAACTATCTCGACTTGACACAAACTAACTCAACTTGCCACAAACTAACCCAACTTGACACGAACTAACCCAACTTGATACGAACTAACCCAGATTGACACAAACTAACCCAACTTGACACGAACTAACTGAACTTGACACAAACTACTCCCAACGAACCCAACTTGACACAAACCAACACAACTTGACAAAAACTAACCCAACTTGACACAAACTAACCCAACTTGACACGGACTTACTGAACTTGACACAAACTACTCCCAACGAACCCAACTTGACACAAACCAACACAACTTGACACGGCAAACTAACTGAACTTGACACAGACCAACCCAACTTGACACGAACTAACTGAACTTGACACAAACTACTCCAAACGAACCCAACTTGACATGAACTAACCCAACTTGATATAAACTAACCCAACCTGACACGAACTAACTGAACTTGACACAAACTACTCCAAAGGAACCCAACTTGACACAAACTAACACAACTTGATACGGCGAACTAGCTGAACTTGACACAAACTAACCCAACTTGACACGAACTAACCCAACTTGACACAAACTAACTCAACTTGACGCAAACCAACTCAACTTGACACAAACTAACCCAACTTGATACGAACTAACCCAGATTGACACAAACTAACACAACTTGACAAAAACTAACCCAACTTGACACGAACTAACTGAACTTGACACAAACTACTCCAAACGAACCCTACTTGACACGACAAACTAACTGAACTTGACACAGACCAACCCAACTTGACATGAACTAACCCAACTTGATATAAACTAACCCAACTTGACACAAACTAACCCAACTTCACATAAACTAACTCAACTTGACACAAAACTAACTGAACTTGACACAAACTAACTCAACTTGACATGAACTAACCAATCTTTAATTATTTTGACTATCGAATAACCAAGTCCAAATAACAATAGAGCCGATATGTATTTTGCCGATCGATCACCAAGTAGGATCGATGACGCTAATATGTGTGAAATTTTGACAGCGGTTTAATTAATTTGTTATCAAGTGCTAAATAAAGATTTATTATTATTTGGTTTGGTTGTTCTGTGTTGCTGTTTTAGGGCTAAAAATGTTGCTCATGTCCCCCTTGAATCTAGGAGTGAAAACAAAACAGATACAAACAAGGTAAACAATTTATTTGAGACCTTTTCCAGTCCTGAAGATGTCGTTCTATTTAAAACCAAAGTTACATCCATGAAGATGTCAGACGTCAAATTAGACGTTTCTTCACAGGGTTCATCTATGGTCAGCAACCATCATGACTTTCAAACCGCTTCCTTCATCAATATTTACAAGTATACAATAAATTAAGTACTGTCGCCATACTGTTCGCGCAACATCCCTGTCGGATTGGCAATGTGATGATTCAACTTTAAATGATTCCTCAAATACCGCTTCTGTCTAAAGCTCTGTTCGCACAAGCTACAAATAAACGGCTTGTCCTCCGAATGAATCAACGTGTGTCTCTTCAGCTCGTACTTCAACCTAAAACTCCTACCGCACGTTTCACACGCAAACGGTCGTTCACCGGTGTGCTTAGTCATGTGCACCTGCAACGCTGCCCTTGTGCGCATCTTCAACGGACAATCTGCGCATGGAAAAGGAAACTCTGTGCTATGACTGCGGTTATGCGCAAACAACGACGCCTTTTGCTTGAAAGCTTTGCTGCAAACATTGCACACGTATGGACGCTCGTTCGTATGAATGCGCCTGTGCTCCTCCACATTACGCCTCGTGGCGAAAAAACGCCCGCAAATGTCACAGTCGAACTTCTTTATTCCCTTGTGGGTTTCATTAAGATGCCGGATCAAACCTTGCGGTACGCGGAAGTTTTTGTCGCATATATTGCACGTGTACGGACGTTCTCCCGAGTGAATGCGCAGATGGTACTTGAATGTGTACACAGAGTACAAACACTTGCCGCAGTCAGCGCACTTGTAATAGGTCTTGCCGTCAACGTCAAATTTGGCCTTTTCGATTTCGTCCGGATCAACGTTGGACGAGTGTTGTTTGACGTGATTTACTCGTTTCTTTTTCACTTCAGGTGTTTCTTTTGTAACTTCTGATTCTAGTTGCTGGGTGAAGATGGGGGAGCAGTCGAACGTGTAGATGTCAGATTGTTCTTCATCAGAGGCTATGATTGTGGTTTCAAGTTCGAGACATGCGTCAGTGTCTACCATTAGCTGCGCAGTTGGGTGGGCGTCTTTTATTGGTTCGGTTGCAACCCTGCGATTGGAATATACTTGATAGAACTGTCACCAAGGCTTGTCCATATTTTATATCTCATTGACAAGTAATCTGTCACAATCTTACCATAACCTCACTTTTTGCGAAAATGGAACAACACTCTCTCCATTGCACTCCGTACTACGTACCTGGATTTATTATTGAAAGTAGAGATAGCGAAAGTTACGGATATCTATCTCTTTCTAACCCATTGGAGAGGGATGACACACTTAATGATTCGTTGTCAACAACGACCGGGTCTTTTCCAGGTACATAGTATGGAGTTCAATGACTTTCTCAATCAAAATGTAATACGCATGACAGATGAAGATCGTCCGCCATATTGTAATTGTCTAAGATAGTCAAGGCAGGTCCATATTTTATACATTATTGTCAACCCATCTGTCACAATCTTACCATAACCTCACATTCAGAAAAAATGGAAAATATTGCAATAAAACAATTATCTCTCCCTAACTCTATCTTTCTCATCACCACTTTATCTCTTTTGTAAGACGAAAAGACCTCTATTCTCTCGCTGCTAACTACCAAGCGCTAATTTTTTGAACGCTTGCTTCGTTGAATGCTCTTAAAATAAATGCTTAACCCCCATATGCACCGTAGAAATCTAATCCGGATGAAGACTTCATCGCGATTATTTTCCATAAGGTGGTATGGAAGATAATCGCGATAAAGACTTCATCCGGATTAGATTTGTACGGTGCATATGGAGGTTAGTAATGAACACAAGCACCAAAGTCCATATTTCATACTTCATTGTCAACCCTTCTGTCACAATCCTACCATAACCTCACTTTCACCAAAAATAAGAAACGTCAATGAAACCGTTCTCTCTGTCCCTTTCTTTCTCATCACCGTCACATACTATTTCTTTTGCAAGACGAAAAGTGTGAAGCGACCTTAGAAAAATACTCTCTTATTGCCATATTGTTTGACAAAAGCATCAAAGCCTCTCCATATTTTATATCTCATCGTCACCCATCTGCCACAATAAAACTTCATCTTTTGCATGACAAAAAGTGTGAAGCGACCTTCAAATCATTGAACAGTCACAAAAACACCAAAGCCTGTCCATAATTGATACTTCATTGTCATTAATCAGACCAACATAACCTCACTCTCAGTCAAGAAAACAACATACAGTCACATCCTTTATGACTTTATTTACGCACTTACGTTTCATCACTGGAAACCTCATCAACCTCACAGGTAATCACCTCACTCAATTCCTGTGTTTCCACATAATGATAAGACCTCAATCTTCTATCGGCCTCCACACTGGCCTGCACCAAATCATGCCAAGCCAGCAACGTTGAGGCGCATTGCCAGCAACATTGAAGAGGCAGAGTGTCTGTTTCTGGATAATAAATAATAGATTAACTCCATTAATAGATGGTGCAATTCTTACCTGATACTGTAATAGGTAAGTACTGGTTCATTTTACCGGGTAAGTCGTTGGTAACTCCATCTTCTGAGTACAAGCCGATTAGTTTGTCGCTTTGATTGGCACACAACCTACAAATGACGCTGGTGCTTATCATGCGGGTTTCGTCCAGTTCTATTGATAGGTTTATTAGTTGGGTTTCTTCTATTGCCATTGTTGATTCTATAAAATCTAAATCCACAATTCAAACTTATATTTTGATGATGACATACTGAACCATACCTCAATATGTTAATCTATAGAGCTAACTCCATCATCATTACATAAATTAGGCCTGAAAATTTCAAATTTCACTCAAAAAGCCGCCAAAACTCACTTTTGTATTATTTTTCTAGTGTAAATCGTACCAGCACGATCACAAAGACAAAGGCGGATAATAACAACAACAAATATGGCTGAATTGTCTGTCAATCTTGTCAACTGTTCTTGTAAGGTTTACATTCAATTTGTTTTCGAATTTGAACTGTCAAATTTCCGCTTGTCAAATGGGAATAATATGCTATCATGTACATCGTATTTGTGTTCAAAGTAACGCTCGATGTTTTAGGGTGCTGGCAACACCGCGAGAGGCTGACGTTATACTTATAAATGAAGGATCAGTGCGTTTTTTATTTTTTTATTTGAGATTTGACCTCTGTAGGTTTATGTTTGAGTTATTTCAGGTCCATTATAGTAAAAATGCCCAGGAATTAATTTTTTCACTATTCATTTGGAACGCCCTGTATATATGTTTTAGAGGGATATGAAAGGAGTTTTGGTATATTCTCGAGTAAGCTGATTCTATTGCGGACAATTTGACGTTAAAACCAACCCTCTATCACTTTTTTGAAAAAAATTACAGTAAAAAAATGCAAGGAAGACGTTTTTCTTGAAACTTTTTACTGTGCGTCACCCTGTATATTTTTAAGGGGGTTATGGAGGAGTTTTGGCATATTCCCGTTGTTCATTTCCCAACAATTTGACTTTTGAACCAACCCTCTATCAAAATTTTCAAGAAAGTTATGTTGAAAAATGTCTAGGAAGTCGTTTTTGTTGATACTAAATTTTTTTACTTTTGGACGCCCTGTATATTTTCAAGAGGATTGTGGAAGGGTTTTGGTATATTCTGGTTGAATCTTAATGTATTGCTGACAATTTAACGTTTGAATCAACCCTCTATCATCATTTCAAATTAAAGGATGTCTAGGAAGTCGTTTTTGTCGAAACTCAAAATTTGTAGTTTGGGACGCCTTGTATATTTTCAACGAGGCTACGGAGGAGTTTTGATGAATTCTTATTGAAGCTGGTTCTATTGCTGTCAATTTGACGCTTGAATCAATTCTCTATCATCATTTTCAAGAAAGTTATGGTAAAAAATGTCTAAAAAGTCATTTTTGTTGAAATTTAAAATTTTTACTTTCGGACGCCCTATAAATTTTCAAAGGGATTATGGGGGAGTTTTGCTATGTTCTCATTAGAACGTATTCGATTGCTGACAATTTGACGTTTGAATCAAGCCTCTATCATCATTCTCAAGAAAGTTATGGTGAAAAATGTCTAAAAAGACAATTTTGCTGAAATTTAAAATTTTTACTTTGGGACGCCCTGTAAATTTTCAAGGGGATTATGGGGGAGTTTTGCTATATTCTCATTAAAACGTATTCCATTGCCGACAATTTGACGTTTGAATCAAGCCTCTATCATCACTTTTAAAAAAGTTACAGCAAAAATTGTTTATGAAGTCGTTTTTGTCGAAATTCAAAATTTGTAGTTTGGGACGCCTTGTATATTTTCAACGAGGCTATGGAGGAAATTCGGTAAATTTTTGTTGAAGGTGGTTCTATTGCTGTCAATTTGACGCTTGAATCAATTCTCTATCATCATTTTCAAGAAAGTTATGGTGAAAAATGTCTAAAAAGACATTTTTGCTGAAATTTAAAATTTTTACTTTGGGACGCCCTGTAAATTTTCAAGGGGATTATGGGGGAGTTTTGCTATATTCTCATTAAAACGTATTCCATTGCTGACAATTTGACGTTTGAATCAAGCCTCTATCATCACTTTCAAAAAAGTTACAGCAAAAATTGTCTATGAAGTCGTTTTTGTCGAAACACAAAATTTGTAGTTTGGGACGCCCTGTATATTTTTAACGAGGCTATGGAGGAAATTTGGTAAATTCTTGTTGAAGGTGGTTCTATTGCTGTCAATTTGACGCTTGAATCAATTCTCTATCATCATTTTCAAGAAAGTTATGGTGAAAAATGTCTAAAAACTCATTTGTGATGAAATTTAATTTTTTTACTTTGGGACGCCCTATAAATTTTCAAGGGGATTATGGGGGAGTTTTGCTATATTCTCATTAAAACGTATTCCATTGCTGACAATTTGACGTTTGAATCAAGCCTCTATCATCACTTTTAAAAAAGTTACAGCAAAAATTGTCTATGAAGTCGTTTTTGTCGAAATTCAAAATTTGTAGTTTGGGACGCCCTGTATATTTTCAACGAGGCTATGGAGGGGTTTTGGTAAATTCTTGTTGAAGGTGGTTCTATTGCTGTCAATTTGACGCTTGAATCAATTCTCTATCATCATTTTCAAGAAAGTTATGGTGAAAAATGTCTAAAAACTCATTTTTGTTGAAATTTAAAATTTTTACTTTGGGACGCCCTGTAAATTTTCAAGGGGATTATGGGGGAGTTTTGCTATATTCTCATTAAAACGTATTCCATTGCTGACAATTTGACGTTTGAATGAAGCCTCTATCATCACTTTCAAAAAAGTTACAGCAAAAATTGTCTATGAAGTCGTTTTTGTCGAAATTCAAAATTTGTAGTTTGGGACGCCCTGTATATTTTTAACGAGGCTATGGAGGAAATTTGGTAAATTCTTGTTGAAGGTGGTTCTATTGCTGTCAATTTGACGCTTGAATCAATTCTCTATCATCATTTTCAAGAAAGTTATGGTAAAAAATGTCTAAAAAGTCATTTTTGTTGAAATTTTAAATTTTTACTTTGGGACGCCCTGTAATTTTTCAGGGGATTATGGGGGAGTTTTGCTATATTCTCATTAAAACGTATTCCATTGCTGACAATTTGACGTTTGAATGAAGCCTCTATCATCACTTTCAAAAAAGTTACAGCAAAAATTGTCTATGAAGTCGTTTTTGTCGAAATTCAAAATTTGTAGTTTGGGACGCCCTGTATATTTTTAACGAGGCTATGGAGGAAATTTGGTAAATTCTTGTTGAAGGTGGTTCTATTGCTGTCAATTTGACGCTTGAATCAATTCTCTATCATCATTTTCAAGAAAGTTATGGTAAAAAATGTCTAAAAAGTCATTTTTGTTGAAATTTAAAATTTTTACTTTGGGACGCCCTGTAAATTTTCAAGGGGATTATGGGGGAGTTTTGCTATATTTTCATTAAAACGTATTCCATTGCCGACAATTTGACGTTTGAATCAAGCCTCTATCATCACTTTCAACAAAGTTACAGCAAAAATTGTCTATGAAGTCGTTTTTGTCGAAATTCAAAATTTGTAGTTTGGGACGCCCTGTATATTTTTAACGAGGCTATGGAGGAAATTTGGTAAATTCTTGTTGAAGGTGGTTCTATTGCTGTCAATTTGACGCTTGAATCAATTCTCTATCATCATTTTCAAGAAAGTTATGGTGAAAAATGTCTAAAAAGTCATTTTTGTTGAAATTTAAAATTTTTACTTTGGGACGCCCTGTAAATTTTCAAGGGGATTATGGGGGAGTTTTGCTATATTCTCCTTAAAACATATTCCATTGCTGACAATTTGACGTTTGAATCAACCCTCTATCATCATTTTTAAGAGAGTTACAGTAAAAAATGTCCAGAAAGTCATTTTTTTGAAATACAATGTTTGATGTGGAGTCATTTGACTACTTTGACAAGTGACAGTTTGTGCTATTTTCACCATCAATCAAAGCAACAATACCTTGTAAAACCGGTTTTATTAGTTAAAAAACTAAAAATCTATCCATAAAATCCACAAACGAAAACTCCTTTCTATCTTATCATTAGCATAGAGTACAAAACTACATACTAAAATATACGTTGCCGCTACGCTAATATCTATGTACACGGTATAAATCAAAAATGTTATAATCCGAAACATTCCACGAACTTAACATATTAGGAACTGTATAAATAATTAACGGAAACGGAAAATGAAAAACCTTAAGTACTACTCCTCGTGAAACAAATGCTTTAAATCGTGCTCATAGAGGGCAATCACAGTCATTATCCCCACTCCAATTATCAAGCCGCTCAGATGCAACATACACTGGATCAGATTTTCATCCTCGTCGTGCGCTGATGTCAGCTCGGGGATCATATCAACTAAGGCTATGTAGATAAATGTTCCAGCTGCCGCGGCAAACACCCACTGATTGGCCGTCTCTGTGTTGCCTATATAACCAATCAAAACCCGTTATGGTTATGATTAAATCTTTTTTATTGAAAAATGTATATTGTCGATCAATCAATAAACTTGTGCGTATCGGTTCGGAATTATTTTATCCCCTTTTATAATGTAAACAAAATGGCGGCTACAATACACTTACCAAGATATAATCCAACAAAGTTGCCCAAAATGCACAATCCACTGCTGAGTAGGTTATAGAACAACGCCTGTCTAATACTCATTCCTGCCTTCAACAACATAGCAAAATCACCCAGCTCGTGGGGCAGTTCATGACAAAAAACCGCCACTGTAGTTGAAAACCCTCCTGCAATTCCACTAGCAAAAGCCGCCCCTATTGCCATGCCATCAGTAAAGTTGTGCAAACCATCGCCCATGATCACCATCCACGCCACTGACGAGTAATTCTGAGGGGCAGCATGGACATGTCCGTGCTTGTGCGAGTGCCCATGGTGGTCAGTGGCGTGCTCGCGCACTATAACCGTAAAGTCCTCGTGCTCGTGGGGCAGCATTTTAGCTTCAATGCAGGGAGTCGATATTAGGTCACTGTCGTTCTGATTGGTTTCTCCAGCGTGCTTCATTTGCAGATCAACATTGGATTCTGTCAATCCAATAAAATACGCTAGAATTGATGACGTGTCATCTTTTCTAAATTAAAATTCAATATTTCATGAACGGTTGACATGTTGACTGTGAAATTTGGTGAGAAGGGGTTTTCAGGGTTGCTCTTTCGATTGGTGACATTTTCAGAACTGTCACAGTGACGTTTCAAGATCAAAGTACACATTATTTTGAAAATTATATTGTTTTTGATGTGCTATGGAAAGATTGTCATATTTCAATACATTTTTGTTCTTGAGAAAATTTGGAAAATATCGAAAATGACAGCGCTAGAAGCAATTTGAGGAATTGATGACGTGGCATATTTTACAAAATCAAATTTAATTGTTTCATGAACGGTTGACATTTTGACAGTGAAATTTGGTGGGAGGGGGTTTTTGGGGATGCTCTTTCGATTGGTGATATTTTCAGAACTGTCAATGTGACATTTCAAAGTCAAAGTACACATTATTTTGAAAATTATATTGTTTTTGATGTGCTATGGAAAAATTGTCATATTTCAATACATTTTTGTTTTTGAAAAAATTTGGAAAAAATCGAAAATAACAGCGCTAGGAGCAAATTGAGGAATTGATGACGTGGCATATTTTCCAATATCAAAATCCAATATTTCATGAACGGTTGACATTTTGACAATGGAATTTGGTGAGGAGGGGTTTTTGGGGATGCTCTTTCGATTGGTGACATTTTCAGATCTGTCAAAGTGACATTTCAAGGCCAAAATACACAATATTTTGAAAATTATTTTGTTTTCCAAGTGCTATGGAAAGATTGTCATATTTCAGTACATTTTTGTTTTTGGAAAAATTTGGAAAATATCGAAAATAACAGCGCAAGAAGCGAATTGAGGAATTGATGACGTGGCATATTTTCCAAAATCAAAATCCAATATTTCATGAACGGTTGACATTTTGACAATGGAATTTGGTGAGGAGGGGTTTTTGGGGATGCTCTTTCGATTGGTGACATTTTCAGAACTGTCAAAGTGACATTTCAAGGCCTAAATACACAATATTTTGAAAATTATTTCGTTTTCCAAGTGCTATGGATAAATTGTCATATTTCAAGACATTTTTGTTACTGAAACATTTTTTAAAATATCGAAAATAACAGCGCTAGAAGCGAATTGAGGAATTGATGACGTGGCATATTTTCCAAAATCAAAATCCAATATTTCATGAACGGTTGACATTTTGACAATGGAATTTGGTGAGGAGGGGTTTTTGGGGATGCTCTTTCGATTGGTGACATTTTCAGATCTGTCAAAGTGACATTTCAAGGCCAAAATACACAATATTTTGAAAATTATTTTGTTTTCCAAGTGCTATGGAAAGATTGTCATATTTCAGTACATTTTTGTTTTTGGAAAAATTTGGAAAATATCGAAAATAACAGCGCAAGAAGCGAATTGAGGAATTGATGACGTGGCATATTTTCCAAAATCAAAATCCAATATTTCATGAACGGTTGACATTTTGACAATGGAATTTGGTGACGAGGGGTTTTTGGGGATGCTCTTTCGATTGGTGACATTTTCAGAACTGTCAAAGTGACATTTCAAGGCCTAAATACACAATATTTTGAAAATTATTTCGTTTTCCAAGTGCTATGGATAAATTGTCATATTTCAAGACATTTTTGTTACTGAAACATTTTTTAAAATATCGAAAATAACAGCGCTAGAAGCGAATTGAGGAATTGATGACGTGGCATATTTTCCAAAATCAAAATCCAATATTTCATGAACGGTTGACATTTTGACAATGAAATTTGGTGGGAAGGGGTTTTTGGGGATGCTCTTTCGATTGGTGACATTTTCAGAACTGTCAATGTGACATTTCAAGGCCAAAATACACAATATTTTGTAAATTATTTTGTTTTCCAAGTGCTATGGATAAATTGTCATATTTCAAGACATTTTTGTTTTTGGAAAAATTTGGAAAATATCGAAAATAACAGCGCTGGAAGCAATTTAAGGAATTGATTACGTGGCATATTTTCCAAAATCAAAATTCAATATTTCATGAACGGTTGACATTTTGACAATGAAAATTGGTGGGAAGGGGTTTTTGGGGATGCTCTTTCGATTGGTGACATTTTTGGAACTGTCAAAGTGACATTTCAAGTTGGAAATTCTTTTTTTTTTGATGCCCTATAGATAGATTGTCAAAATTCAAGACATTTTTGTAATAGGAAAAATGCTAATTATAAAAAAAATTACCGAGTTAAAGAAGCAATTGATGACGCCAATAACACCCGAACAAAACTCGAGTTTTTTATAGTTTATTAATGTAATGTAATGGGAACTTGCCTCAATTTTTTTTATTGCTGAATTGGAAATTTCATGAAAAATAAAGGGACTCGTATTTTTTCTTTTTGTTGTAAGTCGAAAATTGACGGAGATACAACGCTTTGAAGTGTGCTAGAATTGCAATGTTATGACGTCATAACATTGTAACACCATGCTCAGTATATCTATATATACAAAAGTTCAAACTTGAATAACTATTGGAAAAATCATATTTTTACGAAATAAAAAAATACGTATCGATTTTTTTGCGATTTTCTTTAGTTTGCAATAAAAAAAAAATAATTTTGCATGCAAGTTCCCAATTATGTGCTTGTATTCGACTTTAGTACGACTCAAGCCTGAATTTAAAATCGGACTATAGATACGGTACTTACTCGTCTCTGTCATTATATCCTTGTAACAGAAGGGCGACGTATTGTACTTATCCATACACTGAGTCGAATTCCTCCTCTCCCCCTGATCATCAAACACTTGCACATGCGCATGCGGCACCGTCTTGTGCTTCTGCTTCTGCTTCCTCCACTTGCCAGCAACCAAAATCAGCCGCTCCATCACAAAGAAAAACGTCAATCCCATCATGGCCACCAACCCTTTCCACGTGTTCTGCTCATGTTCATGATCATGCCCATTACCCATGGCATGGGGCAACAAATGCAACAGCGCATCTCCAGCCAATGTGCCTACAGCCAGCGCCACCAGAAACTGTATTAGCGGTTTATAGAACCTCTTTTGCATTAGCGGTATGATCACCAGCGACCCCAAGCCGCAGATGCTGATAACTAGAACAGCCAGGCTGGAGTAGAGCCAGATTTTGCCGTCTATTTGATGGTTGGCAGGAGCGGACACGTTAAACGTGTTGGTGGATGGTGGACAATTGTCGGCCAATAGGCTGTGGAGTAGCACGGGACAGGCTTCGGTGAAGGTTGATTGGTTGAGGGGTGCGAGTTGGGTTGAATGTTTCAGGGTTGATATGGCTGGGTTGATGCACTGGAGGGATTCAATGTCAGTTGTCATTTGTGACGGGGTTGAGGTTGAGTGTACGGATGGTGGGTTCAAAATTTTGAGTTAATTTAGGCATATTCTTATTGAAGCTGATTCAGTTTAGGAAAGTTGTTTTTATTGAAACTTTGGGACGCCCTGTATATTTTTAAGCGATTTTTGATATTATATTCTTGTTGAAGCTGATTTTATTAGCTTTAATTTGGCGTTTGAATCAACCCTCTATCATCATTTTTAAGAAAGTTACGTTGAAAAATGTTAAGGAAGTTGTGTTTGTTGAAACTTGAAATATTTACTTTGGGACGCCCTGTATATTTTCAAGGGGGTTATGGAGGAGTTTTGCAATATTCTCGTTGAAAGTAATTGTATCACGGACAATTTGACGTGCGAATCAATCCTCTATCATCATTTTTATGAAAATTACTGTGAAAAATTTCTAGCAAGTTTTTTTTAAGCTTGAAACATTTACTTTAGGACGCCCTGTATATTTTCCAAGGGAATACGGAGGAGTTTTGGTATATTCTCGTTGAAGCTAAGTCTATTCCTGACATTTTGACGTTTGAATCAATCCTCTATCATCATTTTTTTAAAAGTTACGGTAAAAAATGTCTAGGAAGCTGTTTTTGTTGAAATGTTGTTTGTTTGAAATGTTTACTTTGGGACGCCCGGTATGTTTTCAAGGAGATTATGGAAGAGTTTTGGTATATTCTTGATAAAGCTAATTCTATCAAGAACCATTTGACGTTTGAATCAACCCTCTATAATTTTTTTTCATAAAGTTGAGAAAATGAAATTTCGAAATCTGTGTTATCAAGAAGAAAAGTTCAGTCCGACAACGCTGTAATAAGATACGAGCAACGTTGCCGTTGTGACACGGTTTTAAGGAAATGCCCTTGTTCCTAAAAGTGGTCAATGCGATTGGATACTCAAGAAAAATAGAAAAAATTCTTTAAAAGCAAAAAATCAATCAAAATAATTAAAGAGATTAAAATATGAATAATCACAAAATACGTCAAAAATTTGAAAAGTCAAGAATTATTGTAACAAGCATGACAAAATCTTGTAATTTTAAAGTTGGAAACTTCCAGAGTGAGTTCCTCTTTCCAGGAATTCTGCCCACCATTTCCGATCAAATTTTGAAAAATTTAAAAGTTTCCTAAAGATTTCGTCGTAAAAATTACCAGGATACGTTTAAAAGTAAAAAAGTTATGAATTAAAGTGGCATAATTGAATAATTTGAACTTTGACACTGGAATTCTGCACAGCATTTTCAATGAATTTTCGAAAAACTTTATAGTTTTCTTAAAATTTTAACGCAAAAATCACCACTTGACGTCAAAAATTAAAAAAATTATCAATGAAAGCAGCAAAACATTTCAAAATTCTGTAATTTTAAAATTTCAAATTTCAGATTGGGTTTTTTTGACGTTTAAATCACCCCTCTATCATAATTTTCAAGAAAGAAACAGTGAAAAATGTTTAGAAATTTGTTTTTGTTGAAACCTAAAATATTCACTTTAGGTCGCCCTGTATATTTTCAAGAGGATTGTGGAATAGGTTTGGTAGATTCTCATTGAAGCTGACTCTATTCCTAACAATGTGGCGTTTGAATCAACCCTCTATTATCATTTTCAAAAAAGTTACAGTACAAAATGTCTAGGAAGTTGTTTTTGTTGAAACTCAAAATTTTCAATTTAGGACGCCCTGTATATTTTCCAAGAAAATATGGAGAGGTTTTGGTAGATTCTCATTGAAGCTGACTCTATTCCCAACAATTTGGCGTTTGAATCAACCCTCTATGATCATTTTCAAAAAAGTTACAGTACAAAATGTCTAGGAAGTTGTTTTTGTTGAAACTCAAAATTTTCAATTTAGAACGCCCTGTATATTTTCCAAGAAAATATGGAGGAATTTTGGTAGATTCTCATTGAAGCTGACACTATTCCCAACACTTTGACGTTTGAATCAACCCTCTATCATCATTTTCAAAAAAGTTACAGTACAAAATGTCTAGGAAGTTGTTTTTGTTGAAACTCAAAATTTTCAATTTAGAACGCCCTGTATGTTTTCTAAGAAAATATGGAGGAGTTTTGGTGGATTCTCATTGAAGCTGACTCTATTCTCAACAATTTGGCGTTTGAATCAACCCTCTATCATCATTTTCAAGAAAGTTACAGTACAAAATGTCTAGGAAGTTGTTTTTGTTGAAACTCAAAATTTTCAATTTAGAACGCCCTGTATATTTTCCAAGAAAATATGGAGGAATTTTGGTAGATTCTCATTGAAGCTGACACTATTCCCAACACTTTGACGTTTGAATCAACCCTCTATCATCATTTTCAAAAAAGTTACAGTACAAAATGTCTAGGAAGTTGTTTTTGTTGAAACTCAAAATTTTCAATTTAGAACGCCCTGTATGTTTTCTAAGAAAATATGGAGGAGTTTTGGTGGATTCTCATTGAAGCTGACTCTATTCTCAACAATTTGGCGTTTGAATCAACCCTCTATCATCATTTTCAAGAAAGTTACAGTACAAAATGTCTAGGAAGTTGTTTTTGTTGAAACTCAAATTTTTCAATTTAGAACGCCCTGTATGTTTTCCAAGAAAATATGGAGAAGTTTTGGTAGATTCTCATTGAAGCTGACTCTATTCCCAACAATTTGGCGTTTGAATCAACCCTCTATGATCATTTTCAAAAAAGTTACAGTACAAAATGTCTAGGAAGTTGTTTTTGTTGAAACTCAAAATTTTCAATTTAGAACGCCCTGTATATTTTCCAAGAAAATATGGAGGAGTTTTGGTAGATTCTCATTGAAGCTGACTCTATTCTCAACAATTTGGCGTTCGAATCAACCGTCTATGATCATTTTCAAAAAAGTTACAATGATAAACCAAACCAAATCAATATCGATTTAACCTTGTATAAAACAGTCTATATTAATACGAAAATCGCGTGACTCAATTCCACAATTTGGCAACACTTACCGTAAAATTATCCTCGTGCCATTCGTGTTCCTCCAGCTTGTCCATCAACGGCATGTTCAGCTTGGCCAGCAACTTCTCCAAACCATCCAACGTCAACTTCTCCCCATCTCCAAATTGCAAAAAAATCTTCTTCACAATATCATCTTCAATGTGTCGTTTTTGTCGAGTCTCGTTATCCTTTAGAGTAAACTGTCTGACGTCAGGGTCCGGTTGGTCAAAATCCAACAATTTTTCTCTGAGAATAAACCAAACAAACTACATTTCACAACTTGGCAACAACGCCGTCTGTCATTCCAGCTTACATGATAAACTGTTTTTACCTCAAATTCAACTCTGGATTCTGTTCCATCCCTGGAATACTGGGATCTCTGTAACCATCGTAGCGATTTTGTTCGAAATGTCCCACAGCTGCATGGGAGGCACAGGGAGAATGTGTGGCGCAGATAAAGCAAAAAATGCTCACTGTGAGGATGTGATGCGACATTTTAGCCTGAAATCACGATTGATATTGGGCCACTTAATTGAGTAACAATTGAAAGTATTCAAGAGGTTACGTGTGAGTTGAATATCAATTAGGACATTAGTGTCATCGTGGAAAAATTTAGCGTTAATTTAAAACAAAGACGTACCTTACATCCTCACACCTCAATCACACTGACAATTATCGACACCCACACTCAATTATATCGAGTTAACCTCGCAATGGTCATATACCTCTCACATGAGCAAATAAACTGTACAAAGATTTACTTTTTTTCCATCATAAAGTAAAAAATCACACTGATAAGCTTGAGATAATGCAAACATTGATAAGAGTAATTATTGGGATTAAATTCTGTAAAACTAGCTGATTCATCAGAAATCGGAATTAAGCAAGCAATGAATGATGAATGATGATTTAAGAGGCAGTCATTATTTTCAACTGTCAAAGATAAAACAGTGAGATTTTGTGCACTTATCAGTGATAAGGGGGTTGCTGAGCACAATTTGGCCCCAACTTTTTTGTACGTACTGTATATTGAGTTTTGACTCAACATTATAAAAGCCCCATCTGTTTTGCATTAAAAAGTACTCTTGTCTCAAGTCGATTAAAAGCAGCGTTTTTTAGTGAAATCGATTTAAAAATTCCTTGACATAAAATCGATTTTACTCAAAAACTCGGAAAATAACACGTACAAAAAAGTTGGGGCATAATTTTTGTATTACCCACCACTGATCAATTTTCCAAAAATTATTTTGACACAAAAATCTTTCACCGTTTCGGAAATTTCCCAAAAAAACCTTCATCGGGAGACAATATTTACACCTTGTATCTCGAAAAAGAGAGAATTATGTTCGAAATTTTTGGGACACCCGGTATAACTTACTCAAGATCAACGATAATCATTAATAATCAGCAATTTGGTAATATTAGCGATCAGCATTATTGATAAATTACACAAGAACTCCATCATCTCATCATTTTTATAAATGAATTACCAATAATTACCGCTCTTACCATTTATAATCGACAACTTGCTTTCATTACCGATCATTATCATCAATTATCTATGATTTGTACATCAATTACCCAAGAACTCAGTCACCATCATTTTTGTAAACAGATTATCCATAATTACCGCACTTACCCTTGATCATTGGAACTTTCAAGAACTTTATTGTGATCAAAAAGTGAGTAATTTTAGGTAATTCAGAAAATAAGCTTCCTAAAATCAACGATAATCATAGAAAATCAAAAACCTGCTTATATTACCAATCATTATCATTAATCATTATCGATTTATTGTGATCAAAAAGTGGATTATATTGAGTAATGCAGAGAATAAGCTTCCTAAAATCAACTGTTATCATTGATAATCAGCAAATTGCTAATATTTTAGATCATTATCATAATTTATCGATGATTTATACATAAATTATGCAAGAACCCAGTCACACCATCATTTTTATACACGAATTATCCACAATTACCGCACTTACCATTGATTATCGTTGCTTTTAGAAGCTTAATTGTGATCAAAACGTGAGTTATTCAGAAAATAAGCTTCCTTAACTAAACGGTAATCATAGATAATCAACAACCTGCTTATATTACCGATCATTATCATCAATTATTGATGATTTATACATAAATTATGCAAAAACCCAGTCACACCATAATTTTTATACACGAATTATCCATAATTACCGCACTTATCATTGATTATCGTTACTTTAAGAAGCTTAATTGTGATCAAAACGTGAGTTATTCAGGAAATAAGCTTCCTTAACTAAACGGTAATCATAGATAATTAACAACCTGCTTATATTAGCGATGATTATTATCAATTATCAATTATTTATACACAAATTATGCAAGAACCCAGTCACACCATCATTTTTATACACGAATTATCCATAATTACCGCACTTACCATTGATTATCGTTACTTTTAGAAGCTTAATTGTGATCAAAACGTGAGTTATTCAGGAAATAAGCTTCCTTAACTAAACGGTAATCATAGATAATTAACAACCTGCTTATATTAGCGATGATTATTATCAATTATCAATGATTTATACACAAATTATGCAAGAACCCAGTCACACCATCATTTTTATACACGAATTATCCATAATTACCGCACTTACCATTGATTATCGTTGCTTTTGGAAGCTTAATTGTGATCAAAACGTGAGTTATTCAGGAAATAAGCTTCCTTAACTAAACGGTAATTATAGATAATTAACAACCTGCTTATATTAGCGATCATTATCATCAATTATCAATGATTTATACACAAATTATGCAAGAACCCAGTCACACCATCATTTTTATACACGAATTATCCATAATCACCGAACTTACCATTGATTATCGTTACTTTTAGAAGCTTAATTGTGATCAAAACGTGAGTTATTCAGGAAATAAGCTTCCTTTACTAAACGGTAATCATAGATAATTAACAACCTGCTTATATTAGCGAACATTATCATCAATTATCAATGATTTATACATGAATTATGCGAGAACCCAGTCACACCATCATTTTTTTACACGAATTATCCATAATTACCGCACTTTTAGAAGCTTGATTGTGATCAAAACGTGAGTTATTCAGGAAATAAGCTTCCTTAACTAAACGGTAATCATAGATAATTAACAACCTGCTCATATTAACAATCATTATCATGAATTATCGATGATTTATACATAAATTATGCAAGAACCCAGTCACACCATTATTTTTCTACACGAATTATCCATAATTACCGCACTTATCATTGATTATCGTTACTTCAAGAAGCTTAATTGTGATCAAAACGTGAGTTATTCAGGAAATAAGCTTCCTTAACTAAACGGTAATCATAGATAATTAACAACCTGCTTATATTAGCGATGATTATTATCAATTATCAATGATTTATACACAAATTATGCAAGAACCCAGTCACACCATCATTTTTATACACGAATTATCCATAATTACCGCACTTACCATTGATTATCGTTACTTTTAGAAGCTTAATTGTGATCAAAACGTGAGTTATTCAGGAAATAAGCTTCCTTAACTAAACGGTAATCATAGATAATTAACAACCTGCTCATATTAACAATCATTATCATGAATTATCGATGATTTATACATAAATTATGCAAGAACCCAGTCACACCATTATTTTTCTACACGAATTATCCATAATTACCGCACTTATCATTGATTATCGTTACTTCAAGAAGCTTAATTGTGATCAAAACGTGAGTTATTCAGGAAATAAGCTTCCTTAACTAAACGGTAATCATAGATAATTAACAACCTGCTTATATTAGCGATGATTATTATCAATTATCAATGATTTATACACAAATTATGCAAGAACCCAGTCACACCATCATTTTTATACACGAATTATCCATAATTACCGCACTTACCATTGATTATCGTTACTTTTAGAAGCTTAATTGTGATCAAAACGTGAGTTATTCAGGAAATAAGCTTCCTTAACTAAACGGTAATCATAGATAATTAACAACCTGCTCATATTAACAATCATTATCATGAATTATCGATGATTTATACATAAATTATGCAAGAACCCAGTCACACCATCATTTTTATACACGAATTATCCATGATTACCGCACTTACCATTGATTATCGTAGCTTTTAGAAGCTTAATTGTGATCAAAACGTGAGTTATTTTGGGTTATTCAGGAAATAAGCTTACTTAACTCAACGGTAATCATAGATAATCAACAACCTGCATATATTACCGATCATTATTATATCATCTCGTCATTTTTGTGCACAAATTATCAATACTTACCCTGAATACCCTTACTTACCGTTAAATTGGGAAAAATCGGCAATAAGCTTTTTAAAATCAACGGTAATCAATGGTAATAGGTGGATAATCACTTTTTTATTAATGATTACCGTAAATGAACAATTAAGTGGGGTTAATGCAAAAGAGGATTTATTATTTTATTGCACATAGCTAAACTTGACAACAGTGCATTTGCTACCTAATTAGGGGTCCAGTAGGTACCCCAAGCCCAAACAAGACATGTTAATTTGTTCAAATCCATTGAATAACCATAAAAAACTATAAAAACATCGCAGCCAAGTATCAGATCAACACATACCTCAAATCTTCACCAAATAAGGAATTTCGGCTAAATTTAACCGCACGTTTCACTTTGCCCCGAATCCACCCAATATAACCGCCCAACGTGGGCATAAAATCAATTGACTGCAACTAATGGGTTTTTCGTTTTATTTATTTTCGTTAAATAGGTTACTTCGAAACCAAATACCCACCCGTGTGTATGTGTACGGAACACGGCGGCGTTAGAAACGTGACGATGTGCTTGGGTACGGGGCGTGGATGGTTGCCTAATTCGGTATGACGGGTTCGGATTTAATGCTCCCATGGAGAGTTGAGCGCAGGCGCGTATGGGGTGCGTTTTATCATTGTCATCATCTGGATGTTGCTCATTGGCTGATTAATGAAAAGTTTACATTGAATGTCACTTCAGAATGGAACTGTGCAATTTCTACTTGGCAAACGAGAATCATATGCTCCCATCTACAATGAATGTTTGTTCAATGTCACGCCTATGCCAAATTTATTGTAGATTTCATCATATGATTACGATTTGGCAAGGAGAAATCTGTCACTTCCACTTCGAACTGACATTCTGTGCATAAAAGTGACATCACAGCTGATTAAGACATTTGAATGGCAGTTTCCATTATTATTAAAATTTAAAGTGTATTTTACAATTAAAATTATAATTAACGTATTGTCAGCGTTATTTGTTGATATGAAAATCGATAAATACACTATCGGTAAAAATATCTTCACAATTTCAAGTGTTGCCTGGTGATAAATGACAAAAATACAGTTTTTCTAGTTATTTGAAACTTTCACGTGGATTTAAGCTGTAAGTATTGTAAAATCCTGATTATAATTCCTAATTGTATGTTAATTAGTGTTTTCAATGATAAACAATGTCACATTCTATCAATTTTATTGCATAAAGTTTATTGTGAGGTCTCAACTTTGAGGCCTCACCACTGGCTAGTGAGAGGTTGTGGAGGTCTCAAATTTGCACTGGGTATTCTTCATAGATAATACTTGTGGGGACGCTTATGCGCTAATCTATATCTCATCAGGAAAAAATCTTATCAATCATTTAATAAAGCATTGCAATTTGTATTAAATAAGCAAACTTTGAGGCCTCACCTGTAACTAGTAAGAGGTTGTGGAGGTCTCAGATTTGCACTGGGTATTCTTTAAGGATAAAATGAGTGAGGACGCACATGCGCTACTGCAGATCTCATCCAGAAAAAAAACTTATAAAGCATTTAATGAAGCATTGCAATTTGTATAAAATAAGCAAACTTTGAGGCCTCACCTGTAACTAGTAAGAGGTTGTGGAGGTCTCAGATTTGCACTGGGTATTCTTTAAGGATAAAATGAGTGAGGACGCACATGCGCTACTGCAGATCTCTTCCAAAAAAAAACTTATAAAGCATTTAATGAAGCATTGCAATTTGTATAAAATAAGCAAACTTTGAGGCCTCACCTGTAACTAGTAAGGGGTTGTGGAGGTCTCAGATTTGCACTGGGTATTCATTAAGGATAATATGAGTGAGGACGCACATGCGCTACTGCAGATCTCATCCAGAAAAAAAACTTATAAAGCATTTAATGAAGCATTGCAATTTGTATTAAATAAGCAAACTTTGAGGCCTCACCTGTAACTAGTAAGAGGTTGTGGAGGTCTCAAATTTGCACTGGGTATTCTTCAATGATAATATGAGTGAGGACGCACATGCGCTACTGCAGATCTCATCCAAAAAAAAACTTATAAAGCATTTAATGAAGCATTGCAATTTGTATTAAATAAGCAAACTTTGAGGCCTCACCTGTAACTAGTAAGAGGTTGTGGAGGTCTCAGATTTGCACTGGGTATTCCTCAAGGATAATATGAGTGAGGACGCACATGCGCTACTGCAGATCTCATCCAAAAAAAAACTTATAAAGCATTTAATGAAGCATTGCAATTTGTATTAAAAAAGCAAACTTTGAGGCCTCACCTGTAACTAGTAAGAGGTTGTGGAGGTCTCAGATTTGCACTGGGTATTCCTCAAGGATAATATGAGTGAGGACGCACATGCGCTACTGCAGATCTCATCCAAAAAAAAAACTTATAAAGCATTTAATGAAGCATTGCAATTTGTATAAAATAAGCAAACTTTGAGGCCTCACCTGTAACTAGTAAGAGGTTGTGGAGGTCTCAAATTTGCACTGGGTATTCTTCAAGGATAATATGAGTGAGGACGCACATGCGCTACTGCAGATCTCATCCAAAAAAAAAACTTATAAAGCATTTAATGAAGCATTGCAATTTGTATAAAATAAGCAAACTTTGAGGCCTCACCTGTAACTAGTAAGAGGTTGTGGAGGTCTCAGATTTGCACTGGGTATTCTTCAAGGATAATATGGGTGAGGACGCACATGCGCTACTGCAGATCTCATCCAAAAAAAAACTTATAAAGCATTTAATGAAGCATTGCAATCTGTATTAAATAAGCAATCTTTGAGGCCTCACCTGTAACTAGTAAGAGGTTGTGGAGGTCTCAAATTTGCACTGGGTATTCTTCAAGGATAATATGAGTGAGGACGCACATGCGCTACTGCAGATCTCATCCAAAAAAAAAACTTATAAAGCATTTAATGAAGCATTGCAATTTGTATAAAATAAGCAAACTTTGAGGCCTCACCTGTAACTAGTAAGAGGTTGTGGAGGTCTCAGATTTGCACTGGGTATTCCTCAAGGATAATATGAGTGAGGACGCACATGCGCTACTGCAGATCTCATCCAAAAAAAAACTTATAAAGCATTTAATGAAGCATTGCAATTTGTATAAAATAAGCAAACTTTGAGGCCTCACCTGTAACTAGTAAGAGGTTGTGGAGGTCTCAGATTTGCACTGGGTATTCCTCAAGGATAATATGAGTGAGGACGCACATGCGCTACTGCAGATCTCATCCAAAAAAAAAACTTATAAAGCATTTAATGAAGCATTGCAATTTGTATAAAATAAGCAAACTTTGAGGCCTCACCTGTAACTAGTAAGAGGTTGTGGAGGTCTCAGATTTGCACTGGGTATTCCTCAAGGATAATATGAGTGAGGACGCACATGCGCTACTGCAGATCTCATCCAAAAAAAAACTTATAAAGCATTTAATGAAGCATTGCAATTTGTATTAAATAAGCAATCTTTGAGGCCTCACCTGTAACTAGTAAGAGGTTGTGGAGGTCTCAAATTTACACTGGGTATTCTTCAATGATAATATGAGTGAGGACGCACATGCGCTACTGCAGATCTCATCCAAAAAAAAACTTATAAAGCATTTAATGAAGCATTGCAATTTGTATTAAATAAGCAAACTTTGAGGCCTCACCTGTAACTAGTAAGAGGTTGTGGAGGTCTCAGATTTGCACTGGGTATTCCTCAAGGATAATATGAGTGAGGACGCACATGCGCTACTGCAGATCTCATCCAAAAAAAAACTTATAAAGCATTTAATGAAGCATTGCAATTTGTATTAAATAAGCAAACTTTGAGGCCTCACCTGTAACTAGTAAGAGGTTGTGGAGGTCTCAGATTTGCACTGGGTATTCCTCAAGGATAATATGAGTGAGGACGCACATGCGCTACTGTAGATCTCATCAAAAAAAAAACTTATAAAGCATTTAATGAAGCATTGCAATTTGTATAAAATAAGCAAACTTTGAGGCCTCACCTGTAACTAGTAAGAGGTTGTGGAGGTCTCAGATTTGCACTGGGTATTCTTCAAGGATAATATGGGTGAGGACGCACATGCGCTACTGCAGATCTCATCCAAAAAAAAACTTATAAAGCATTTAATGAAGCATTGCAATCTGTATTAAATAAGCAATCTTTGAGGCCTCACCTGTAACTAGTAAGAGGTTGTGGAGCTCTCAGATTTGCACTTGGTATTCTTCAAGGATAATATGGGTGAGGACGCACATGCGCTACTGCAGATCTCATCCAAAAAAAAACTTATAAAGCATTTAATGAAGCATTGCAATCTGTATTAAATAAGCAATCTTTGAGGCCTCACCTGTAACTAGTAAGAGGTTGTGGAGGTCTCAGATTTGCACTGGGTATTCTTCATGGATAATATGGGTGAGGACGCACATGCGCTACTGCAGATCTCATCCAGAAAAAAAACTTATAAAGCATTTAATGAAGCATTGCAATTTGTATTAAATAAGCAAACTTTGAGGCCTCACCTTGAACTAGTAAGAGGTTGTGGAGGTCTCAGATTTGCACTGGGTATTCTTCAAGGATAATATAAGTGAGGACGCACATGCGCTACTGCAGATCTCATCAAAAAAAAAACTTATAAAGCATTTAATGAAGCATTGCAATTTGTATAAAATAAGCAAACTTCAAGGCCTTTCCAGGTTTCAAAATTCTACTTAAATTCATGCAAATCATGAATAATTAATAACGGGTCTTAATTTTATCATAAATCAACAAACCCTGTGTAAACACCTCATTCTATCAAAGTAAATCATTTCAGTTTTTATTAATTAACCAAAATGTCCCTACAAAATCTACCAAGTTGCATTTCGGTACCGCTCGAAGAATCGGTACTCACCGAACTCGTGAGTAAAACCAAAGACTGGGCCTTGATGCACGGCATTGGGATGAGATCGAAAACGCATTTTTCCGAAGATTCCATAAATTTTGCCCCATTTGTGTTGCTGCCTTCGTGTTTTCCCAGGAAACAGTTTCAGAAAGCTGTTGATATTCAGGTATAAAACAATAATTAGTTGATAAATTAATTATTGAAGTCAATATAGACAACGTTGAATGAACTAATGCATAGAATAGCTCATGATGAAAAATTCCTGAGGGAAACTCTGAAAGGAACGATACAAGTGGATGAGTTCACTGGGAATCTGTTCAAGATTTGGGAGACTGTGTTGCAGGAGGGAGTTTCACAGGTATGTGTGCTTTTTAGTTGCCTAAAAAAATAGAATAGTGATTGTGAATGAGTAGCTTTTTTGCATTTTGAGGTATGTTTTATTGGTAAATCATTGAATGTGCATTTATGGAGGTCAAACTCACTCATCATTTATTTAATTCAAAAGTCTACACTCAATTGAAAGTGAGAGACGACAATTATTTAACTATCAAGATGTGTACCACTGAAGTTTGAGACCTCCATCAGCTCTCAATGAGGTCTCAAATTCACTCATCAATTGATTTTTACACTAAAAACCTCCATAAAATTAACTGTGAGTGAGAGACGGAGTTGTGCATAATCTCCCTCAATTATTTAACTATCAAGGAGTGTACCACTGAAGTTTGAGACCTCCATCAGCTCTCAGTGAGGTCTCAAATTCACTCAACATTCAATTTTGCAAACTCCCTTTTATCACCCAAGAAACCTTGCCAAAATCACCCATAAACATCCAACTAGTTTTGGACTCATCCAATCAACATAACCCCATTTTTATTGCAATTACTTTCAAATTAAAAGAGTCATGGACTTAAATTTAGTACCAATGGGTTTATTATAACATTTTCCATGAAAAATTGTACAATAAACTTTCTTGTATCACCCAAGAAACCTTGCCAAAATCACCCATAAAGATCAAACTAGTTTTGGACTCATCCAATCAACATAACCCCATTTTTATTGCAATTACTTTCAAATTAAAAGAGCCATGGACTTGAATTTAGTACCAATGGGTTTATTATAACATTTTCCATAAAAATTGTACAATAAACTTTCTTGTATCACCCAAGAAACCTTGCCAAAATCACCCATAAAGATCAAACTAGTTTTGGACTCATCCAATCAACATGACCCCATTTTTATTGCAATTACTTTCAAATTAAAAGAGCCATGGACTTGAATTTAGTACCAATGGGTTCATTATAACATTTTCCATAAAAATTGTACAATAAACTTTCTTGTAACACCCAAGAAACCTTGCCAAAATCACCCATAAACATCCAACTAGTTTTGGACACATCCAATCAACATAACCCCATTTTTGTTGCAATTACTTTCAAATTAAAAGAGTCATCGACTTGAATTTAGTACCAATGGGTTTATTATAACATTTTCCATAAAAATTGTACAATAAACTTTCTTGTAACACCCAAGAAACCTTGCCAAAATCACCCATAAAGATCAAACTAGGTTTCGACCCATCCAATCAACATAACCCCATTTTTATTGCAATTACTTTCAAATTTAAAGAGCCATGGACTTGAATTTAGTACCAATGGGTTCATTATAACATTTTCCATAAAAATTGTACAATAAACTTTCTTGTATCACCCAAGAAACCTTGCCAAAATCACCCATAAAGATCAAACTAGGTTTCGACCCATCCAATCAACATAACCCCATTTTTATTGCAATTACTTTCAAATTAAAAGAGCCATGGACTTGAATTTAGTACCAATGGGTTTATTATAACATTTTCCATAAAAATTGTACAATAAACTTTCTTGTATCACCCAAGAAACCTTGCCAAAATCACCCATAAACATCCAACTACTTTTGGACTCATCCAATCAACATAACCCCATTTTTGTTGCAATAACTTCCAAATTAAAAGAGCTATGGACTTAAATTTAGTACCAATGGGTTTATTATAACATTTTCCATGAAAATTGTACAATAATATTTCTTGTATCACCCAAGAAACCTTGCCAAAATCACCCATAAACATCCAACTAGTTTTGGACACATCCAATCAACATAACCCCATTTTTGTTGCAATTACTTTCAAATTAAAAGAGTCATCGACTTGAATTTAGTACCAATGGGTTTATTATAACATTTTCCATAAAAATTGTACAATAAACTTTCTTGTATCACCCAAGAAACCTTGCCAAAATCACCCATAAACATCCAACTACTTTTGGACTCATCCAATCAACATAACCCCATTTTTATTGCAATTGATTCCAAATTAAAAGAGTCATCGACTTGAATTTAGTACCAATGGGTTTATTATAACATTTTCCATAAAAATTGTACAATAAACTTTCTTGTAACACCCAAGAAACCTAGCCAAAATCACCCATAAACATCCAACTAGTTTTGGACCCATCCAATCAACATAACCCCATTTTTGTTGCAATAACTTCCAAATTAAAAGAGCCATGGACTTGAATTTAGTACCAATGGGTTCATTATAACATTTTCCATAAAAATTGTACAATAAACTTTCTTGTATCACCCAAGAAACCTTGCCAAAATCACCCATAAAGATCAAACTAGGTTTCGACCCATCCAATCAACATAACCCCATTTTTATTGCAATTACTTTCAAATTAAAAGAGTCATGGACTTAAATTTAGTACCAATGGGTTTATTATAACATTTTCCATGAAAAATTGTACAATAAACTTTCTTGTATCACCCAAGAAACCTTGCCAAAATCACCCATAAACATCCAACTAGTTTTGGACACATCCAATCAACATAACCCCATTTTTGTTGCAATTACTTTCAAATTAAAAGAGTCATCGACTTGAATTTAGTACCAATGGGTTTATTATAACATTTTCCATAAAAATTGTACAATAAACTTTCTTGTATCACCCAAGAAACCTTGCCAAAATCACCCATAAACATCCAACTAGTTTTGGACACATCCAATCAACATAACCCCATTTTTGTTGCAATAACTTCCAAATTAAAAGAGCTATGGACTTAAATTTAGTACCAATGGGTTTATTATAACATTTTCCATAAAAATTGTACAATAAACTTTCTTGTATCACCCAAGAAACCTTGCCAAAATCACCCATAAACATCCAACTAGTTTTGGACACATCCAATCAACATAACCCCATTTTTGTTGCAATAACTTCCAAATTAAAAGAGCTATGGACTTAAATTTAGTACCAATGGGTTTATTATAACATTTTCCATAAAAATTGTACAATAAACTTTCTTGTATCACCCAAGAAACCTTGCCAAAATCACCCATAAACATCCAACTAGTTTTGGACACATCCGATCAACATAACCCCATTTTTATTGCAATTACTTTCAAATTAAAAGAGCCATGGACTTGAATTGAGTACCAATGGGTTTATTATAACATTTTCCATGAAAAATTGTACAATAAACTTTCTTGTATCACCCAAGAAACCTTGCCAAAATCACCCATAAAGATCAAACTAGGTTTCGACCCATCCAATCAACATAACCCCATTTTTATTGCAATTACTTCCAAATTAAAAGAGTCATCGACTTGAATTTAGTACCAATGGGTTTATTATAACATTTTCCATGAAAAATTGTACAATAAACTTTCTTGTATCACCCAAGAAACCTTGCCAAAATCACCCATAAAGATCAAACTAGGTTTCGACCCATCCAATCAACATAACCCCATTTTTATTGCAATTACTTTCAAATTAAAAGAGTCATGGACTTAAATTTAGTACCAATGTGTTTATTATAACATTTTCCATGAAAAATTGTACAATAAACTTTCTTGTATCACCCAAGAAACCTTGCCAAAATCACCCATAAAGATCAAACTAGGTTTCGACCCATCCAATCAACATAACCCCATTTTTATTGCAATTACTTTCAAATTTAAAGAGCCATGGACTTGAATTTAGTACCAATGGGTTCATTATAACATTTTCCATAAAAATTGTACAATAAACTTTCTTGTATCACCCAAGAAACCTTGCCAAAATCACCCATAAAGATCAAACTAGGTTTCGACCCATCCAATCAACATAACCCCATTTTTATTGCAATTACTTTCAAATTAAAAGAGCCATGGACTTGAATTTAGTACCAATGGGTTTATTATAACATTTTCCATAAAAATTGTACAATAAACTTTCTTGTATCACCCAAGAAACCTTGCCAAAATCACCCATAAAGATCAAACTAGTTTTCGACCCATCCAATCAACATAACCCCATTTTTATTGCAATTACTTTCAAATTAAAAGAGCCATGGACTTGAATTTAGTACCAATGGGTTCATTATAACATTTTCCATAAAAATTGTACAATAAACTTTCTTGTATCACCCAAGAAACCTTGCCAAAATCACCCATAAAGATCAAACTAGGTTTCGACCCATCCAATCAACATAACCCCATTTTTATTGCAATTACTTTCAAATTAAAAGAGCCATGGACTTGAATTTAGTACCAATGGGTTTATTATAACATTTTCCATAAAAATTGTACAATAAACTTTCTTGTAACACCCAAGAAACCTTGCCAAAATCACCCATAAAGATCAAACTAGGTTTCGACCCATCCAATCAACATAACCCCATTTTTATTGCAATTACTTTCAAATTTAAAGAGCCATGGACTTGAATTTAGTACCAATGGGTTCATTATAACATTTTCCATAAAAATTGTACAATAAACTTTCTTGTATCACCCAAGAAACCTTGCCAAAATCACCCATAAAGATCAAACTAGGTTTCGACCCATCCAATCAACATAACCCCATTTTTATTGCAATTACTTTCAAATTAAAAGAGCCATGGACTTGAATTTAGTACCAATGGGTTTATTATAACATTTTCCATAAAAATTGTACAATAAACTTTCTTGTATCACCCAAGAAACCTTGCTAAACATCCAACTAGTTTTGGACACATCCAATCAACATAACCCCATTTTTGTTGCAATTACTTTCAAATTAAAAGAGCTATGGACTTTAATTTAGTACCAATGGGTTTATTATAACATTTTCCATAAAAATTGTACAATAAACTTTCTTGTATCACCCAAGAAACCTTGCCAAAACCACCCATAAAGATCAAACTAGTTTTCGACCCAACCAATCAACATAACCCCATTTTTGTTGCAATAACTTCCAAATTAAAAGAGCTATGGACTTAAATTTAGTACCAATGGGTTTATTATAACATTTTCCATAAAAATTGTACAATAAACTTTCTTGTATCACCCAAGAAACCTTGCCAAAATCACCCATAAAGATCAAACTAGGTTTCGACCCATCCAATCAACATAACCCCATTTTTATTGCAATTACTTTCAAATTTAAAGAGCCATGGACTTGAATTTAGTACCAATGGGTTCATTATAACATTTTCCATAAAAATTGTACAATAAACTTTCTTGTATCACCCAAGAAACCTTGCCAAAATCACCCATAAAGATCAAACTAGGTTTCGACCCATCCAATCAACATAACCCCATTTTTATTGCAATTACTTTCAAATTAAAAGAGCCATGGACTTGAATTTAGTACCAATGGGTTTATTATAACATTTTCCATAAAAATTGTACAATAAACTTTCTTGTATCACCCAAGAAACCTTGCTAAACATCCAACTAGTTTTGGACACATCCAATCAACATAACCCCATTTTTGTTGCAATTACTTTCAAATTAAAAGAGCTATGGACTTTAATTTAGTACCAATGGGTTTATTATAACATTTTCCATAAAAATTGTACAATAAACTTTCTTGTATCACCCAAGAAACCTTGCCAAAACCACCCATAAAGATCAAACTAGTTTTCGACCCAACCAATCAACATAACCCCATTTTTGTTGCAATAACTTCCAAATTAAAAGAGCTATGGACTTAAATTTAGTACCAATGGGTTTATTATAACATTTTCCATAAAAATTGTACAATAAACTTTCTTGTATCACCCAAGAAACCTTGCTAAACATCCAACTAGTTTTGGACACATCCAATCAACATAACCCCATTTTTGTTGCAATTACTTTCAAATTAAAAGAGCTATGGACTTTAATTTAGTACCAATGGGTTTATTATAACATTTTCCATAAAAATTGTACAATAAACTTTCTTGTATCACCCAAGAAACCTTGCCAAAACCACCCATAAAGATCAAACTAGTTTTCGACCCAACCAATCAACATAACCCCATTTTTGTTGCAATAACTTCCAAATTAAAAGAGCTATGGACTTAAATTTAGTACCAATGGGTTTATTATAACATTTTCCATAAAAATTGTACAATAAACTTTCTTGTATCACCCAAGAAACCTTGCCAAAATCACCCATAAACATCCAACTAGTTTTGGACTCATCCAATCAACATAACCCCATTTTTGTTGCAATTACTTTCAAATTAAAAGAGTCATCGACTTGAATTTAGTACCAATGGGTTTATTATAACATTTTCCATAAAAATTGTACAATAAACTTTCTTGTATCACCCAAGAAACCTTGCCAAAATCTCCCATAAAGATCAAACTAGTTTTCGACCCATCCAATCAACATAACCCCATTTTTATTGCAATTACTTTCAAATTAAAAGAGCCATGGACTTGAATTTAGTACCAATCGGTTTATTATAACATTTTCCATAAAAATTATACAATAAACTTTCTTGTATCACCCAAGAAACCTTGCCAAAATCACCCATAAAGATCAAACTAGTTTTGGACCCATCCAATCAACATAACCCCATTTTTATTGCAATTACTTTCTACTTAAAAGAGCCATGGACTTGAATTTAGTACCAATGGGTTTATTATAACATTTTCCATAAAAATTGTACAATAAACTTTCTTGTATCACCCAAGAAACCTTGCCAAAATCTCCCATAAAGATCAAACTAGTTTTCGACCCATCCAATCAACATAACCCCATTTTTATTGCAATTACTTTCAAATTAAAAGAGCCATGGACTTGAATTTAGTACCAATGGGTTTATTATAACATTTTCCATAAAAATTATACAATAAACTTTCTTGTATCACCCAAGAAACCTTGCCAAAATCACCCATAAAGATCAAACTAGTTTTGGACCCATCCAATCAACATAACCCCATTTTTATTGCAATTACTTTCTACTTAAAAGAGCCATGGACTTGAATTTAGTACCAATGGGTTTATTATAACATTTTCCATAAAAATTGTACAATAAACTTTCTTGTATCACCCAAGAAACCTTGCCAAAATCTCCCATAAAGATCAAACTAGTTTTCGACCCATCCAATCAACATAACCCCATTTTTATTGCAATTACTTTCAAATTAAAAGAGCCATGGACTTGAATTTAGTACCAATGGGTTTATTATAACATTTTCCATAAAAATTATACAATAAACTTTCTTGTATCACCCAAGAAACCTTGCCAAAATCACCCATAAAGATCAAACTAGTTTTGGACCCATCCAATCAACATAACCCCATTTTTATTGCAATTACTTTCTACTTAAAAGAGCCATGGACTTGAATTTAGTACCAATGGGTTTATTATAACATTTTCCATAAAAATTGTACAATAAACTTTCTTGTATCACCCAAGAAACCTTGCCAAAATCACCCATAAAGATCAAACTAGTTTTGGACCCATCCAATCAACATAACCCCATTTTTATTGCAATTACTTTCTACTTAAAAGAGCCATGGACTTGAATTTAGTACCAATGGGTTTATTATAACATTTTCCATAAAAATTGTACAATAAACTTTCTTGTAACACCCAAGAAACCTTGCCAAAATCACCCATAAAGATCAAACTAGTTTTGGACTCATCCAATCAACATAACCCCATTTTTATTGCAATTACTTTCAAATTAAAAGAGCCATGGACTTGAATTTAGTACCAATGGGTTTATTATAACATTTTCCATAAAAATTGTACAATAAACTTTCTTGTATCACCCAAGAAACCTTGCCAAAATCACCCATAAAGATCAAACTAGTTTTGGACCCATCCAATCAACATAACCCCATTTTTATTGCAATTACTTTCTACTTAAAAGAGTCATGGACTTGAATTTAGTACCAATGGGTTTATTATAACATTTTCCATAAAAATTGTACAATAAACTTTCTTGTATCACCCAAGAAACCTTGCCAAAATCACCCATAAACATCCAACTAGTTTTGGACTCATCCAATCAACATAACCCCATTTTTATTGCAATTACTTTCTACTTAAAAGAGTCATGGACTTGAATTTAGTACCAATGGGTTTATTATAACATTTTCCATAAAAATTATACAATAAACTTTCTTGTATCACCCAAGAAACCTTGCCAAAATCACCCATAAAGATCAAACTAGTTTTGGACTCATCCAATCAACATAACCCCATTTTTATTGCAATTACTTTCAAATTAAAAGAGCCATGGACTTGAATTTAGTACCAATGGGTTTATTATAACATTTTCCATAAAAATTGTACAATAAACTTTCTTGTATCACCCAAGAAACCTTGCCAAAATCACCCATAAAGATCAAACTAGTTTTGGACCCATCCAATCAACATAACCCCATTTTTATTGCAATTACTTTCTACTTAAAAGAGTCATGGACTTGAATTTAGTACCAATGGGTTTATTATAACATTTTCCATAAAAATTGTACAATAAACTTTCTTGTATCACCCAAGAAACCTTGCCAAAATCACCCATAAACATCCAACTAGTTTTGGACTCATCCAATCAACATAACCCCATTTTTATTGCAATTACTTTCTACTTAAAAGAGTCATGGACTTGAATTTAGTACCAATGGGTTTATTATAACATTTTCCATAAAAATTATACAATAAACTTTCTTGTATCACCCAAGAAACCTTGCCAAAATCACCCATAAAGATCAAACTAGTTTTGGACTCATCCAATCAACATAACCTCATTTTTGTTGCAATAACTTCCAAATAAAAAGATCCATGGACTTGAATTTAGTACCAATGGGTCTATTATAACATTTTCCATAAAAATTGTACAATAAACTTTCTTGTATCACCCAAGAAACCTTGCCAAAATCACCCATAAAGATCAAACTAGTTTTGGACTCATCCAATCAACATAACCTCATTTTTGTTGCAATAACTTCCAAATAAAAAGATCCATGGACTTGAATTTAGTACCAATGGGTTTATTATAACATTTTCCATAAAAATTGTACAATAAACTTTCTTGTATCACCCAAGAAACCTTGCCAAAATCACCCATAAAGATCAAACTAGTTTTGGACTCATCCAATCAACATAACCTCATTTTTGTTGCAATAACTTCCAAATTAAAAGAGTCATCGACTTGAATTTAGTACCAATGGGTTTATTATAACATTTTCCATAAAAATTGTACAATAAACTTTCTTGTATCACCCAAGAAACCTTGCCAAAATCACCCATAAAGATCAAACTAGTTTTGGACTCATCCAATCAACAAAACACCATTTTTGTTGCAATAACTTCCAAATTTAAAGATCCATGGACTTGAATTAAGTACCAATGGGTTTACTATAACATTTTCTATAAATTTGTACAATAAACCTCCCAAGGAACCTTATCAAAATTCACTCTTCATTTAATTTTGCACTTGGATCTCCATAAAATCAATTGTCAGTCAGAGATGGAGTTGTGCTTAAACTTTGAGACCTCTTTTATCATGCTCCTCAATTGCACATAATCTAGGTACTACTAGCGCCCTCTCAAAATCAATCAACACATGAACTGTCATTTGTCTGTTTGTATGTACAGTATAGTCCTCATCTCATGTAGACTTATATTGCTTTCACCAGCCACTTAGTTTAGGCTTGTTGCGCAATGACCTAATGTTGGACACCGTGCGCAGCTGGAAACAAGTAGAAGTTAATACCATTGCGGCTGGTTTTGGTTGGCTGGGACCAGCTTCATTGGCCATTCATAGGTAACGTGGTTTTAATGTCGATTATGATATTAAAAATACCACATAACTAACAAAAGTCTCTTTGACACAAGAAAATGAAGGTTCGGTGTATGTCAATTTGTTACAGAAACTGAGCTTGGGCCTGATGCGCTCCGACTACATGCTCAATGCCGGTACGATAAAACAAGTGGAGTTTAACACAATATCCGTGAGTTTGGCCGGAGTTGGTAATGCTGTTTCTCGCTATAACAGGTGCAAAATACACCCAACCTTCATTTATCATTACCTACTTACCGCGAAACACTTGCAGGTTCGTGCTGGAGGACCTAGGACAGTTTGACATGTTGCCAAACGTAAGTACTTAACCGACAGCCACGTGTACACCATGAAGTTAGCTTCCAGACAACAACGCATTGACCGGACTGACGTTGGGGTTGTTGGAGGCGTGGAAGATGTACGGCGTTGCCAATGCGGCCATTTTGATGGTGGTGGAGGATGTGACTTACAACATTTGCGACCAGAGGGCGCACGAGTTCGAGCTGCAGCGGCTCAATCCTAGAGTGAAGTTGATAAGATGGACGTTGACTGATGTTGCTGATAAGGGGAAGTTGAATGGCAATAACGAGCTGGTTTTATTGGATCAGATAGTTAGTGTGGTTTATTATCGCTCCGCCTACAGTCCTGATCAGATTCCGACGAAGAAGGAGTGGGATGCGCGGTTGTTGATTGAAAGATCTCAAGCTATTAAGTGTCCGTCAATACAGTACCATCTAGCGGGTACTAAAAAGGTGCAACAAGCGCTGGCCAAGCCGGGGGTGTTGGAGATGTTTTTGACTGATCCGCAGAAGATTGCCGCTGTTCGGGAGGTTTTCACTGGCTTGTATGGTTTGGACTTTGATGAAGCAGGCGATCAGGCGATACAGATGGCGCTGGACGAGCCTGATAAGTACGTTGATGGTTTTGAAGGTTAGGTATCCACACATTTTTTAATTACAGTTAATTACAATAGCGTCACAATCATCAAAATCGGTCCATTCGTTTAAATATTACAACGTTTTGAAAATTTAATTTACAATGTAAAAAAAAAATTATTTTGAATTTCGTCCGAATTTGTTGGGTTAAAAAATCACCAAAGTACTTGAGGAAAGTTGATTAAATTCTCTACAAAATGGCGTAGGATTCATCAAAATCGACCCATTCTTTCAAAAATTACAGCGTTTTGAAAAATTTGTTGGAAAATGTAAAAAAATCGAATATTTTAAATTTTTTCAAAATTTGCAGGGATAAAAAATCGCAAAAAATTCTTGACGAAAGTTGATCAAATTCTCCACAAAATGGCGTAGGATTCATCAAAAGCGACCCATTCTTTCAAAAATTACAGCGTTTTGAAAAATTTGTTGGAAAACGTAAAAAAATCGAATATTTTAAATTTTTTCAAAATTTGCAGGGATAAAAAATCGCTAAAAATTCTTGACGAAAGTTGATCAAATTCTCCACAAAATGGCGTAGGATTCATCAAAAGCGACCCATTCTTTCAAAAATTACAGCGTTTTGAATAATTTGTTGGAAAATGTAAAAAAATCGAATATTTTAAATTTTGTCAAAATTTGCAGGGATGAAAAATCGCAAAAAATTCTTGACGCTAGTTGGTCAAATTCTCTACAAAATGGCGTAGGATTCATCAAAATCGACCCATTCTTTCAAAAATTACAGCGTTTTGAATAATTTGTTGGAAAACGTTAAAAAAATCGAATATTTCGAATTTCGTCAAAATTTGCAGGGATGAAAAATCACAAAAATTCTTGAGGAAAGTCGATCAAATTCTCTACAAAATGGCGTAGGATTCATCAAAATCGACACATTCTTTCAAAAATTACAGCGTTTTGAATAATTTGTTGGAAAATGTAGAAAAATCGAATATTTTAAATTTTGTCAAAATTTTCAGTGATGAAAAATCGCAAAAAATTCTTGACGCTAGTTGGTCAAATTCTCTACAAAATGGCGTAGGATTCATCATAATCGACTCATTCTTTCAAAAATTACAGCGTTTTGAAGAATTTGTTGGAAAACGTAAAACAATCGAATATTTTGGATTTCATCAAAATTTGCAGGGATCAAAAATCGCAAAAAATTCTTGACGAAAGTTGATCAAATTCTCTACAAAATGGCGTAGGATTCATCAAAAGCGACCCATTCTTTCAAAAATTACAGCGTTTTGAAAAATTTGTTGGAAAACGTAAAAAAATCGAATATTTTAAATTTTTTCAAAATTTGCAGGGATAAAAAATCGCAAAAAATTCTTGACGCTAGTTGGTCAAATTCTCTACAAAATGGCGTAGGATTCATCATAATCGACTCATTCTTTCAAAAATTACAGCGTTTTGAAGAATTTGTTGGAAAACGTAAAACAATCGAATATTTTGGATTTCATCAAAATTTGCAGGGATCAAAAATCGCAAAAAATTCTTGACGAAAGTTGATCAAATTCTCTACAAAATGGCGTAGGATTCATCAAAAGCGACCCATTCTTTCAAAAATTACAGCGTTTTGAATAATTTGTTGGAAAATGTAAAAAAATCGAATATTTTAAATTTTGTCAAAATTTGCAGGGATGAAAAATCGCAAAAAATTCTTGACGAAAGTTGATCAAATTCTCTACAAAATGGCGTAGGATTCATCAAAATCGACCCATTCTTTCAAAAATTACAGCGTTCTGAAGAATTTGTTGGAAAACGTAAAACAATCGAATATTTTGGATTTCATCAAAATTTGCAGGGATGAAAAATCACAAAAATTCTTGACGAAAGTTAATCAAATTCTTCACAAAATGGCGTAGGATTCATCAAAATCGGCCCATTCTTTCAAAAATTACAGCGTTTTGAATAATTTGTTGGAAAATGTAAAAAAATCGAATATTTTAAATTTTCTCAAAATTTGCAGGGGTGAAAAATCGCAAAAAATTCTTGACGAAAGTTGATCAAATTCTCTACAAAATGGCGTAGGATTCATCAAAATCGACCGATTCTTTCAAAAATTACAGCATTCTGAAGAATTTGTTGGAAAACGTAAAACAATCGAATATTTTGGATTTCATCAAAATTTGCAGTGATCAAAAATCGCAAAAAATTCTTGACGAAATTTGATCAAATTCTCTACAAAATGGCGTAGGATTCATCAAAATCGACCCATTCTTTCAAAAATTACAGCGTTTTGAATAATTTGTTGGAAAATGTAGAAAAATCGAATATTTTAAATTTTGTCAAAATTTTCAGTGATGAAAAATCGCGAAAAATTCTTGACGAAAGTTGATCAAATTCTCTACAAAATGGCGTACGATTCATCAAAATCTTCCTTTCAAAAATTACAGCGTTTTGAAGAATTTGTTGGAAAACGTAAAAAAATCGAATATTTTGAATTTCGTCAAAATTTGCAGGGATGAAAAATCACAAAAATTCTTGACGATAGTTGATCAAATTCTCTACAAAATGGCGTAGGATTCATCAAAATCGACACATTCTTTCAAAAATTACAGCGTTTTGAATAATTTGTTGGAAAATGTAAAAAAATCGAATTTTTTGAATTTCGTCAAAATTTGTAGGGATGAAAAATCACAAACATTCTTGACGAAATTTGATCAAATTCTCCACAAAATGGCGTACGATTCATCAAAATCGACACATTCTTTCAAAAATTACAGCGTTTTGAATAATTTGTTGGAAAATGTAAAAAAATCGAATATTTTAAATTTTCTCAAAATTTGCAGGGGTGAAAAATCGCAAAAAATTCTTGACGAAAGTTGATCAAATTCTCTACAAAATGGCGTAGGATTCATCAAAATCGACCGATTCTTTCAAAAATTACAGCATTCTGAAGAATTTGTTGGAAAACGTAAAACAATCGAATATTTTGGATTTCATCAAAATTTGCAGTGATCAAAAATCGCAAAAAATTCTTGACGAAATTTGATCAAATTCTCTACAAAATGGCGTAGGATTCATCAAAATCGACCCATTCTTTCAAAAATTACAGCGTTTTGAATAATTTGTTGGAAAATGTAGAAAAATCGAATATTTTAAATTTTGTCAAAATTTTCAGTGATGAAAAATCGCGAAAAATTCTTGACGAAAGTTGATCAAATTCTCTACAAAATGGCGTACGATTCATCAAAATCTTCCTTTCAAAAATTACAGCGTTTTGAAGAATTTGTTGGAAAACGTAAAAAAATCGAATATTTTGAATTTCGTCAAAATTTGCAGGGATGAAAAATCACAAAAATTCTTGACGATAGTTGATCAAATTCTCTACAAAATGGCGTAGGATTCATCATAATCGACTCATTCTTTCAAAAATTACAGCGTTTTGAAGAATTTGTTGGAAAACGTAAAACAATCGAATATTTTGGATTTCATCAAAATTTGCAGGGATCAAAAATCGCAAAAAATTCTTGACGAAAGTTGATCAAATTCTCTACAAAATGGCGTAGGATTCATCAAAAGCGACCCATTCTTTCAAAAATTACAGCGTTTTGAAAAATTTGTTGGAAAACGTAAAAAAATCGAATATTTTAAATTTTTTCAAAATTTGCAGGGATAAAAAATCGCAAAAAATTCTTGACGCTAGTTGGTCAAATTCTCTACAAAATGGCGTAGGATTCATCATAATCGACTCATTCTTTCAAAAATTACAGCGTTTTGAAGAATTTGTTGGAAAACGTAAAACAATCGAATATTTTGGATTTCATCAAAATTTGCAGGGATCAAAAATCGCAAAAAATTCTTGACGAAAGTTGATCAAATTCTCTACAAAATGGCGTAGGATTCATCAAAAGCGACCCATTCTTTCAAAAATTACAGCGTTTTGAATAATTTGTTGGAAAATGTAAAAAAATCGAATATTTTAAATTTTGTCAAAATTTGCAGGGATGAAAAATCGCAAAAAATTCTTGACGAAAGTTGATCAAATTCTCTACAAAATGGCGTAGGATTCATCAAAATCGACCCATTCTTTCAAAAATTACAGCGTTCTGAAGAATTTGTTGGAAAACGTAAAACAATCGAATATTTTGGATTTCATCAAAATTTGCAGGGATGAAAAATCACAAAAATTCTTGACGAAAGTTAATCAAATTCTTCACAAAATGGCGTAGGATTCATCAAAATCGGCCCATTCTTTCAAAAATTACAGCGTTTTGAATAATTTGTTGGAAAATGTAAAAAAATCGAATATTTTGGATTTCATCAAAATTTGCAGTGATCAAAAATCGCAAAAAATTCTTGACGAAATTTGATCAAATTCTCTACAAAATGGCGTAGGATTCATCAAAATCGACCCATTCTTTCAAAAATTACAGCGTTTTGAATAATTTGTTGGAAAATGTAGAAAAATCGAATATTTTAAATTTTGTCAAAATTTTCAGTGATGAAAAATCGCGAAAAATTCTTGACGAAAGTTGATCAAATTCTCTACAAAATGGCGTACGATTCATCAAAATCTTCCTTTCAAAAATTACAGCGTTTTGAAGAATTTGTTGGAAAACGTAAAAAAATCGAATATTTTGAATTTCGTCAAAATTTGCAGGGATGAAAAATCACAAAAATTCTTGACGATAGTTGATCAAATTCTCTACAAAATGGCGTAGGATTCATCAAAATCGACACATTCTTTCAAAAATTACAGCGTTTTGAATAATTTGTTGGAAAATGTAAAAAAATCGAATTTTTTGAATTTCGTCAAAATTTGTAGGGATGAAAAATCACAAACATTCTTGACGAAATTTGATCAAATTCTCCACAAAATGGCGTACGATTCATCAAAATCGACACATTCTTTCAAAAATTACAGCGTTTTGAATAATTTGTTGGAAAACGTTAAAAAAATCGAATATTTTGAATTTCGTCAAAATTTGCAGGGATGAAAAATCACAAAAATTCTTGAGGAAAGTCGATCAAATTCTCTACAAAATGGCGTAGGATTCATCAAAATCGACACATTCTTTAAAAAATTACAGCGTTTTGAATAATTTGTTGGAAAACGTTAAAAAAATCGAATATTTCGAATTTCGTCAAAATTTGCAGGGATGAAAAATCACAAAAATTCTTGAGGAAAGTCGATCAAATTCTCTACAAAATGGCGTAGGATTCTTCAAAATCGACACATTCTTTCAAAAATTACAGCGTTTTGAATAATTTGTTGGAAAATGTAAAAAAAACGAATATTTCGAATTTCGTCAAAATTTGCAGGGATGAAAAATCACAAAAATTCTTGAGGAAAGTCGATCAAATTCTCTACAAAATGGCGTAGGATTCATCAAAATCGACACATTCTTTCAAAAATTACAGCGTTTTGAATAATTTGTTGGAAAACGTTAAAAAAATCGAATATTTTGAATTTCATCAAAATTTGCAGGGATGAAAAATCACAAAAATTCTTGGCGAAAGTTGATCAAATTCTCTACAAAATGGCGTAGGATTCATCAAAATCGACCCATTCTTTTAAAAATTACAGCGTTTTGAAGAATTTGTTGGAAAATGTTAAAAAAATCGAATATTTTGAATTTCATCAAAATTTGCAGGGATGAAAAATCACAAAAATTCATGACGAAAGTTGCTCAAATTCTCCACAAAATGGCGTAGGATTCATCAAAATCGACCCATTCTTTCAAAAATTACAGCGTTTTGAATAATTTGTTGGAAAGTGTAAAAAAATCGAATATTTTAAATTTTCTCAAAAGTTGCAGGGATGAAAAATCGCAAAAAATTCTTGACGAAAGTTGATCAAATTCTCTACAAAATGGCGTGGGATTCATCAAAATCGACCCATTCTTTCAAAAATTACAGCGTTTTGAATAATTTGTTGGAAAATGTAGAAAAATCGAATATTTTAAATTTTGTCAAAATTTTCAGTGATGAAAAATCGCAAAAAATTCTTGACGAAAGTTGATCAAATTCTCTACAAAATGGCGTAGGGTTCATCATAATCGACCCATTCTTTCAAAAATTACAGCGTTTTGAAGAATTTGTTGGAAAACGTAAAAAAACGAATATTTTGAATTCCATCAAAATTTGCAGTGATGAAATATCGCAAAAAATTCTTGACGAAAGTTGATTAAATTCTCTACAAAATAGCGTAGGATTCATCAAAATCGACCCATTCTTTCAAAAATTACAGCGTTTTGAATAATTTGTTGGAAAATGTAGAAAAATCGAATATTTTAAATTTTGTCAAAATTTTCAGTGATGAAAAATCGCAAAAAATTCTTGACGAAAGTTGATCAAATTCTCTACAAAATGGCGTGGGATTCATCAAAATCGACCCATTCTTTCAAAAATTACAGCGTTTTGAATAATTTGTTGGAAAATGTAGAAAAATCGAATATTTTAAATTTTGTCAAAATTTTCAGTGATGAAAAATCGCAAAAAATTCTTGACGAAAGTTGATCAAATTCTCTACAAAATGGCGTAGGGTTCATCATAATCGACCCATTCTTTCAAAAATTACAGCGTTTTGAAGAATTTGTTGGAAAACGTAAAAAAACGAATATTTTGAATTCCATCAAAATTTGCAGGGATGAAATATCGCAAAAAATTCTTGACGAAAGTTGATTAAATTCTCTACAAAATGGCGTAGGATTCATCAAAATCGACCCATTCTTTCAAAAATTACAGCGTTTTAAAAATTTGATGGAAAATTGCAAAAAATCAAATATTTTGAATTTCGTCCAAATTTACAGAAATAAAAAATCACATTACCATTGGGAGGCCCAAAACTAGTCTGAATAGACCAAAACTAACCCAAACAAACAAATCCTAACCCAAAATTAACCCCAACTGACCAAAATTAACTTGAATAAAATTTAAACTGACACAAATCTTCTCAAACAAACTAACCCGAAATTAGCAAAGACTATACAAAAACAGACCAAAAATCACTCGAACCAAAGATAACTGACACAAACTGACTCAATCAAACAAAAAATAACCTAAAATCGACCCAAACTGACCAAAAATAACCAAAAAATAACCCAAGAGTCCAATGTGGATACCTAATATTCACCAGAACCCACGTTGACATTAGTTCATCTTTCTCATTGGTTGACTGTCAGGTTTGTGCTAAAACCACAACGAGAGGGAGGTGGCAACAATGTTTACGGCAAAGACATCAGAGATGCCATTATGAAAATGAAGGACACCAAGGAGCGGACGGCTTGGATTCTCATGGAACGGATCAACCCGCCTGTTTCAACCGGTTACATGGTACGAGCTGGGGGTGACAATCCCCCACAACTATGCGAAATGGTATCGGAACTCGGCATATTTGGAGTCATCATTGGAGACTCCAGAAAAATCATGGTAAACCGCCAGGTGGGTCACATGTTGCGCACTAAAACCGCCACCGCTGATGAAGGGGGCGTTGCTGCTGGTCACGGCGCTCTGGACAGTCCTTATTTAATAGACATTGAATAAAATCACACAGTATATTTCAATAAAAATTTTATTGCAACATTTATATGTCAATTAGCAACAGTCAAACAGGCCCTTGAGTCGCATTCCTTCGAAGTCCCCGTCGATGTCGTAGTTGCTGCAATAATTACGTTAGCAGGATAACAAAGAGTGTGATACATACTCGTAGAACGCCTGATTATGTTTGGCGTTCCTGTTGATGTAAAACACCTGCCAGGCTGCCCCTCCAAGGGCGGCATTGATGGAGGCGTAAATGGCGATCAATATGCCGCGTCTTACGCCCTGGCCGTGCAGTTGTGGTTTGGCGATTCTCATTTTGCGTGTTTGATTAGCAGGGGAAATGTCAGATTTTGACAGGACCAGGTGATTGTAGGTGGAGCGTTTTGTGGGTGTGTTCCTGGTATACACTATGTTTGGCTAGTGTGTAGAATAGAGCTGCCACTTTGTCAAACCCGGTCCGACGCTTCCAAGTTAAAACCGTGATATTTATTTATGAAACTATTGAGGTGGCAACATTGCCGACTGTCATCGAATTAACATCCGCATTGTTGCCAAACTCAACTAAATGTCTGTAATAAATAAGAATGCTCACTTTGATGACTTATAAAACGCTCTATGTTTTGGTAAGTGAGGTTTATTCATGGAACCCTTGACGTGGCAACATCGTCAACGGTCAAAGTTATTATTTAACAGTCAATTTATCACCCGCATTGTTGCCAAACTCAACTGAATGTTTGTAAAATATATGAATACTCATTTTAATGATTTATTTGAAGTATTGAAAATAAAAACAACTGATTCGATCATTGGAAAATTGACGTGGCAACATCGTCGATTGTCATACTTGTCATTATAACATCAAACAAACGTCCGCATTGTTGCCAAACCAAACCAAATATCTGTAAAATGTGTTAATGCTCACTTTTAATCATTTATAAAACGCTTTAAAATGAAAATGTGAGGTTATATCATTGAAATATTAACGTGGCAACATCGCCGATTATCAAAGTTGTCTCTACATTATCAAAAAAACATCCGCATTGTTGCCAAACTTAACCAAATGTCTGTAAAATGTGATAATGTTAAGTTTTGGTGATTTGTAAAACGCTTAAAGATGAAAACGTGAGTTTATATCATTGAAATATTCACGTGGCAACATCGCCGACTGTCAAAGTTGTCTCTACACTATCAAACAAACATCCGCATTGTTGCCAATCTCAACTTAATGTTTGTAAAATGTATGAATACCCGCACTTTAATGATTCATTTTAACGATTCAAAATAAATACGTGAGGATTAATCATTTACAATGTTGACGTGGCAACATCGCCGACCATCAAAGTTGTCTTAACATCATCAAACAAACATCCGCATTGTTGCCAAACTCTACTTGATGTCTGTAAAATGTATGACTACCCACTTTAGTGATTTATTTTATAACACCAAACAAACGTCCGCATTGTTGTCAAACTAGACCAAATATCTGTAAAATGTGATAATGCTTACTTTCAATCATTTATAAAACGCTTTAAAATGAAAACGTGAGATTCAATCATTGAAATATTGACGTGGCAGCATCGTCGATTGTCATACTTGTCATTATAATATCAAACAAACGTCCGCATTGTTGTCAAACTAAACCAAATATCTGTAAAATGTGATAATGCTGATGATTTATAAAACGCTTAAAAATGAAAACGTGAGTTTAAATCATTGAAATACTCACGTGGCAACATCGCCGACTGTCAAAGTTGTCTTTACACTATCAAACAAACATCCGCATTGTTGCCAAACCCAACTTAATGTTTGTAAAATGTATGAATACCCACTTTAATGATTTATTTAAACGATTCAAAATAAATACGTGAGATTCAATCATTGAAATATTGACGTGGCAACATCGTCGACTGTAATAGTTGTCATCACAACATCAAACAAACATCCGCATTGTTGCCAAACTGAACCAAATGTCTGTCAAATGTAATAAAGCTCACTTTCAATGATTTATAAAACGCTTTAAAGTGAAAACGTGCGTTTATATCATTGAAATATTAACGAGGCAACATCGCCGATTATCAAAGTTGTCTCTACACTATCAAACAAACATCCACATTGTTGCCAAACCCAACTTGTTCGTAAAATGTAAGAAAACCCACTTCAATGATTTATTTAAACGATTCAAAATAAATACGTGAGATTCAATCATTGAAATATTGACGTGGCAACATCGTCGACTGTAATAGTTGTCATCACAACATCAAACAAACATCCGCATTGTTGCCAAACTGAACCAAATGTCCGTCAAATGTAATAAAGCTCACTTTCAATGATTTATAAAACGCTTTAAAGTGAAAACGTGCGTTTATATCATTGAAATATTAACGAGGCAACATCGCCGATTATCAAAGTTGTCTCTACACTATCAAACAAACATCCACATTGTTGCCAAACCCAACTTGTTCGTAAAATGTAAGAAAACCCACTTCAATGATTTATTTAAACGATTCAAAATAAATACGTGAGATTCAATCATTGAAATATTGACGTGGCAACATCGTCGACTGTAATAGTTGTCATCACAACATCAAACAAACATCCGCATTGTTGCCAAACTGAACCAAATGTCTGTCAAATGTAATAAAGCTCACTTTCAATGATTTATAAAAAGCTTTAAATTGAAAACGTCAGTTTTTAGCATTGAAATATTGACGTGGCAACATCGCCGATTATCAAAGTTGTCTCTACACTATCAAACAAACATCCACAATGTTGCCAAACCCAACTTGTTCGTAAAATGTAAGAAAACCCACTTCAATGATTTATTTAAACGATTCAAAATAAATACGTGAGATTCAATCATTGAAATATTGACGTGGCAACATCGTCGACTGTAATAGTTGTCATCACAACATCAAACAAACATCCGCATTGTTGCCAAACTGAACCAAATGTCTGTCAAATGTAATAAAGCTCACTTTCAATGATTTATAAAACGCTTTAAAGTGAAAACGTGCGTTTATATCATTGAAATATTAACGAGGCAACATCGCCGATTATCAAAGTTGTCTCTACACTATCAAACAAACATCCACATTGTTGCCAAACCCAACTTGTTCGTAAAATGTAAGAAAACCCACTTCAATGATTTATTTAAACGATTCAAAATAAATACGTGAGATTCAATCATTGAAATATTGACGTGGCAACATCGTCGACTGTAATAGTTGTCATCAAAACATCAAACAAACATCCGCATTGTTGCCAAACTGAACCAAATGTCTGTCAAATGTAATAAAGCTCACTTTCAATGATTTATAAAAAGCTTTAAATTGAAAACGTCAGTTTTTAGCATTGAAATATTGACGTGGCAACATCGCCGATTATCAAAGTTGTCTCTACACTATCAAACAAACATCCACAATGTTGCCAAACCCAACTTGTTCGTAAAATGTAAGAAAACCCACTTCAATGATTTATTTAAACGATTCAAAATAAATACGTGAGATTCAATCATTGAAATATTGACGTGGCAACATCGTCGACTGTAATAGTTGTCATCACAACATCAAACAAACATCCGCATTGTTGCCAAACTGAACCAAATGTCTGTCAAATGTAATAAAGCTCACTTTCAATGATTTATAAAACGCTTTAAAGTGAAAACGTGCGTTTATATCATTGAAATATTAACGAGGCAACATCGCCGATTATCAAAGTTGTCTCTACACTATCAAACAAACATCCACATTGTTGCCAAACCCAACTTGTTCGTAAAATGTAAGAAAACCCACTTCAATGATTTATTTAAACGATTCAAAATAAATACGTGAGATTCAATCATTGAAATATTGACGTGGCAACATCGTCGACTGTAATAGTTGTCATCAAAACATCAAACAAACATCCGCATTGTTGCCAAACTGAACCAAATGTCTGTCAAATGTAATAAAGCTCACTTTCAATGATTTATAAAAAGCTTTAAATTGAAAACGTCAGTTTTTAGCATTGAAATATTGACGTGGCAACATCGCCGATTATCAAAGTTGTCTCTACACTATCAAACAAACATCCACAATGTTGCCAAACCCAACTTGTTCGTAAAATGTAAGAAAACCCACTTCAATGATTTATTTAAACGATTCAAAATAAATACGTGAGATTCAATCATTGAAATATTGACGTGGCAACATCGTCGACTGTAATAGTTGTCATCACAACATCAAACAAACATCCGCATTGTTGCCAAACTGAACCAAATGTCTGTCAAATGTAATAAAGCTCACTTTCAATGATTTATAAAACGCTTTAAAGTGAAAACGTGCGTTTATATCATTGAAATATTAACGAGGCAACATCGCCGATTATCAAAGTTGTCTCTACACTATCAAACAAACATCCACATTGTTGCCAAACCCAACTTGTTCGTAAAATGTAAGAAAACCCACTTCAATGATTTATTTAAACGATTCAAAATAAATACGTGAGATTCAATCATTGAAATATTGACGTGGCAACATCGTCGACTGTAATAGTTGTCATCAAAACATCAAACAAACATCCGCATTGTTGCCAAACTGAACCAAATGTCTGTCAAATGTAATAAAGCTCACTTTCAATGATTTATAAAAAGCTTTAAATTGAAAACGTCAGTTTTTAGCATTGAAATATTGACGTGGCAACATCGCCGATTATCAAAGTTGTCTCTACACTATCAAACAAACATCCACAATGTTGCCAAACCCAACTTGTTCGTAAAATGTAAGAAAACCCACTTCAATGATTTATTTAAACGATTCAAAATAAATACGTGAGATTCAATCATTGAAATATTGACGTGGCAACATCGTCGACTGTAATAGTTGTCATCACAACATCAAACAAACATCCGCATTGTTGCCAAACTGAACCAAATGTCTGTCAAATGTAATAAAGCTCACTTTCCAATGATTTATAAAACGCTTTAAATTGAAAACGTGAGTTTATATCATTGAAATATTGACGTGGCAACATCGCCGATTATCAAAGTTGTCTCTACACTATCAAACAAACATCCGCATTGTTGCCAAACTCAACTGAATGTTTGTAAAATGTATGAATACCCACTTTAATGATTCATTTTAACGATTCAAAATAAATACGTGTGATTCAATCATTGAAATATTGACGTGGCAACATCGTCGATTGTCATACTTGTCATTATAACACCAAACAAACGTTCGCATTGTTGTCAAACTAAACCAAATATCTGTAAAATGTGATAATGCTCACTTTTAATCATTTATAAAACGCTTTAAAATGAAAATGTGAGTTTATATCATTGAAATATTAACGTGGCAACATCATCGATTATCAAAGTTGTCTCTACACTATCAAAAAAACATCCGCATTGTTGCCAAATTCAACTAAATGTTTGTAAAATGTATGAAAACCCACTTTAATGATCTATTTAAACGATTCAAAATAAATACGTGAGATTCAATCATTGAAATATTGACGTGGCAACATCGTCGACTGTAATAGTTGTCATCACAACATCAAACAAACATCCGCATTGTTGCCAAACTGAACCAAATGTCTGTCAAATGTAATAAAGCTCACTTTCCAATGATTTATAAAACGCTTTAAATTGAAAACGTGAGTTTATATCATTGAAATATTGACGTGGCAACATCGCCGATTATCAAAGTTGTCTCTACACTATCAAACAAACATCCGCATTGTTGCCAAACTCAACTGAATGTTTGTAAAATGTATGAATACCCACTTTAATGATTCATTTTAACGATTCAAAATAAATACGTGTGATTCAATCATTGAAATATTGACGTGGCAACATCGTCGATTGTCATACTTGTCATTATAACACCAAACAAACGTTCGCATTGTTGTCAAACTAAACCAAATATCTGTAAAATGTGATAATGCTCACTTTTAATCATTTATAAAACGCTTTAAAATGAAAATGTGAGTTTATATCATTGAAATATTAACGTGGCAACATCATCGATTATCAAAGTTGTCTCTACACTATCAAAAAAACATCCGCATTGTTGCCAAATTCAACTAAATGTTTGTAAAATGTATGAAAACCCACTTTAATGATCTATTTAAACGATTCAAAATAAATACGTGAGATTCAATCATTGATATTGTAACGAGTTTCGCTATAGAAAACACTGTTCAGCTTTAAATAATTTATTTTACAAGTCACTATTTACAGAACTCACTATTCACATACAAAATCACAGCTTATTTATGTTTTACGATTTATATTTCACGACGTATTCGGAACTGAACTAACTCTTCAAACGACGGATCTCATTATATACCCTCGCCAGGATTGAGAGAACAATCCAGATATTTTTAGAAAAGCGAAGAATGTTCGACGCCATCTAGCCTTGCTAGAATGTACCAGAATGCCAAACAATTCTACACAATGTGGTGGCTGCGGCGGCGCATTCACCATGCAACGTCACATTGCCCCCTTCTTAAGGCAATTCGTCCCGAATTGCCTTCATGTCGGTATCGGCAACTGTCCCCAAACCGGCAGCCTGATGTCCTATGGAAGTAGCAGTCCACCTCTGGTTCGTCCTCCGGGAAGGATAGCAGCACACCAGGATGTCAATGCCGCTTTCTTTGAAGATTACCTCCAGCATGCTCCGTACTACTCTCCAGTCCAGTTGGTCGTTCGTCATTTTCGGAATTGCCAGATGGGTCAGGTCCTGTGACAGCATCAAGTCACGAAGATGACTGAGGGCTTTCCAGACATCACTGTAGGTGGTCAGATGATGTGGAAGCTTCTTCGTCACAAGGTAGAACAGGTGTCGTGTCCCATTCGTGATTTGGAGCGGCTTCCCTACCTCTGGCTTTTGTCGTCGCAGATGGTCCAATCGTCCAAATGTTCGTTTAAAAGCTGCAGCAAGTCCACTCCTCATACTGAGGTCTTCAGTGACCCAGTGAGCCAACGAGTATTCGGCCGGTGCTTCAAACAAATCCAGCTGCCTCTCTTGGACAACGCCATTCTGGACTTTCTGGCCATTGGAGTGTAGAGACATGAAAGTTTCCAATGACATGTCTTCCTTGGCTGACCTGATCTGCCTCACTTCAGCGTCCTGATCGTCGTGGTTCCCAGCATACCGAGCTAAACGATTGAAGTGAACAACCCTCGGTTTTTCTCGTGGTGGCTTTCGAATCCTGTAGACGACGTCATTGATTCGCTCCAGAATCTCATACGGGCCCTCCCAAGAACTTTGCAGTTTTGGGGAGAATCCACGTCGCCTCTGTGGGTTGTGAAGCCAAACCAAATCCCCAACCTGGAACCCTCCTTCTTCGGCCTTCACGTCGTACGCCTCCTTCATCCTGTCGCTGGCACTTTGGATGTTTAGTCGGACTCGTTGATGGATATCGTCCATTTTTCTACGAAGATCACTTGCGTAGTCTTCCCCTGCGACATCCTCACCAGGTGGACAGCCAAACTTCAAATCGCAGGGCAGCCGGAGTTCACGACCCATGATGATCTTGGCAGGTGTTTCGCCCGTCGATTCATGAACTGCTGACCTGTACGCCATGAGGAATAGGGGAAGATGTTGATCCCAGTCTCTTTGATAGTCAGAGACAACTTTGGCCAAGTGTCGATTGATGGTTCGGTTCATTCGCTCCACCATGCCATCCGATTGTGGGTGTAACGCCGTTGTCCTTGTCTTCTTGATCTTCAAGACATCGCAGACGTTCTGGAATAGCGTCGATTCGAAGTTCCTGCCCTGGTCCGAATGCAGCTCCAACGGGACACCGAAACGGCAAAACCATTCCTTAATCAAGACATCGGCAACGGTAGCTGCCTCCTGGTTTGGCAAGGCATACGCCTCAGCCCACTTGCTGAAGTAATCCATGGCGACCAAGATGTATTTATTTCCTTTGCCCGTTTCAGGGAACGGTCCAGCCACGTCGATTGCGATCCTTTCAAAGGGGCTTCCCACGTTGTATTGGCGCATAGGAGCTTTTGGCCGTTTCTGGGGTCCGTTACTTGCCGCACATACGGCACATTTTCTGCACCATTCCTTCACATCACCTTGACAGTTAACCCAGTAAAACCGTTCTCGCAGCTTTCCCAGCGTCTTGGTTACACCCAAATGTCCACCCGTGACGCCATCATGGACCTCTCTCATCACCTCTGCCTGTCTGTTTCCAGGAACGACTAACTGCCTCCGATCTTCCGTGCCATCCAGATTCTTCACCAGCCTCTTCAGGATGCCGTCATCAAGAACCATCGAGTCCCATTGAGCCCAGTAGGACTTCACGGTGGTCGAGAACCGCGCGACTTCTTGCCAGGTTGGTCGTTGGCCCGCCTGTTTCCATCCGATGACAAGCTTCAGATCTGGATCTTTCTCCTGGTCCTCGCGAAGCGCCTTAGACTGCCAGGAATCATCCACCACAGTTGTCCTACGAACGCTCGCTTCATTTTCCTCGGCTGTGTGAGAAAGCTCTGGTCTCCTGGACAAGCCATCCAAGATCTTGAGGCTTGTTCTCGCTCGATGATCATTTTTTCCCCATGCCAACGCAGGTGTCCGTATCTCTTTCCTACAGCGGCCACGCATATGCCCAAGCTCTCCACAATTCCAGCATCGTAGCTCCCTTCGCTTGGACGCCTCCATTTCCTTGACGACCCTCCTCACATTTGCGTCGAAGAAGTCTTCCTCCGCGAGATCTATTGGTCCTCCATCCTTCGCACGCGTGCAGGAAGCTTCACAGACTTCTTCGCCGCTTCGAATTCCAAGGCTTTGGCCAGTGCTTCAACCAGTCTATCGGGACGATGGAGTATCAGTGACTGCCGAATCTCCTGGTCTCGAAGTCCATCCAAGAAGGCCTGAACTGCAAGCCTCTCCATAACGTTCTCTGGCGTGGTTGGATAAGCCAGTCGTGCAAGGCGAGCAACATCCGCTTCAAACTCCTGCAAGGTCTCGTTGGTCTTCTGAATGCGATTTTTCAACTGATAGTGGTAGACGTGCTCCAAGTGAGTTTGCCCATATCGCAGTTCCAGATGCTTGACTAGTACATCGTAGTCCTCCTGCTCCTGGGTGTTGAGCGTCTGCAGGATTTCTGTAGCTTCCCCACGAAGTGCCAGAGTCAGTGCCAGAGCTTTCTCTGTTGCGGTCCATCCATTTGCCCTTGCCGCTGCCTCGAACTGGCGATGGTAATTGTTCCAGGACAGCTTGCCATCAAACTGAGGGGCTTTCATGTGGACTCGCACGGTATCAGACTCCATTTTAGCACCTTTGCTCTCGAATGTCACTTCTGGTTGTTTCTGAATCACTGCTACTTGTCTTCGCACTTCCTCGATTTCTTCTTCCAAAGTCTTCATTGTATCTCCAAGTTTTGCTTCAAATCGTTGCTCAAGGTTCTCAATTTCTTCCGTTACCTGATCCTTCCAGAAGTTGTAGTTGTCCGCCAGCTGTTCCTTGATTTTCTCCTCCATTATTCTAGAAGATTCTACAAACTTCTCTTCCATTTTTCTGGAGTTCTCTTCCATGGCTCTAGATGATTCTTCCAGCTTCTCTTCCATTTTTCTGGAGTTCTCTTCCATGGCTCTAGATGATTCTTCCAGCTTGTCTTCCATTTTTCTGGAGTTCTCTTCCATGGCTCTGGAGGATTCTTCAAATTTATCTTCCAATCTCTTGGACAATTTCTCAACTACCGCGTTGGGATCGGGAATTTCAAATTGGAACGTATCAGGATCCATGCCTTCTTCCATTAAAGCCTCACGAAGCCTTGTTTGTAGATCAGTTTTCTTACCGCTACTATCCAGGTCACGCTCCTCTAGCTCCCTTTTCAACTCGGCGACCTTCAATCCGGTTAAAAACACTAGTTTCGCAGCCATCACAGCGAATATTTATGTCCGTTTCTATAGCACACAATAAATCCCACTTCTGACACCAATGTAACGAGTTTCGCTATAGAAAACACTGTTCAGCTTTAAATAATTTATTTTACAAGTCACTATTTACAGAACTCACTATTCACATACAAAATCACAGCTTATTTATGTTTTACGATTTATATTTCACGACGTATTCGGAACTGAACTAACTCTTCAAACGACGGATCTCATTATATACCCTCGCCAGGATTGAGAGAACAATCCAGATATTTTTAGAAAAGCGAAGAATGTTCGACGCCATCTAGCCTTGCTAGAATGTACCAGAATGCCAAACAATTCTACACAATGTGGTGGCTGCGGCGGCGCATTCACCATGCAACGTCACAATATTTTGACGTGGCAACATCGTCGACTGTCATTGTTGTCTTAACAACAACAAACAAACATCCGCATTGTTGCCAAACTCAACCAAATGTTTGTAAAATGTGTGATTACGCACTTTTTTTATTTAAAACGCTTCAAAATAAATACGTGAGATATAATCATCGAAATATTGACGTGACATCATCGCCGACTGTCATAGTGGTCTTTACACCATCAAACAAACATCCACATTGTTGCCAAACTCAACTTGACGTTTGTAAAATGTATGAATACTCGCTTTAATGATTTATTTAAACGATTCAAAATAAATACCTGAGATTCAATCATTGAAATAATGACGTGGCAACATCGCCGATTATCAAAGTTGTCTCTACAATATCAAACAAACATCCACATTGTTGCCAAACTCAACTTGATGTTTGTAAAATGTATGAATATGAATACCCACTTTAATGATTTATAAAACGCTTCAAAATAAATACGTGAGAATAAATCATTGAATTATTGACGTGGCAACCTCGTCGACTATCAAAGTTGTCTATACATCATCAAACAAACATCCGCATTGTTGCCAAACTCAACTTAATGTTTGTAAAATTGATGATTTATTTAAACGATTCAAAATAAAATTCGTGAGATTCAGTCATTGATATTTTGACGTGGCAACATCGTCGACTGTCATAATTGTCATTACAACATCAAAAAAACATCCGCATTGCTGCCAAACTCAACTAAATGCTTGTAAAATGCGAAATGATATGATTATAAAACGCTTCAAAATAAATACGTTAGATTCAATCATTGGAATATTGACGTTGCAACATGGTCGACTGTCATTGTTGTCATTACAACAACAAACATCCGCACTGTTGCCAAACTCAACCAAATGTCTGTAAAATGTGACAATGCTCACTTTTAATGATTTATAAAACGCTTTTAAATAAAAACGTGAGATTCAATCATTGAAATATTGACGGGGCAACATCGCCGACTGTCAAGGTTGTCTTTACATCATCATACAAACATCGGCATTGTTGCCAAACTCAACCAAATATTTGTGAAATGTAAGATTGCTCACTTTTAAGATTTATAAAACGCTTCAAAATAAATACGTGAGATTTAATCGTTGAAATATTGACGTGGCAACGTCGCCGACAGTTCAAATTGTCTTTCCACCATCAAATAAACATCCGTATAGTTGCCAAACTCAACTAATTTTCTGTAAAATGTGAGATTGCCCACATTTAATGATCTATAAAACGCTTTATAATAAATACGTGAGATATAATCATCGAAATATTGACGGGGCAACATCGCCGACTGTCAAAGTTGTCTTTACACCACGAAACAATAATCCGCATTGTTGCCAAACTCAACTTAATGTTTGTAAAAACTCACTATAAATGATTTTTAAAACGCTTCAAAATAAATACGTGCGATTTGATCAGTGAAATGTTGACGTGGCAACATCGGTGACTGTCAAAGTTGTCTTTACACCATTAAACAAACATTCGCATTGTTGCCAAATTCAAGTAAATGTCTATAAAATGTAAGAATGACCACTTTTATGACTTACAAAAGTTGTCATCACACAGTGTAAGGGTGGTTCAGACTGCAGCACCGTGTATATCCGTTTAATTAAAATAACTAATTATGCAAATAGTGTGTAGGTGCGATAAATTATTAATACAAACCAAAAACAATTATTATTTTATTTCATAAAGTCAGCAAAATCCTGATTACTCACGATTGTTTGTTTTTTTATTGGAAATTTATTATGGCTTTTTCTATGGATAACGTTTTTAATTACAAAGTCAATAATTAAGGTTCAGGTTCAACCAAGATGAATAAACTGTCTGTTTTGTGTTTTTGCGTTGTGGTAAGTCTAATTGAGTAACAATATTCACTTAACTTACCTCTTAAGATGTCCGTCATTCATGGCCAAAGCTGGGGTAAGTTACTAAAAACCCTTACCATAAGTAAATAGGTTTGTTTTAGTGGATAATTTAAGTACACTGGGGGACAGAATTAAAGCCCAAGTGAACAGTGACATGCAGGACTTGAAGGTAAGGTGATTGAAAAAAAAAAAAAATGCCCCTTATTTGAGTAGCACAACCTGCATGGCCTAGTAAACGAAATAACCGCCCAAGTACATACCAATTTGGAACCAATACGTGCACTGAAGTTGAATAAAAATATCAAAAACGGCATTGGAGGTGTGACGATAGTAATTGAAAAACCTGGAGGTGAGCTAGTAAGCTAACACCGAAATGGTGGTACCACCATTGTTTTAGGCCGCACCTTTATCGTGCGCAACCACCAAAAGTACTCTTGCACCGGTACAATCAACCTCCTCAATGGACAATGTGATGGGAGTGTTACCCCATTCAAAATCTCCCCCGACTCCAAAACCGACTGGTGTTTCGTCTCCAACTTCAACCAAGTCAAGGACCAACTTTGCCTGGGCACCGGCTGGATTAACCTGGATTTTTTCAATGGCAAATTAGGAAAAGTAGAGTGCAAGGCTGTCAATGGACAAGCGATGTTGATTAGCTTGGATGAGTATAAAAAGCTGTGTCAGGATTTGTATAGCAGTACCGAGTACCGGTATATACCTGACTTGAATAGCCCTGATCACGTGGCTATACCCAATGACAACCAGTATGTCAAATGTGACAATGACGAAGTGAACTTGTGCGTTTTCACTGAAGATAATCACGTGTTAAGCAATATTGCTAAACAGGTTTATTTAGTTAATAATGCACAATATATTAATAAGTAACTATACGAGTTATTATTCCCTGATGAACTTTGGTACTACCTGCAAGTACTCCTGCATCTCCTTGTCTGAAATGTTTGCCATTCTTCTGATCCAATTTTGAGTTAATAGACCGTAAAAGTGATTGGATTGTCTTGGCAACACTGTCACGAAATTTTAAATATGGTCGGCTGTCATATTTGACATTACGCAACGTTGCCAGCTCAAGGAATAATGACGGATAATGACTATTTTTCCCAGGCAAACTTTTAATTACTATCATACATATCTTCACTAAACTATAGTAAAGATATTCTATCCTAAAGTTAAGACAAACATTTCACAAAAAAAGCCCCACTGTGTTGTAGTGTAGAAAAGTGTGCACTAGTGGAGCATAACAAACACACCTTATATGTCATGATGAAGTGAATAGTAGGTTTTTGTCTTTATGTTAGACTTTTTGGTGTAAAATTTGACAGACGTCCATATGAAACCATATGGTCACTGCTCAAATTTTACACCAAATGGTGTGAAAAGTGTAAAAGGTGTAGCTTAAGGAAAAATTCCTACACTATTCACAAACAAAAGTAAAACAACTACACGTGATTAGACATAGATAAACGATTGGACTAATCACATGTGTTGGTTTCTTTCACGTGACCTTTTAATCGTCAAAAACAACTCGAAAAATTTAAAGAAAAACAGTCCTTAACAATATATAGGTACTCTAAGAAGATTTTTTTAAATTTCAAAGAAGGAAAATAATAATTGTCTGAAAATAAATTTTCAGCCACATTTCCCATATCGTTTTCGCTAACAAGCTGTGTTGACAGCTTTATAATCCTTGGGAGTTGGCGATCGGGTGTGACGTGCCGTGACGAGATTCGGTCCAATGAGAATTGACGCATCAGTGAGTGCACGTGCCCCTACATTTTCCTACTTGTCTCTTTGGGTTTAGAATGTAAATTTGGTGGACACGACCCATCAAAATTCTCCACTTATTTTGAAGATTTTTTCTATATTTTGGCAAACTTTTGACGATTTTTGCAATTTTCAACATATTTCTCTATTAATATTGCGAAAAAATTCAAAAAAATTTTCCCACTTGAAAATAATAAGAAAACTTCATATAAAGGTGTGTCCGGAAATGCTTCGTTACAGAGCTACAGGGTGTTGAAGTTTTATTTTTATTTTTATTTTTTCTAAATAATATTTGAACCAATGTCTATATTTTCATAAAAATCGGTATTTGAGGGTTTTTTTTATGCGGAAATTCGAATTTTATCTCAGTTTGGCTCTAACTTGTAGAGGGCGCCACCTACACTCATTTGTCCTGACATGTACAGCCATTACTTTTTTGGACATAACCGTATGACATATTTGAGTGAAAAAACATATTTTTCCTTTATTTTAATGCAAAAAATGTATACTTGATAGAAGTCGCTACGTGGAACCATTTTCGAGATATTTAGATTTGAAATAATGAATACATATGATAATGAAATTATGGCCGAGCATTGTGTTTCATTGATAGTGCCAAAAATAGAGGATAATTTTCATCACTTAAAAATAATAAGAAAACTTCATATAAAGATGTGTCCGGAAATGCTTCGTTACAGAGCTACAGGGTGTTAAAGTTATTATTTAATTATTTTTTTCAGTTTTTTCATTTGTTTTTGTTTAAATAATATTTGAATAAGCGTTGACGATAATATTACACAGAAGTCAACTTTTATCTTTTTCACTGAAAATATGAAGCATTAATGCGTAATAATGTTATAACTTCTAGCAGGTTACCTTCGCCATAATTTCAAAATCCCATGTATTAATAATTATTTCAAATCCAAATATCTCGAAAATGGTTCCACGTAACGACTTCTTACAAGTTTAAATTTTTTGCATAAAAATAAAGGAGAAATATGTTTTTTCACTCAAATTTGTCATACGGTCACGTCCAAAAAAGTTATGGCTGTACATGTCAGGTCAAATGAGTGTAGGTGGCGCCCTCTACACGTTAGAGCCAAACTGAGATCAAATTCGAATTCCGCATAAAAAGAAACCCTCAAATACCGATTTTTATGGAAATATAGACATTGATTCAAATATTATTTAGAAAAAACAAAAATAAAAATAAAACTTCAACACCCTGTAGCTCTGTAACGAAGCATTTCCGGACACACCTTTATATGAAGTTTTCTTATTATTTTTAAGTGAGGAAACCCACCCTGAATTTTTTCGCAATATTAATGAAACACCCTGTATATAAAAATGGATATCTGTATATTTGAGTTTTTAGTTGCAATTTGGAGTTCTAGGGTAGGTATATGCTGAATCTAGATATTTTCAAAAATCCCTTATAATATGAAACAGTTACATCCGTTTGTTTTATATCATACAAAGTTGTCGCCTTGAATATGACATCACCCACGAACACGAAAACCAACCATGGCACGTCATAAAGTCAAAAGTGTCGGTTTCTCAAAGAGATCCCGACTTTTGTAATTAACTCTGGTGAAACTGGAGAACACCGTCCAGCCCACTGCCATCGTTTTTGTTTGAAGTCGCATGTCTTTTTCGTTTGTACAGCCATGGTAATTGACGTTTGCTTTGGTATTTTTGACCTTTCAGTGACAGACCAACTATTATAAGAAATGAAAAAAATATCCAGATAAGGGCCTAAAATAATGTAGTGATTAATTATTGGAAATTACACCTGGCACCGCCTACCAGAAACGCGCGTATCACGTGGTGATACTCGTGACGTCATTGTAGAAGTAAAATATTTTTAAACAAGTCGTTTATCCTTGTTATTAATCAGATATAAAAACTCAAGTTTTGCCATAATTTTAACTTGTGTTTTTATTTTAGTGTGCCCCTATCAAATTTTCCAAATTATTTTTAGTTTGTACTTTACAGGGTGATTTATGCGACCATGTCATTTTTCTCATAAAAAAAATTGAAAAAATCATTAGTTCCACATTTTTCAAGATATCAAACTCAAATTTTGCCATTACATGTATTTTTGAATCAATTTCATTGTGCCCTTATCAGATTTCCAAAATTATTTTTAGTTTGGACTATATACAGGGTGATTTATGGGACCACGTCATTTTCCTCATAAAAAAATTAAAAAATTCATTAGTCCCACATTTTCTAAGATATCAAACTCAAATTTTGCCATTACATATATTTTTCAATCAATTTTATCGTACCCTTATCAGATTTTGAAAATTATTTTTAGTTTGGACTATATACAGGGTGATTTATGGGACCATGTCATTTTTCTCATAAAAAAAAATAAAAATTCATTAGTCCCACATTTTTTGAGATATCAAATCCAAATTATATGTATTACATGTATTTTTGAATAAATTTTATTGTTCCCTTATCAAATTTACAAAATTATTCCTAGTTTGGACTATATACAGGGTGATTTATGGGACCACGTCATTATCCTCATGAAAAAATTAGAAAATTCATTAATCCCGCATTTTTTATTATATCAAACTCAAATTTTGCCATAACATGTATTTTTGAATCAATTTTATCGCACCCTTATCAGATTTCGAAAATTATTTTTAGTTTGGACAATACAAGGTGATTTATGCGACCATGTCATTTTTCTCATAAAAAAAAATAAAAATTCATTAGTCCCACATTTTTTGAGATATCAAATCCAAATTACATGTATTACATGTATGTTTGAATAAATTTTATTGTTCCCTTATCAAATTTCCAAAATTATTCCTAGTTTGGACTATATACAGGGTGATTTATGGGACCACGTCATTATCCTCATGAAAAAATTAAAAAATTCATTAATCCCGCATTTTTTATTATATCAAACTCAAATTTTGCCATAACATGTATTTTTGAATCAATTTTATCGCACCCTTATCAGATTTTCAAATTTATTTTTAGTTTGGACAATACAGGGTGATTTATGTGACCATGTCATTTTTCTCATAAAAAAATTAAAAAAATCATTAGTCCCACATTTTTCAAGATATCAAACTCAAATTTTGCCATAACATGTATTTTTGAATCAATTTCATTGTGCCCTTATCAGATTTCCAAAATTATTTTTAGTTTGGACTATATACAGGGTGATTTATGGGACCACGTCATTTTCCTCATAAAAAAATTTAAAAAAATCATTAGTCCCACATTTTTCAAGATATCAAACTCAAATTTTGCCATTACATGTATTTTTCAATCAATTTTATCGTACCCTTATCAGATTTTGAAAATTATTTTTAGTTTGGACTATATACAGGGTGATTTATGGGACCATGTCATTTTTCTCATAAAAAAAAATAAAAATTCATTAATCCCGCATTTTTTATTATATCAAACTCAAATTTTGCCATAACATGTATTTTTGAATCAATTTTATCGCACTCTTATCAGATTTCGAAAATTATTTTTAGTTTGGACAATACAAGGTGATTTATGCGACCATGTCATTTTTCTCATAAAAAAAAATAAAAATTCATTAGTCCCACATTTTTTGAGATATCAAATCCAAATTACATGTATTACATGTATTTTTGAATAAATGTTATTGTTCCCTTATCAAATTTCCAAAATTATTCCTAGTTTGGACTATATACAGGGTGATTTATGGGACCACGTCATTATCCTCATGAAAAAATTAAAAAATTCATTAATCCCGCATTTTTTATTATATCAAACTCAAATTTTGCCATAACATGTATTTTTGAATCAATTTCATTGTGCCCTTATCAGATTTCCAAATTTATTTTTAGTTTGGACTATACAGGGTGATTTATGGGACCATGTCATTTTCCTTATAAAAAAATTAAAAAAATCATTAGTCCCACATTTTCGAAGATATCAAACTTAAATTTTGCCATAACATGTATTTTTGAATCAATTTCATTGTGCCCTTATCAGATTTTCAAAATTATTTTTAGTTTGGACTAAACAGGGTGATTTATGGGACCACGTCATTTTCCTTATAAAAAAATTAAAAAAATCATTAGTCCCACATTTTCGAAGATATCAAACTTAAATTTTACCATAACATGTATTTTTGAATCAATTTCATTGTGCCCTTATCAGATTTCCAAAATTATTTTTAGTTTGGACTATATACAGGGTGATTTATGCGACCATGTCAATTTTCTCATTAAAAAAAAAAAAAATCACTAGTCTCATGTTTCTTAAGATATCAAAATCAAGCTGTTATTGATGATGATGTGAAATAGAGAAATTTTCACAATTTAATAAAAACTGTCAAAATTTTTACTATTAAGGCGAAATCTCCAAAATCAAAATAGAACAGTCATAACAAATATATCTTTTAATACCTCTTGTTTCAATTGACAATCGTCCACCTTCACAATATTCACACAATCAACAAGCAGAAAAAAGAATAAACTTTCACGCCTTGAATGTTGAATGGAGCCTTCATTTATTCAAACTCAAAATAGAATCGACAAGAACAATCGCAAAGATGATGACGTCACGGATAGTAGTTGGGCCACACCCCTTTTCCGAGTATTTAGTGAACTTTTCCTTTCTTTTTTATTTATCAAGAATATTTTCTAAGCACTCAAGCGTGAAATTACAAAATAAACCCAAAAGCCACATAATTTAAATTCAAAGTAAATATTGCCACCGAAGATTGATGACTTTCAATCACCACTCTGATAGGTGCAAATTACCTTCTAATTCCAGAGGAAGCCTCTGTGTTCCAGCCTAAAGAACTGTTGACTTTTTTCCACAACAAAAATCGTATTATTAAAAATTGGGCGTTCCGGTATCGTATAATGAATGACTGTCGGCATCTTTCAAGTCAGACCTTGTGACTGATGTCCCGATCTATTTAAATCTGTATGCTAATGTTTTTTTGTGTCCGGAAAGTTGCTGGGTTGTGGTTGGCAGATGTGGCATACAAATGAAGACCTGTTGCTTTGGTTTGAGCTCCTTCGCAATATAATTGTATAAAAAAAAAAAAAAAACTTCCGATTTAATATTTTGTATAAATGGTTAAATTAAAAACTCAGTACCCGTCAAGCTACAGTCATTAACTTGGAAAACGACGAAACACGTGTTTTATTAATTTTATCCAAGATCATCATAATGAAGTTTCAAGTCGATGTGACCAAAAATACATTTTTTATCATTGATTTATGATTTTTCACACCCCCACCCCGTTAACCCCCTTAAGGGTTGAATTTTGAAAAACTACAAAACATGTGTTTCATTGATTTCATGCAAGATTATTATTTTGAAGTTTAAAGTCGATTTGATCAAAAATACAATTTTTTATTGATTTATGATTTTCCACACCCCAATAGTGACACGGTTTTTTGTAGATATTTTCGAATAAGATAATTGAATTAAATTTGGTACACTGAACCTTTTACACTATATCTAACGAACAAAACTTAGTATTGTATACCGTTTATAAGTGACAGGGACGGGTTTGACAAAAATAGGCCCCAAATTTTTTGGTTGTTGATTTTTAGTAGTTTTGCCTATAAATTTTGAAAATCTGGAGTTTTCTACACAAATGAGGTACTCTTGTAGTAACTCGCTGAGACGCACCATTTTCGAGAAAAACGCATGTGAAAATCTTTTTACACACCGACTTTAGTGAACATTTTCTACCAGTCAATTCTAACCAATCATAGGCTTGCATTTTATTATGTTGCTATGGCAACGACCTAATTTTATCGGAAATCACCCTGCTCATAATGACGTGACAAAAAGATTAATAAGTGGAAATCTCCCTGGCTTTGCATCTGAATGTAGCTCCCATATGATTACAGTGTTGCCGTCCCCACTCTCCCTAACAATCCCACACTGTGGTTGGTGCATGTGAGCTACATCCAGCCGCTACTATTAAATCTTCTCAAATAGTTTTGGCATGAAATTTTCTTGCCGAATCTCCCGCGAGCTCGAATTAAAAACCGGAAATTTGTTCTCGTTTCGAATTTTTCAAGAAAATTTCGCAACTCGACAAAATTTCCGGAAATAATTCGAACTCCGGGGAGATTATAAGTGAAAATTTCCTACCATTCAATTCTAACCAATCATAGGCTTGCATTTTCACATGTTGCTATGGCAACGACCTAATTTTATCGGAAATCACCCTGCTCATAATCACGTGACTGAAAGATTAATAAGTGGAAATCTCCCTGGCGCTTTGCATCTGGATGTAGCTCCCATATGATTACAGTGTTGCCGTCCCCACTCTCCCTAACAATCCCAACCCAACCCAACTTTCACAGACAGAGATAAGGCAAACGGCAACACTGTGGTTGGTGCATGGGAGCTACATCCAGCCGCGAGTGCTTGACAGCTGTTAAAAACACTGACAAATATTTTTGATAAATGATTTATTTTCAAGTTCCAATACAAAGTTGCAATGTTATCAATTATGGACAAGATTGGTTATAACTTCCAAAAGTTTTATAAAATCCTGATTCCCTTCTTTCTTCCTCAATGGCGAGTAGAGTAAGGAGCCGTTGGTTTCTTCCACTAAATGCGAGGTGAGTCCTGGGTTATGTTTTTTCCAATGATCAGTTTTGGCATGAGATTTTCTTGTCGAATCTCCCGCGAGCTCGAATTAAAAATCCGGAAATAATTCGAGCTCTATGGAGATTATGAGTGAAAAATGTCGTGTGCCTGGCTAGGCTATCATAGGTGAACCCGTGTTTTCACTGAGAGTTTTGATATATTATGAAATTTTATTTGTAATAGGATTTTCAATTGCATTTTTCTCCCATTTTAAAACATTAGCGGTTTTGTTTATTTTTGTAGTGATTGTTCATTAAAAACTGATGATTTTGATGTTAATTTCGGCAACAATGTTTTACGTCACTTGTCATTGTAGCTGACATTCAACAATATAGAACCAGACTGGATCAAGTCACTTGTCTTGTCATATTTAAGTTTCATAATGTAACGTTGCCGATGTGAACTAAAAAGTTCCGTTATTATGATTTTCTACGTGATAATGAAATAAAATGTAACGCTGGGAGACTTTGGCAAATGGTATAAATCAGATTAATAAGAACAACTATTTCTTCTTCAATTCAGCACAAAAATTTACCTGTCTCTCAAGACATACAGTTTTAGTGTTTTTTTTTTGCTTTGTTGTCAAATATCTAAATTTCCAATTTGAATTATTACCAATGATATTTTCGAAATCTTCTTGTCGATCTTCTCGAATGAGTTGGAACAACTAATTTTTTTTAATTTAGCGCAAAAATCCCCATGTTATCTCGAAAATTGAGATTTTGGTGTTTTTTTTTCGCTCGTTCTAATTTATTTTAGTCTACAAGATCTCTAAGACATAAGTGACTTCATTTCATTTTCTCGTTATTCCTGATAATGCAACTTTTCAGCTGACATCGGCAACGTTGCGAAACAGCAACATGCGCATTTTTATCGTTGCAAATACAATGACAGTTGACAAAGCATAGTTGCCAAACTGATTTTTAAGCTAAATTCACCTTATTCAGGCTCGCTTCAGCAAATTGCTCTGAAGTTAATATTAATAAAATTTAGCTTTTGATATATTTGCAAGAGAATGTTGATTTGAAAAAAAAGGTGATATGCCTTTTATGCCAGTTTTGCGAAAAGTTTGTAAGCTTGAACGATTGCCAAAGTAACCCAGTGTTACTTCACCTCATTATACTTCCTGAAAACGAAACATTTTAGTTTACATCGGCAACATTGCTTCTATCGGGTGTCGTTGGATACAATGACAATTGACGTAAGACATTGTTGCCAAAGTGTAGAGTTGGCTTCATTACCATGAAAATATCTGCGATTTGATGTTTGAAAAATTGACAAAAAAAATTAATAAAGTTAAAATCAGATTCGTTATGTATAGGTGAAAATATCGGCAACGTTGCGAAACCTCAACTTGGGCGTCTCTATTCTATCGTGGTAATAACACTGACAATTGACATAAAGCATTGTTGCCAAAGTTCATATACAAGTATTGAAATTATCACTCAAATCATGTGACACCACTGTGACATATTGAAGTTTCATAGTGTAACGTTGCCGATGTGAACTGATTAGTTTCGTTATTAGGATTTTCTTGGATGGAGGTGACATAAGAAAGGGCTTGAAGTGCAGCGTGCAGCTAACGCTAGCAAAAATGGTATAAAATGTTAATCAGGAAAAAAAGCATTTTACAAAGATTTTGAAATTGTGCATATAAAACTACTGATCTGAAAATATTCGAAAAGATCATCAGAAACTTTGTGAAATGGATTTTGAACGAAAGAAAACAATTGAGATCCAAAGATGAGAGTAAAATCAAATAAAAATGTTTAGACTGAGGTGTTGTTTGTTTTTGTGTTTTTGAAAATCATCAAAAGCGTCGTAAAATTGATTTGAAACTAGAGATTTTTTTTTAGAATCAAAGATAAGAGTGAAATGAATTAAAACTTATTCAACAAAGTTTACTAAAAAGTTCAAAATATCTGAAAATGTTTTTAAAAATCATCAAAAACGCCGTAAAAGTGATTTTAAACCAAAGAAAATCTTTAAAATTCAATGATTACAGTAAAATGAATTAAAACTGATTCAACAAAGTTTACTAAAAAGTCCAAAATATTTAAAAATGTTTTTAAAAATCATCAAAAACGCCGTAAAAGTGATTTTGAACCAAAGAAAATCTTTAAAATTCAATGATTAGAGTAAAATGAATTAAACATGTTGAGATAAAGCTTACTAAGAAGTTTAAAATCCCTAAAAATTATCAGAAACGTCGTGACATTGATTTGAAACTAGAGAAATTTTTTTAGAATCAAAGATTAGAGTAAAATGAATTAAAACTGATTCAACAAAGTTTACTAAAAAGTTCAAAATATCTGAAAATGTTTTTAAAAATCATCAAACACGCCGTAAAAGTGATTTCAAACTAAAAAAAATCTTTAAAATTCAATGATTAGAGTAAAATGAATTAAACATGTTGAGATAAAGCTTACTAAGAAGTTTAAAATCCTTAAAAATTATCAAAAACGTCGTAAAATTGATTTGAAACTAGAGAATTTTTTTAGATTCAAAGATTAGAGTAAAATGAATTAAAACTGATTCAACAAAGTTTACTAAAAAGTTCAAAATATCTGAAAATGTTTTTAAAAATCATCAAAAACGCCGTAAAAGTGATTTTAAACTAAAGAAAATCTTTAATATTCAATGATTAGAGTAAAATGAATTAAACATGTTGAGATAAAGCTTACTAAGAAGTTTAAAATCCCTAAAAATCATCAAAAACGTCGTGAAATTGATTTGAAACAAGAGAATTTTTTTAGAATCAAAGATTAGAGTAAAATGAATTAAAACTGATTTAACAAAGTTTACTCAAAATTTCAAAATATTAGAAAATGTTTTTAAAAATCATCAAAAACGCCGTAAAAGTGATTTTAAACTAAAGAAAATCTTTAATATTCAATGATTAGAGTAAAATGAATTAAACATGTTGAGATAAAGCTTACTAAGAAGTTTAAAATCCCTAAAAATCATCAAAAACGTCGTGAAATTGATTTGAAACAAGAGAATTTTTTTAGAATCAAAGATTAGAGTAAAATGAATTAAAACTGATTTAACAAAGTTTACTCAAAATTTCAAAATATTAGAAAATGTTTTTAAAAATCATCAAAAACGCCGTAAAAGTGATTTTAAACTAAAGAAAATCTTTAAAATTCGATGATTAGATTAAAATGAATTAAACAAAAAACTTTACTTCCGGAAAAAAACCCATCTACGGTGAATGAAATCCTATTTGGCGACGACCTAATCACTGACAAAGGGAACATAGCAAACAAATTCAATGATTATTTTATTGACAGTGTCGATAAAATTGTGTCCAGTATACCTCAACCGACATACATACAGAATAATGGTTTAGAAAGCCCTGTGTATCCAGAATTTTTCTCTTTTGAAGCCGTTACAATGTCAAAACTTAAGGTACATGTTAAAAATATGAAAAATGTTGGAGGTGGAGAAGATGGCATATCAACACGTGTTTTAAAGGATATATTTGGTGTAGTCGGAAATCGTCTATTGGACATCATAAATGCATCCCTCTCAACAGGAACATTCCCGGAGAATTGGAAAACCTCAACTGTGATTCCTGTGCCAAAGATTACAAATACGAAACGACATGAGGAGTTTAGGCCGATAAATACTGTACCTACATATGAAAAACTCTTGGAACTTGTGGTTAAAGAACAAATACAGCAGCACTGTGATAGGAACAGCATCCTGGTGTCAAATCAGTCTGGTTTCCGAGAGCGCCATTCATGTGAAACTGTGATTGTTGGTTTATGTAGTGATTTCCTCAAACATGTGGATTGTGATAAATATGTACTGGCTGTATTCTTAGACTTTAGGAGAGCCTTTGAAACTATTGATAGGAGTATACTGTTACAGAAATTAGAGGGGTTTGGTATAGTAGGCTCTGTTCTCGATTGGTTCAGGTCATATTTGTCAAACAGAACCCAAGCTGTTAAATTTGGAGGCAGTATTTCTAACCTGAAGTTTACTCGTCACGGCGTACCACAGGGAACTGTCCTGGGTCCATTGTTGTTCTTATTATACATTAATGACATTGTCACTATCACGGAGAACAGTAAAATCGAACTATTCGCAGACGATACTATGTTGTATGTGGTGGGGGATGATTTGAACCAGGTACAGCTTGAAATGAACAATGACTTGAAGAAACTGTATAATTGGCTTTGTACCAATAGATTAAGCATAAATACGGCCAAATCAAAATATTGTATTTTTGCCAAAAAGCATAAACTAAGATCTATTGACGTTTCAAATTTGAGAGTTGAAATTAACAATGAATGTTTAGTGTATGAACAACAAATTAAGTATTTAGGAGTTATACTAGACTCCGAATTGAGTTTCCGTCCTCATGCTGATTATACAATGAGGAAATTTTCCCAAAAGATCGGATTTATCTCCAGAGTAGCTAAAAACCTGTCAATGTATTCAAAATTATTGTTGTATAATAGTATAGCAGCTCCCCATCTCGAATTCTGTTCCTCTTTATTGTACAGCCTACCAAGTTATAAAATTAGAGAATTTCAAGTGATTCAAAACAGAGCGATGAGAACAGTTTTAAAATGTAATAGGTACACTCCAATTAATCTTATGTTAGACGTTAGTGGTATGTTGTCTATCAGACAAAAAATAATGTTTAATGTTAACACCTTTATTTATAAAATTAGAAATAAATTGTTACCGAACTACATCTGTGATAGAGTAAAATGTTTTAAGAACATCCATAATTACCAAACTAGAAACTGTGATGATTTTATGTTAGTCAATAGAGGAAATTCTAGTCAGATGATGAGTAATTCAATCTTAAACAGAGGTCTCTCCGGTTACAATAAAATGCCGAGCCATATTAAGAACTGTGATAACTTAACAACTTTTAAAAAACTGTTGAGGGAATATGTGTTGCATGAATTTTAATTGTTTAAAATATGTTTGTACTTATTTATTGATTGTTATTATACACTTTTTATCTTTTTATAATCATTATGCCATTATTATTATTTATATTGTTTTTGTATGTAGCTATATAAGCTAAATAAAGACATTATTTATTATTTATTACATGTTGAGATAAAGCTTACTAAGAAGTTTAAAATCCCTAAAAATTACAAAAACGTCGTAACATTGATTTGAAACTAGAGAAATTTTTTTAGAATCAAAGATTAGAGTAAAATGAATTAAAACTGAATGAACAAAGTTTACTAAAAAGTTCAAAATATCTGAAAATGTTTTTAAAAATCATCAAAAACGCCGTAAAAGTGATTTTAAACTAAAGAAAATCTTTAAAATTCAATGATCAGAGTAAAATGAATTAAACATGTTGAGATAAAGTTTACTAAGAAGTTTAAAATCCCTAAAAATTATCAAAAACGTCGTAAAAGTGATTTTAAACTAAAGAAAATCTTTAAAATACAAAGATTAGAGTAAGATGAATTAAAAATGTTTGGATAAAACTTACTAAAAAGCTCAAAATCTCTAAAAATATTTTTTAAATATTATCAAAAACGCCATAATATTGATTTTGAACGAAAGAAAATAGCTAAGATCCAAAGATTAGGGTAAAATGCAATAAAGATGTATATAGACAAACATTAATAAACAGTTTAAAATCCCTGAAAATGTTTTTGAAAATTATTAACAATGTGGAATTGATTTTAAAAAAACACTGACATCCAAAAAATTATATCAGTGATGCGACGTTGACGCTTCTAATAGAAAGTAGCAGCAAATTTGATATTTTCAAATTCTTAAAAAAATTCTGGATAATTTTTATGAATAGCATAGCAAATAACATGGCAACCCACTGTAAAAAAAAATCCGGAAACGTTTAAGTAGGATATGAACACGATTTATCATTCGAAAGGGACGACTGTAACTATTACTCCGTACGTTCGCTTTTGACAAAAATCACCTAAACAGGTGTAAAAACAACATTTTCGCACCAATCAACATTCCACACACACCTTAGCCTTAACAAAATAAACCAACATCAAGTGAGCCAACACAAACAAGCCTTCGCACTTTCACAGCACATTATCACAAGTTCTCATCGCCCAATCACATCACATTCACCATTCCATTGGCTGGTATCACCCATTTTAAGCGCGCGCCAAGGCGGAGTCACGTGAGCGATCTTTAAATATTAATGTTCCACTCAAATGGTCAGCGAGTTTTGAGCGTGAAGCGTGGAGGAGAGGCTGCGAGCCGCTAAATTGAGGAGTGCAGCGATTTTATCTGGCCAAACGCACCGATGCACTTGGGAGGTTGGAAAATTGCTGATTGCTGGTGTGTGAAGTGTGCCACGGTTGTTTGGTGATTTTGCTTGTTAGGTGACTTGTGGCTTAAATATGATGGATAGTGGTAAGTTGTGCCAAATTTCAAGTTGATATGTCTATTAAAAAAATCCTGTCAATCGTGGATGCCAAATTTCAAGTTGATGTCTGTTCCAACGAAAAAACCTACCTTTTTTGGTTTTGATTTTTTTACCTAATAACTGTCAAAAACTCACTATACAGGGTGATCAGCGACAATATACAATCATTGTTGATTTACTATGGTCTTCCAACCTACGCCACTGTTTTATTTTGCGTCCGATTGACAAAATTCAAAAAACGATACATGAAGTTACTTTTGACAAAACGAAATTTGACATAAAACTCACTTCAAAAATGTTATACAGGGTGATTAACGACAATATACAATTATTGTTGATAAATGGTTTTTCAAGCTACGTCACTGTTTCAATTTGGGTCTGATTGTCAAAATTCAAAAAACGATACATAAAGTTACTTTTGAGTAATCGAAATTTGACATAAAACTCACTTCAAATATTTTATACAGGGTGATTGACGAAAATATATAATTATTGTTGATAAATGGTGTTCCAACCTACGCCACTGTTTTATGTTGCGTCTGATTGTCAAAATTCAAAAAACGATACATGGAGTTACTTTTGACAAAACGGAATTTGACATGAAATTCACTTTAAAAATTTTATACAGGGTGATTGGCGACAATATATAATTATTGTTGATAAATGGTGTTCCAACCTACGCCACTGTTTTATGTTGCGTCTGATTGTCAAAATTCAAAAAACGATACATGGAGTTACTTTTGACAAAACGGAATTTGACATGAAATTCACTTTAAAAATTTTATACAGGGTGATTGGCGACAATATATAATTATTGTTGATAAATGGTGTTCCAACCTACGCCACTGTTTTATGTTGCGTCCGATTGTCAAAATTCAAAAAACAATACATGGAGTTACTTTTGAATAAACGAAATTTGACATAAAAATCACTTCAAATATTTTATACAGGGTGATTAACGACAATATACAATTATTGTTGATTTACTATGGTTTTTCAAGCTACGTCACTGTTTCAATTTGGGTCTGATTGTCATAATTCAAAAAACGATACCTAAAGTTACTTTTGACAAAACGGAATTTGACATGGAATTCACTTTAAAAAGTTTATACAGGGTGATTGGCGACAATATATAATTATTGTTGATGAATGATGTTCCAACCTACGCCACTGTTTTATGTTGCGTCCGATTGTCAAAATTCAAAAAACGATACATGGAGCTACTTTTGAGTAAACGAAATTTGACATAAAACTCAATTTAAAAAATCTATACAGGGTGATTTGCGACAATATTACATTATTGCTGATATAGGTTCTCCCAACCTACGCCACTGTTTTATTTTGCGTCCGATTGTCAAAATTCAAAAAACGATACATAAAGTTACTTTTGACAAAACGGAATTTGACATGGAATTCACTTTAAAAATTTTATACAGGGTGATTGGCAACAATATATAATTATTGTTGATAAATGGTGTTCCAACCTACGCCACTGTTTTATTTTACGTCCGATTATCAAAATTCAAAAAACGATACATGGAGCTACTTTTGAGTAAACGAAATTTGACATGAAACTCACTTCAAAAATTTTATACAGGGTGATTGGCGACAATATATAATTATTGTTAATAAATGGTGCTCCAACCTATACGCCACTGTTCTATTTTGCGTCCGATTGTCAAAATTCAAAAAACGATACATAAAGTTACTTTAGACAAAACGGAATTTTACATGGAATTTACTTTGAAAAGTTTATACAGGGTGCTTGGCGACAATATATAATTATTGTTGATAAATGGTGTTCCAACCTACGCCACTGTTTTATGTTGCGTCCGATTGTTAAAATTCAAAAAACGATACATGGAGTTACTTTTGAGTGAACGAAATTTGACATAAAAATCACTTCAAAAATTTTATACAGGGTGATTAACGACAATATACAATTATTGTTGATTTACTATGGTTTTCCAAGCAACGTCACTGTTTCAATTTGGGTCTGATTGTCAAAATTCAAAAAACGATACATAAAGTTACTTTAGACAAAACGGAATTTCACATGGAATTTACTTTGAAAAGTTTATACAGGGTGCTTGGCGACAATATATAATTATTGTTGATGAATGATGTTCCAACCTACGCCACTGTTTTATTTTGCGTCCGATTGTCAAAATTCAAAAAACGATACATGAAGTTACTTTTGAGTAAACGAAATCTGACATGAAACTCACTTCAAAAATTTTATACAGGGTGATTGGCGACAATATATAATTATTGTTGATAAATGGTGTTCCAACCTACGCCACTGTTTTATTTTACGTCCGATTATCAAAATTCAAAAAACGATACATGGAGCTACTTTTGAGTAAACGAAATTTGACATGAAACTCACTTCAAAAATTTTATACAGGGTGATTGGCGACAATATATAATTATTGTTAATAAATGGTGCTCCAACCTATACGCCACTGTTCTATTTTGCGTCCGATTGTCAAAATTCAAAAAACGATACATAAAGTTACTTTAGACAAAACGGAATTTTACATGGAATTTACTTTGAAAAGTTTATACAGGGTGCTTGGCGACAATATATAATTATTGTTGATAAATGGTGTTCCAACCTACGCCACTGTTTTATGTTGCGTCCGATTGTTAAAATTCAAAAAACGATACATGGAGTTACTTTTGAGTGAACGAAATTTGACATAAAAATCACTTCAAAAATTTTATACAGGGTGATTAACGACAATATACAATTATTGTTGATTTACTATGGTTTTCCAAGCAACGTCACTGTTTCAATTTGGGTCTGATTGTCAAAATTCAAAAAACGATACATAAAGTTACTTTAGACAAAACGGAATTTTACATGGAATTTACTTTGAAAAGTTTATACAGGGTGCTTGGCGACAATATATAATTATTGTTGATGAATGATGTTCCAACCTACGCCACTGTTTTATTTTGCGTCCGATTGTCAAAATTCAAAAAACGATACATGAAGTTACTTTTGAGTAAACGAAATCTGACATGAAACTCACTTCAAAAATTTTATACAGGGTGATTGGCGACAATATATAATTATTGTTGATAAATGGTGTTCCAACCTACGCCACTGTTTTATTTTGCGTCCGATTGTCAAAATTCAAAAAAACGACACATGGAGTTACTTTTGAGTGAACGAAATTTGACATAAAACTCACTTAAATTTTTTTATACAGGGTGAATACCGACAATATACATTTTTCAAGACACTATGGTTTTTATTTATTTAAAAATATTGTTCGTTTTCTTGTTTTATGTTTATCCCTTAGTTGATTTTGTTTACTTTTTCCGCAACTGGTTTTTGGTTGTTCGTACTTTTCAGTCATTTTTACCATAATATGCTCATGGTGGGTGCCAAATTTCAAGTTGATAAACACCAAAAACACGACAAATCTCATTATTGTCAACCTGAATAGTCATTTTAGTTTGTTTTCTTGCTTTGTTTTTAATTTCTTTGTGGATTTTGTTTACTTTTTCTGCAACTTTTGGTGGTTGTCAAATTTCAAGTTGATGATTATTCATGGGACATGTGGCGTCAGAAACCGCAACGGATTATTTTTTTTCTCAACCTTAATCTCGAAAATAATTGTTTAGTTTTTTCTGGCTTTTTTTTTTTTATTTTAGTTGATTTTTTCACTTTTTGGCAAAATGTTTTTTTTGCATCAAAATCGATTCATAAATGGCAGAGCTACAGCAAATAGAAAAAAAATCGATCAAACCGTTCCTGAGATATTGACAAAAATTTTATAACGTCATAACTCGTTCATTTATTGATGGATTTTGATGCGAAAAAAGTCATTTTGAAGGAAATTTTGCCCTCTACTCAAATCAAATAATCAAAAATTTGAATGTCAATAAATATGTAAAAATCAAAATAGGAAATAATGAAAGTAAGCCAGTTAAGACTACCATAAAAAACCTTACAAAATGTTTTTTTTTGCATTGAAATCGGTTTATGAATAGCGGAGCTACAGTAAATTAAAAAAAAATCCATAAAGCCGTTCCTGAGATATTGACAAAAATTTCAAAACGTCATAACTCGGTTATTTATTGATAGATTTTGATGCCCAAAAAACCGTTTTGAAGGGAATTTTGTCCTCTATTACTCAAATAAATTGAATGTTGAGAATTATGCCTAAATTAAAATAAGGAATAATAAAAGTGCGCCAGTTGGAAAGACCATAAAAAACCTTACAAAATATTTTTGTTTGCATCAAAATTGGGTTATAAAAAGCGCAGCTACAGCAAATCAAAAAATGTCCATAAAACTTTTCCTGAAATATTGCCAAAAACCTGAAAACATCATAAGTATGGGATATTGATGCGAAAAAATAGCTTTTTGAAAAAAAAATTGTCCTCGACATAAATCAAAATAATAAAAAAATTGAATGTTAATAAATACTTCTAAATCAAAATTTAGAATAAAAAAAATAGCCAATTGGAAAACAAATCAAAAAACTGAAATTTCTAAAATCCTTGAAAACTAACCAAAACAGATAAAAAAAAACAATTAACCAAAACTAAAAATCCCACAAAGTGAAATAATAATATAAAAAAAAACAATAAACTGAACTGAAATTTTTAAAATCCCTAAGCTGAATAAAACAATGAAAAGAAAAATCAAGTAACCAAAACTAGAAACTACAAACATAAAAAATCCCTTAAAAATGATAAAAACACTTAGAATTAAAACTAAAATCAATCAATAAACAATTAAACTGTCAAAAATTTTATACAGGGTGATTGGTGACAATACATTTATTGTTGATATGCGTCTTCCAACCTACGCCACTGTTTTAATTTACGTACGATTAATAAAATTGATCGTTGCCAAATTTCAAGTTGATGAAAAACGTAACAAATTGGTTTTTATTTATTTAGAAATGTTGTTTTTTTTCTCGGTTTATTTTTATTCTTTGATTGATTTTCTGCAACTAGTTTTCGATTTTTCGCACCTTTAAGTCATTTTTTCCACATGCCAAATTTGAAGTTGATAAACATCAAAAACGCTACAAATTCCATTTTTGTCAACCTGAATAGTCTCAGAACATTATCTACTTTTGTTTCCTTGCTTTATTTTTATTCTTTGGTTAATTTTGTTCACGTTTTGCATTTTTTTCAGTTTTTCGCCCTTCTTTCCTTCTTAGTCTTAGTGATGAGTGCCAAATTTGAAGTTGATGTTTATTTATTCGTATTACTCCAACAAAAATGTAGTTTTGTTGCAGTGTATTTGTTTTCTTTGCTTTATTTCTGCTGTTTGGTTGATTTTGTTTACTTTTTGGCACTTTTTTCGTTACTTCTTTGCACTTAGTTTTTTGTCAACCGAAATCTGGAATCTGGTTCTCGAAAATAATCGTTCAGGATTTTTTTTTTATTTCTTGTTTTTATTTCGGTTGATTTTTTCCACTCTTTTGCACTTTTTAGTTGATTTTTTCACAATTTAGTCTTTGTGCTTTGTTTGATTATTTTTTTATGAAGATATACCTTTATAACTTTCCAAATTTTTGTCCGAATTCGATGTTTTTTACGTCAAAATGCTCAAAAAAGATCAAACTTTTTTTGAAGTGACAAAAATCAAGGCCCAAAGATGAAACAATAAAATCATAAAATTTTCATTTTCTGATAACTTTTTCAATTTGTATCGCATTCTACTGAAATTTACGTCAAAATGCTCAAAAAATAACAAAGTTTCACTGGGAATAGTTGAAAATTATATAAAAAAATTGTAGTTAGAGAAATCAAATGTTAAAATTAAAAATTTAAAATTCCACATGAACACTAGACCTTCCTTCATCACTTTTCCAATTTTTAAAACTGTAAATTGGAAGCTCCCCGGCAGAACGGCAACGTTGTCCATAACTTAAAACCCAGTTGACAGCAGATCATGTTGCCACATTTCAATTAATCCCTGTTTGATTGAAATTTAAATGTAAAATTTTATAACTAATAATCGAAGCTGATCAATAAAACGAGATTAATTTTGTATACGTGGAAGAGGAATCCAATAACAATCCCGGAGTGTGCAGCGTTTTTAATCGATTTATTTTAATTGAAAATGTCACTTACGTCATTTTATGATGAAGTGTTGCCAGATTTAATTAATTAACGTGATTGAATGTAACTGTTGTCGAGACACTAAGGCGGAACAAAAGAGGACACCTCCGGCGTCCGAGTCCATTTAGTGAACAAATTTGAGCGGCAAATATTTGATTTAAGTCCGGATTATTGGTTTAGGTAGTCGGTAGTGACAGTACAGTGTACACCCGGCTAATAGACGTACAAATTTAATACCATTGCCAAAATATTGACATATGGGCCCACTTGGGGTTTTGGTTTTTTTGGTTGCTGGTTGGCTTCTGGGAATTAAGTGTTTTGCCGTTGTGTTGGAACATACGAAATGTGTTTGGTTTGTGGAGCACATGACCGTTCAAGTGTTTGAAACAGAAGACAAGTTGAAATTTAAAAAATCATATTTCCGTTATTTTCCAACGAATCTTGATGATTTTTTTACTGAATTGATGTAAATTATGCTGTCTTTTATTAAATGAATACAGGGACTCATGAACAGCGTATCAGCATATACAGGGTGATTTTTACAATAACTTGTAACAAAAGACAAGTTTACTTTAAAAAAACCATATCTCCGTTATTTTTTGACATATCTTCATGATTTTTTAACTGAATTGAGGTAAATTATGTTTTCTTTTAATAAATGCATACAGGGTGATTCATAAATACCGCCTCAGTTATATACAGGGTGATTTTTGCAATACTTTGGAACCGAAAACAAGTTTACATTTAAAAATTCATATCTCCGTTATTTTTCAACAAATCTTGACGATCTATTTATTGAATTGTCGTAAATTATGTTCTCTTTCATTAAATGTATACAGGGTCTCATAAATACCGCCTCAGTTATATACGGGGTAAATTTTAAATTATCTTGGAACAGATTAAAAAATTTATATTTGAGTTATTTTCCAACGAATCTTGATGATTTTTTACTGAATTGAAGTAAATTAGGTTTTCTTTCATTAAATGTATACAGGGTCTCATAAATACCGCCTCAGTTATACACAGGGTAATTTTTAAATCATCTTGGAACAGATTAAAAAATTTATATTTGAGTTATTTTCCAACGAATCTTGATGATTTTTTACTGAATTGAAGTAAATTAGGTTTTCTTTCATTAAATGTATACAGGGTCTCATAAATACCGCCTCAGTTATACACAGGGTAATTTTTAAATCATCTTGGAACAGATTAAAAAATTTATGTTTGAGTTATTTTTCAACGAATCTTGATGTTTTTTACTGAATTGAAGTAAATTAGGTTTTCTTTCATTAAATGTATACAGGCTGATTCATAAATATCGCCTCAGTTATATAATACAGGGTCATTTTCGAAATACCTTGGAACAGATTAAAAAAAATTATATTTGCGTTATTTTTCAACGAATCTTGATGATTTTTTAATGAATTGACTTGAATTATGTTCTTTTTTATTACATATATACAGGGTGACTCATAAATACTGCCTCAATTATACAGGGTGATTTTTACAATACCCTTGGAACACAAGACAAGTTTACTTTAAAAAATTCATATCTCCGTTATTTTTTAACGAATCTTGATGATTTTTTCACTGAATTGACGTAAATTATGTTCTCTTTCATTAAATGTATACAGGGTCTCATAAATACCGCCTCAGTTATATACAGGGTAAATTTTAAATTATCTTGGAACAGATTAAAAAATTTATATTTGAGTTATTTTCCAACGAATCTTGATGATTTTTTACTGAATTGAAGTAAATTAGGTTTTCTTTCATTAAATGTATACAGGCTGATTCATAAATATCGCCTCAGTTATATAATACAGGGTCATTTTCGAAATACCTTGGAACAGATTAAAAAAAATTATATTTGCGTTATTTTTCAACGAATCTTGATGATTTTTTAATGAATTGACTTGAATTATGTTTTTTTTTATCACATATATACAGGGTGACTCATAAATACTGCCTCAATTATACAGGGTGATTTTTACAATACCCTTGGAACACAAGACAAGTTTATTTTAAAAAATTCATATCTCCGTTATTTTTCAACGAATCTTGATGATTTTTTCACTGAATTGACGTAAATCATGTTCTCTTTCATTAAATGTATACAGGGTCTCATGAATACCGCCTCAGTTATATACAGGGTAATTTTTAAATTATCTAGGAACAGATTAAAAAAATTATGTTTGAGTTATTTTTCAACGACTCTTGATGATTTTTTTACTGGATTGATGTTAATTATGTTTTCTTCCATTAAATGTATACAGGGTGACTCATGAATACTGCCTCAGTAATATACAGGGTGATTTTTACAATACCCTTGGAACACAAGACAAGTTTACTTTAAAAAATTCATATCTCCGTTATTTTTTAACGAATCTTGATGATTTTTTCACTGAATTGACGTAAATTATGTTCTCTTTCATTAAATGTATACAGGGTCTCCTAAATACCGCCTCAGTTATATACAGGGTATATTTTAAATTATCTTGGAACAGATTAAAAAATTTATATTTGAGTTATTTTCCAACGAATCTTGATGATTTTTAACTGAATTGAAGTAAATTAGGTTTTCTTTCATTAAATGTATACAGGCTGATTCATAAATATCGCCTCAGTTATATAATACAGGGTCATTTTCGAAATACCTTGGAACAGATTAAAAAAAATTATATTTGCGTTATTTTTCAACGAATCTTGATGATTTTTTAATGAATTGACTTGAATTATGTTCTTTTTTATTACATATATACAGGGTGACTCATAAATACTGCCTCAATTATACAGGGTGATTTTTACAATACCCTTGGAACACAAGACAAGTTTACTTTAAAAAATTCATATCTCCGTTATTTTTTAACGAATCTTGATGATTTTTTCACTGAATTGACGTAAATTATGTTCTCTTTCATTAAATGTATACAGGGTCTCATAAATACCGCCTCAGTTATATACAGGGTAGTTTTTAAATTATCTTGGAACAGATTAAAAAAATTATGTTAGAGTTATTTTTCAACGAATCTTGATGATTTTTGTACTGAATTGATGTAAATTATGTTTTCTTCCATTAAATGTATACAGGGTAACTCATAAATACCGCCCTAGTTATATACAGGGTGATTTTTAAATTATTTTGGAACAGATTAAAAAAATTATGTTTGAGTTATTTTTCAACGAATCTTGATGATTTTTGTACTGAATTGATGTAAATTATGTTTTCTTCTATTAAATGTATACAGGGTGACTCATAAATACCGCCCTAGTTATATACAGGGTGATTTTTACAATACCCTTGGAACACAAGACAAGTTTATTTTAAAAAATTCATATCTCCGTTATTTTTCAACGAATCTTGATGATTTTTTCACTGAATTTACGTAAATTATGTTCTCTTTCATTAAATGTATACAGGGTCTCATAAATACCGCCTCAGTTATATACAGGGTAGTTTTTAAATTATCTTGGAACAGATTAAAAAAATTATGTTAGAGTTATTTTTCAACGAATCTTGATGATTTTTGTACTGAATTGATGTAAATTATGTTTTCTTCCATTAAATGTATACAGGGTAACTCATAAATACCGCCCTAGTTATATACAGGGTGATTTTTAAATTATTTTGGAACAGATTAAAAAAATTATGTTTGAGTTATTTTTCAACGAATCTTGATGATTTTTGTACTGAATTGATGTAAATTATGTTTTCTTCTATTAAATGTATACAGGGTGACTCATAAATACCGCCCTAGTTATATACAGGGTGATTTTTACAATACCCTTGGAACACAAGACAAGTTTATTTTAAAAAATTCATATCTCCGTTATTTTTCAACGAATCTTGATGATTTTTTCACTGAATTGACGTAAATCATGTTCTCTTTCATTAAATGTATACAGGGTCTCATAAATACCGCCTCAGTTATATACAGGGTAGTTTTTAAATTATCTTGGAACAGATTAAAAAAATTATGTTAGAGTTATTTTTCAACGAATCTTGATGATTTTTGTACTGAATTGATGTAAATTATGTTTTCTTCCATTAAATGTATACAGGGTAACTCATAAATACCGCCCTAGTTATATACAGGGTGATTTTTAAATTATTTTGGAACAGATTAAAAAAATTATGTTTGAGTTATTTTTCAACGAATCTTGATGATTTTTGTACTGAATTGATGTAAATTATGTTTTCTTCTATTAAATGTATACAGGGTGACTCATAAATACCGCCCTAGTTATATACAGGGTGATTTTTACAATACCCTTGGAACACAAGACAAGTTTATTTTAAAAAATTCATATCTCCGTTATTTTTCAACGAATCTTGATGATTTTTTCACTGAATTGACGTAAATCATGTTCTCTTTCATTAAATGTATACAGGGTCTCATAAATACCGCCTCAGTTATATACAGGGTAGTTTTTAAATTATCTTGGAACAGATTAAAAAAATTATGTTAGAGTTATTTTTCAACGAATCTTGATGATTTTTGTACTGAATTGATGTAAATTATGTTTTCTTCCATTAAATGTATACAGGGTAACTCATAAATACCGCCCTAGTTATATACAGGGTGATTTTTAAATTATTTTGGAACAGATTAAAAAAATTATGTTTGAGTTATTTTTCAACGAATCTTGATGATTTTTGTACTGAATTGATGTAAATTATGTTTTCTTCTATTAAATGTATACAGGGTGACTCATAAATACCGCCCTAGTTATATACAGGGTGATTTTTACAATACCCTTGGAACACAAGACAAGTTTATTTTAAAAAATTCATATCTCCGTTATTTTTCAACGAATCTTGATGATTTTTTCACTGAATTGACGTAAATCATGTTCTCTTTCATTAAATGTATACAGGGTCTCATAAATACCGCCTCAGTTATATACAGGGTAGTTTTTAAATTATCTTGGAACAGATTAAAAAAATTATGTTAGAGTTATTTTTCAACGAATCTTGATGATTTTTGTACTGAATTGATGTAAATTATGTTTTCTTCCATTAAATGTATACAGGGTAACTCATAAATACCGCCCTAGTTATATACAGGGTGATTTTTAAATTATTTTGGAACAGATTAAAAAAATTATGTTTGAGTTATTTTTCAACGAATCTTGATGATTTTTGTACTGAATTGATGTAAATTATGTTTTCTTCTATTAAATGTATACAGGGTGACTCATAAATACCGCCCTAGTTATATACAGGGTGATTTTTACAATACCCTTGGAACACAAGACAAGTTTATTTTAAAAAATTCATATCTCCGTTATTTTTCAACGAATCTTGATGATTTTTTCACTGAATTGACGTAAATCATGTTCTCTTTCATTAAATGTATACAGGGTCTCATAAATACCGCCTCAGTTATATACAGGGTAGTTTTTAAATTATCTTGGAACAGATTAAAAAAATTATGTTAGAGTTATTTTTCAACGAATCTTGATGATTTTTGTACTGAATTGATGTAAATTATGTTTTCTTCCATTAAATGTATACAGGGTAACTCATAAATACCGCCCTAGTTATATACAGGGTGATTTTTAAATTATTTTGGAACAGATTAAAAAAATTATGTTTGAGTTATTTTTCAACGAATCTTGATGATTTTTGTACTGAATTGATGTAAATTATGTTTTCTTCTATTAAATGTATACAGGGTGACTCATAAATACCGCCCTAGTTATATACAGGGTGATTTTTACAATACCCTTGGAACACAAGACAAGTTTATTTTAAAAAATTCATATCTCCGTTATTTTTCAACGAATCTTGATGATTTTTTCACTGAATTTACGTAAATTATGTTCTCTTTCATTAAATGTATACAGGGTCTCATAAATACCGCCTCAGTTATATACAGGGTAATTTTTACATTTTCTTGGAACAGATTAAAAAATGTATGTTTGAGTTATTTTTCAACGAATCTTGATGTTTTTTACTGAATTGAAGTGAATTAGGTTTTCTTTCATTAAATATATACATGGTGACTCATAAATACTGCGTCAGTTATATACAGGGTGATTTTTACAATACCCTTGGAACACAAGACAAGTTTATTTTAAACAATTCATATCTCCGTTATTTTTTAACGAATCTTGATGATTTTTTCACTGAATTGACGTAAATTTTGTTCTCTTTTATTAAATGTATACAGGGTGACTTATTAATACCGCCTCAGTTATATACAGGGTAATTTTCAAATTATCTTGGAAACAGATTAAAAAAATTATATTTGAGCTATTTTTCAACGAATCTTGATGATTTTTTACTGAATTGACTTGAATTATGTTCTTTTTTATTAAATATATACAGGGTGACTCATAAATACTGCCTCCATTATACAGGGTGATTTTAACAATACCTTGTAACAGAGGACAAGTACTTTTAAAAATTCATATCTCCGTTATTTTTCAACGAATTTTGATGATTTTTTCACTGAATTGACGTAAATTATGTTGTCTTTTATGAAATGTGTACAGGCTGACTCATAAATATCACCTCATTTATATACAGAGTAATTTTTTAAAATACTTTGAAACAGATTAAAAAAATTATATTTGCTTTATTTTTCAACGTTTCTTAATGTTTTCTTAACTGAATTGATATTAATTATGCTTTATTTCATCAAATGTATACAGGGTGACTCATAAATACTGCCTCAGCTAAATACCAGTTGATTTCTTTGCCTACAATATACCTTGGAACAGAAACATTTTCATGATTCCTATTTCAAATAATTCACAAAAACTGCATCACCCTGTATAGTCACACTGCACATGACATTCTAACTATAATAAGGGGAAAATACGTATAAAAATCGAGCTGGCAACGTTGCTGGTGTCCAAGTGACATGCAAACTACGTCATGCTATGCTGCCATTGTTAAACAAGTTTAGGAAATTGTTTATGTTGACAAAGCAGGATCCAGATTGGGACACGCGCCCAAAATTCCTGCAATACCAATGAGAGGGGGCAACAAAATGTGGTCAAAGCTGTTTCTAGTTAAGCGACAATAATGTGAGGTCGGAAGTCGCAACCCCAATTGAAATTTCACGGATAGTTTTGCTATTTTTAGAAGACAATCCTGGAATGTATGTGGATGGGATATTTTTAGATTTATGGTTATTGGATCGGGACTTTTATTACTTTTGCTTATTTGTTTTCTAGCGGTGGAATTCGCGACAAAATCCAGTGATTTATGTTATAACTTTTTTAAAAAAATTCATAGTTTGTAAACTAACGAAAATATACGTCCGTGCTCTTCACCAATCGATTCAGCATCAAATTTACTTTTTAATTCACCAAAAAAATGTACAGGATGTCTTAGAAAGATTTGGAGAAAAATCAAGTCAAAGTTTGGAAAATGTCAAAAGTGACAAGTTTATAAAAAAAATCATATCTCGGAAACCAAGAAAGATATCCGTCCGTGCTCTTCACCAATCAATTCAGCAACAAATTCACTTCTTGAATCACCAAAAAAATGTACAGGATGTCTTAGAAAGATTTGGGGAAAAATCAAGTCAAAGTGTGAAAAATTTCAAAAGTGACAAGTTTATAAAGAAAATCATATGTCGGAAACCAAGAAAGATATCCGTCCGTGCTCTTCACCAATCAATTCAGCAACAAATTTACTTCCAAAATCACCAAAAAAATGTACAGGGAGTCTTAGAAAGATTTGGAGAAAAATCAAGTCAAAGTTTGGAAAATGTCAAAAGTGACAAGTTTATAAAAAAAATCATATCTCGGAAACCAAGAAAGATATCCGTCCGTGCTCTTCACCAATCAATTCAGCAACAAATTTACTTCTTGAATCACCAAAAAAATGTACAGGGTGTCTTAGAAAGATTTGGAGAAAAATCAAGTCAAAGTTTGGAAAATGTCAAAAGTGACAAGTTTATAAAAAAAAACATCTCGGAAACCAAGAAAGATATCCGTCCGTGGTCATCACTAATCAATTCAGCAACAAATTTACTTCCAAAATCACCAAAAAAATGTACAGGGTGTCTTCGAAAGATTTGGAGAAAAATCAAGTCAAAGTTTGGAAAATGTCAAAAGTGACAAGTTTATAAAAATTATCATAACCCGGAAACCAAGAAAGATATCCGTCCGTGCTGTTCACCAATCGATTCAGCATCAAATTTACTTTTTAAATCACCAAAAAAATGTACAGGGTATCTTAGAAAGATTTGGAGAAAAATCAAGTCAAAGTTTGGAAAATGTCAAAAGTGACAAGTTTATAAAAAAAATCATATCTCGGAAACCAAGAAAGATATCCGTCCGTGCTCTTCACCAATCAATTCAGCAACAAATTCACTTCTTGAATCACCAAAAAAATGTACAGGGTGTCTTGGAAAGATTTGGGGAAAAATCAAGTCAAAGTTTGGAAAATGTCAAAAGTGACATGTTTATAAAAAAAAACATATCCCGGAAACCAAGAAAGATATCCGTCCGTGCTCTTCACCAATCAATTCAGCAACAAATTTACTTCCAAAATCACCAAAAAAATGTACAGGGTGTCTTAGAAAGATTTGGAGAAAAATCAAGTTAAAGTTTGGAAAATGTCAAAAGTGACAAGTTTATAAAAAAAATCATATCCCGGAAACCAAGAAAGATATCCGTCCGTGCTCTTCACCAATCAATTCAGCAACAAATTTACTTCCAAAATCACCAAAAAAATGTACAGGGTGTCTTAGAAAGATTTGGAGAAAAATCAAGTTAAAGTTTGGAAAATGTCAAAAGTGACAAGTTTATAAAAAAAATCATATCTCGGAAACCAAGAAAGATATTCGTCCGTGCTCTTCACCAATCAATTCAGCAACAAATTTACTTCCAAAATCACCAAAAAAATGTACAGGGTGTCTTAGAAAGATTTGGGGAAAAATCAAGTTAAAGTTTGGAAAATGTCAAAAGTGACAAGTTTATAAAAAAAATCATATCTCGGAAACCAAGAAAGATATTCGTCCGTGCTCTTCACCAATCAATTCAGCAACAAATTCACTTCCAGAATCACCAAAAAAATGTACACGGTGTCTCAGAAAGATTTCATGAAAAATCAAGTCAAAGTTGTGACAAATTTTTGTAGAAAACAGGTATGTATTTGAGGCCAATTCCTCTTAGCAGGAAAAAAGGAAAAAAACCGCATTCCCCGCAACATGTCACCGCATAAATTACGGTTTGCCAGATCAAAGCTGTGGCTGAGTCTGGCTTGCCGTCATTTGTTTTGTTGCTTCTGCCGACAGCTTGACATTGTCAACACGTGTTAGATCATGCATCAAGGCAAACTGAATGTTGTCGGCTTTTGTGCTATTTCTCCGTTTGATGCTGGAAATCTTGATTGAAATCGAGCAATTAATGGGATTTTTATAGTTGGGTGCCAGTTTATTGTCGTTGCGGATTTATTGCGAAATTGTGCAATTTTATTTGCATCGAGACATATTTTTGATTTTAACGAGCATCTGCTTTTTTTAATCGAAATTTGATCGAATTGTGAAAACCGCAATGAGCTATCTTTCTTAATTTCCGAGTGATTACTAGTTTTGTTTTTTTTTTATTGTAAAATCTTTCTTAGCGATGTTTCCACGGCACACTGTACATTTTTCCTGCTATTTTTTAATTAAAATTTAATGCTGAATCAAATGGTGAAAACCGAAATCAGCTATCTTCTTTGATTTCCTAGTTATGATGTTAGTTATGTAAGATATGTTTTTTTTATTTTCCCACACTTTCTAGGGATCCTTTTCAACATTTTTGGGGTTTTCTTGTTTTTGGGGAACCTTTTTTCTTTTTTCTTCGAATTCTTGAATTCGAGTTTCTAGAGTGTTTTTACTTTCTAGGGAACATTTTTTTTGGTTTTATTTTCCTTTTAAGGGATTTTTTTTTTTTATTTTAATACTTTCCCACACTTTCTAGGGATGCTTTTCAACATTTTTGGGGTTTTCTAGTTTTTGGGAAACCTTTCCCGATACCATAGTTTTTCTTAGAATTCCTGAATTCGAGTTTCCACTGTTTTCACTTTTTAGGGAACTTTTTTTTTGCTGTATTGTTTTTTCTGGGAGTCTTTTTTTCATTGTATTGCTCTCCTTCACTTTGTAAAGATCATTTTCAACATTCTTGGGGTTTTCTGGTTTTTGAAGAACTTTTTCTGACTCCATGTGTTTTTCGAACTCCTGAATTCGACTTTCCAGAGAGTTTTTACTTTATAGGGAACTTTTTTAAGGTTCTATTTTTTATTTTATTGCTTTCCTTCTTTTTATGTGGATTTTTTTCAACCTTTTTGGGGTTTCCTTTTTTTTGGGGAACCTTTTTTGACTTCATGGTTTTTTTTTCGAGCTTTTGAAATCCGAGTTTCCCCAGTGTTTTCACATTCTAGGGAACATTTTTTTGGTTTTATTTTCCTTTTTAGGGTTTTTTTTTAATGTTATTACTTTCCCACACTTTCTAGAGATCTTTTCCAACATTTTTGGAGTTTTCTTGTTTTTGTGGAACCTTTTCCGATACCATAGTTTTCTTCGAATTCTTGAATTCGAGTTTCCAGAGTGTTTTTACTTTCGAGGAAACATTTTTTCAGCTCTATTTTTCTTTTTGGAAGTCTTTATTTAATTTTTTTTGCTTTCCTTCATTTTGTAGGGATGTTTTCTAAAATTTTTGGTTTATTTTTTTATTTTTGTGGGATCTTTTTTGATTCCACGGTTGTTTTCGAACTCTTGTATTTGATCTTCCTGCGTATTTTTACTTTCTAAGGAACATTTTTTTGTTTCATTCTCTTTTTTAGGTTTTTTTTTTATTTGATTACTTTTCCACACTTTCTAGGGTTGCTTTTCAACATTTTTGGGGTTTTCTTTTTTTGGCGAACCTTTTTCGGTACCATTTTTTTTCAAACTCCTGAATTCGAGTTTCCAGACTGTTTTTACTTTTTAGGGAACATTTTTTTAGTTCTATTTTTCTATTTGGGAGTCTTTTTTTAATTTTTTTTGCTTTCCATCATTTTGTAGGGATCAATTCTAAAATTTTTGGTTTATTTTTTTATTAATGTGGGATCTTTTTTGATTCCACGGTTGTTTTCGAACTCTTGTATTTGATCTTCCTGCGTATTTTTACTTTCTAAGGAACATTTTTTTGTTTCATTCTCTTTTTTAGGGTTTTTTTTTATTTGATTACTTTTCCACTTTTTCTAGGGTTGCTTTTCAACATTTTTGAGGTTTTCTTTTTTTGGCGAACCTTTTCCGGTACCATTTTTTTTTCGAACTTCTGAATTCGAGTTTCCAGACTGTTTTTACTTTTTAGGGAACATTTTTTCAGCTCTATTTTTCTTTTTGGAAGTCTTTATTTAATTTTTTTTGCTTTCCTTCATTTTGTAGGGATCTTTTCTAAAATTTTTGGTTTATTTTTTGTTTTTGTGGGCCTTTTTTTGATTCCACGGTTGTTTTCGAACTCTTGTATTTGATCTTCCTGCGTATTTTTTACTTTCTAGGGAACATTTTTTTGTTTCATTCTCTTTTTTAGGGTTTTTTTTTTATTTGATTACTTTTCCACACTTTCTAGGGTTGCTTTTCTACATTTTTAGGGTTTTCTTTTTTTGGCGAACCTTTTCCGATACCACTTTTTTTCGAACTCCTGAATTCGAGTTTCCAGACTGTTTTTACTTTGTAGGGAACATTTTTTTAGTTCTATTTTTCTATTTGGGAGTCTTTTTTTAATTTTATTGCTTTCCTTCATTTTGTAGGGATCTTTTCTAAAATTTTTGTTTTTTTTTTTATTTTTGTGGGATCTTTTTTGATTTCACGGTTGTTTTCGAACTCTTGTATTTGATCTTCCTGCGTATTTTTACTTTCTAGGAAACATTTTTTTGTTTCATTCTCTTTTTTAGGGTTTTTTTTTTATTTGATTGCTTTTCCACTTTTTTAGGGTTGCTTTTCAACATTTTTGAGGTTTTCTTTTTTTGGCGAACCTTTTCCGGTACCATTTTTTTTTCGAACTTCTGAATTCGAGTTTCCAGACTGTTTTTACTTTTTAGGGAACATTTTTTTAGTTCTATTTTTCTATTTGGGAGTATTATTTTAATTTTTTTGCTTTCCTTCATTTTAAAGGGATCTTTTTCAACATTTTTTGTTTTTGTGGAATCTTTTTTATTCCACGGTTGTTTTCGCACTCTTGTATTCGATCTTCCTGCGTGTTTTTATTTTCTAGGGAATTTTTTTTTGTCTCATTCTTTTTTTAAGGGATTCTTTTTTTTTATTCATCATTTTTCGACACTTTCTAGGGATCCTTTTCAACATTTTTGGGGAACCTTTTTTGATTCCATGTTTTTTTTTTGAATTCTTGGATTCGAGTTTCCAGAGTGTTTTTTCTTTCTAGGAAACATTTTTTTGGTTTCATTTTCCTTTTTAGGGATTCTTTTTTTAAATTTTAATACTTTCCGACACTTTCTAGGGATGCTTTTCAACATTTTTGGGGTTTTCTAGTTTTTGGGGAACTTTTTCCGATACCATAGTTTTTCTTCGAATTCTTGAATGCGAGTTTCAAGAGTGTTTTTACTTTTTAGGGGACATTTTTCAGTTCTATTTCAAGTCTTTTTTTTATTTTATCACTTTCCTTCTCTTTGTAGGGATTTTCTTCAACATTTTTGGTGCTTTCCTTTCTTTGGGAAACATTTTTTAACTCCATGGTTTTTTTTCGAACTCTTGAAATTCGAGTTTTCCCAGTGTTTTTATTTTCTAGGGAACATTTTTTTGGTTTTATTCACCTTTTTAGGGATTCTTTTTTTTTTTAAATCTTATTACCTACTTTCCCACCATCCTTTTCAACATTTTTGGGGTTTTCTTGTTTTTAGGGAACCACAGTTTTTTTTCGATTTTTCAAAAAAAAAATAAAAAGCGGTTCTTTCCACAAATCAACATTTTTTTCAAGTTCAACTAAGTCTTACTTTTTTATTATTGTGTCGATGTCAAAACAGTAAAAACAAGGAAAGTAAACTACAAACACCTAAAAAAATAAAAAAAGAGAGAATATATTGACAAACAAAAACTAACCTAAAAATAAAAAGAACAAAATTTATATATCTAAGATACACGAAAAAGTGTAATTAATGGAATGACAAAACAGATAGTCAATTTTTAGAGTAAAAAAAATCAAAAATTGTTCCCATAACAACTAATAGGAAAAAAAATGGTTGTTCTGTTTCCAAAACATAATTTTGTCAGGTTTTAGTAATTTATCGCCGTCAGTCGTGAAACAAGCAGTTTGGTGACGACCTCACTTCTAGCACGCTCGTGTTGGAAGGTCGCTCAAATTATTCAGTCCATAAATTTATTAATTTCCAATCATTTTATCATTTTTGTTAACATCTGCCTGGTCATGCTTGTTATTATTCAGTAAAAAAAAATAATCAAGTCAAACAACATCATAACTAAAAAACAATTAACCCGCTTCGTGGTATCGGTACTTTAACAACCCACACTGATTAAACAGGTACTGCGCGGTCCCAATTGGCAACATGGCCAACATCTTTCCAGCACCTTCTGGCAGATAGATTTGTACGGGAAAATTTATGAGCCAGCCAAGTTCTTTAATTCCTTTTAATTAGTTTACATGTGGTCATGTCGCTACTCGAAAGAACTTTAATAAGTTATTCCGCTTCGCTTAGAACCTCGGCTATTGCGGGCCTTTTTAATTATGTCGCAAATCGGCTAACCTATTTTTAAACGTCGCAATCGTAAATCTGTGTCTTGTGATGGTTTATGGAAAACACAAACGAATTTGTTTTACTTGACTGATTGTTTAATTAGCAGTTGAATATTATCAATTGTTTTGTGCGGACCGAAAACGAGGCGTGGCTTAAGTATACTGGCGTGACGTTGATCTTTCAATTTCAATCGATTGAATTGGATTGACGGTGACGGTGCGTTTTTTTTGTGAGCGTAACACATGCAGTGACAAATTCCCAAATTAAATCAATGAAAATCAACATTTGTATACAGGGTGATTTATGAGGAAATGTCAAACGTTCCAGCGAGTTATGTTAGGTATTTTTGTTAAAATGTACAGTGAGGTGAGGTGCCAAAAAACAAATTATAGGGATGGGAAGAAGAAATTGAGGCTGAGACGGAGGTTGAGGAACTTCCGTTAAAGGTGGAGCAGTAGGAGGAAGGTTTAAAATACGAACGATGCTAATCTGTTGCCCCACAGTGAAGATGTAAGATTCTTTTTCTTAGACTGGCATGAGAAGGATTTTTCAAGGCCGCGTCACGCGACCGTTCGTCTCGCCAAACAGGGGGAGATAATTGTTTTCTTAACATTTTCCATTTTACTCAAAAGTGGGGTTATGGGAGAATTATGACAGGTTGACATAGATGATTATGTGAGAGAGTGATTTTTCGTTATGCTGGGATTATGACGAGGTATAAAAAGTGGTGGTGACTTTTTTTTATTCATGACAGACAACTTTGTTTGTCATGCGTTTATGCAGTTTTTCAAATGAATACCTCTTTGTTTGTAAGAGTCAGCGTCACGACACTTTTTGTCTCGCAAAAGAGATAAAGTATATGACTGATGTATGGAAAAGACAGTGACAGACGTGTTCCGTTTTGACTGAAAGTGAGGTTATGTTGGAATTGTGACAGCTGAGTTGACAATGAGGTATAAAATATGGACAAGTTTTGGTGACATCTTTATGGGTATACATTATGGCTAGTTGTAGGCAGCTTCATCCTGTTTATTATGTTTTTGAGGGTGATTTTTTCAAGGCTGCATCACGACACTTTTCGAAAAAATGAAGTATTGTATGAGAAAAATAGACAGAGAATGAGAGTTCATTAAATTCCAAAAAGGGAAAAATCAACGTAGAAAGTGGAAATAATCGCGCAGTAATTTGAAAAAAGCTTGAAATAAGTAAAAAAGGTCAATAAACCTTCTAGAAAGTAGGCAAAAAATTGAAAAGATTTATAAAAAAGTAAAAAAGTATTTCAAGGAGTTTAAAAAATATCGCAAAAAGAGGCGATAATTCCCTCAGTAGATTAAAAAGGGTTTAAAATAAGAAAAAACGCAACAAAATGGTAAATAAATTAGTAAAAAAATGGAAAATATAGGAAATGTGAAAAATTCCTCAGTAAAATAAAAAGGCTTAGAATAAAAGAAAAAAATGAAAAAATCCAGCAAAAAAGTGGATAAATCCTTTAAAAACTGAAAAAAGGTTTTGAAAATGCAACAAAAATCGAAATAAATCCATAAAAATGTGAAAAATATCCCAAAAAGTGAAAATAATATCGTGAAAAGTGGAAATAGTTCTTCAGTAAGCTAAAAAGGACATGGAAAAAGTTAACAAAATCCAGTAAAAAGGTAGATAAATCCTCCAAAAGGTATTGTTAAAAAAATTGAAGCAAAAATCGCAAGAAATTCATAAAAAAGTGAAAAAATACCAAGAAAAGTGCAAAATACATCACATCGTAAAAAGTGGAAATAATTCCTCAGTAAAAGGGCTTAAAATCCAACAAAAAGGCAAATAAATACTCTGAAAATTGAAAAAAAGGTTTTAAAAAAGTTAAAAAAATACAGCAAAAACCAATATAAAATGAAAAATATCCCAAAAAGTGACGTAAAAAGTGTAAGTGTAAATAGTTTTTCAGTACTTAAGCTAAAAAGGGCTTGAAAAAAGTTGACAAACTCAACTTAAATCCAGCAAAAAGGTAAATTAATCCACTGAAAATTGAAAAAAAAGTTTAAAAAAAGTGGAAAAAATCCAACAAAAACCAAAATTAACCCATAAAAACGTGAAAAATATCCCAAAAAGTGGGAAAAGTTCATCAGTAAGCTAAAAAGGGTTTGGAATAAAGTTGACTAAAAATAAATAAATCCTCCAAAAAGTAGAAAAAGCTCTTAAGATAGTTGAAAAATTGAAGCAAACATCGCTTCATAAAAAAGTGAAAAAATATCCTAAAAAGTGCAAAATACATCGTAAAAAATGGAAATAATTCCTCAGTAAATCAGAAAGGGCTTAAACTCCAACGAAAAGGCAAATAAATCCTCTAAAAATTGAAAAAAGGTTTTAAAAAAGTTGAAAGAATACAGCAAAAACCGAAATAAAGCCATACAAACGTGAAAAATACTCCAAAAAATGAAAATAGTAACGTAAAAAGTGTAAGTGTAAATAGTTTTTCAGTACTTAAGCTAAAAAGGGCTTGAAAAAAGTTGACAAACTCAACTTAAATCCAGCAAAAAGGTAAATTAATCCACTGAAAATTGAAAAAAGGGTTTAAAAAAAGTGGAAAAATCCGACAAAAATCAAAATAAACCCATAAAAACGTGAAAAATATCCCAAAAAGTGAAACTGGTAAAGTAAAAAGTGGGAAAAGTTCTTCAGTAAGCCAAAAAGGGCTTGGAATAAAGTTGACTAAAGATAAATAAATCCTCCAAAAAGTAGAAAAAGCTCTTAAGATAGTTGAAAAATTGAAGCAAACATCGCTCCATAAAAAAGTGAAAAAATACCCTAAAAAGTGCAAAATATATCGTAAAAAATGGAAATAATTCCTCAGTAAATCAAAAAGGGCCATGAATCCAGCAGAAAGGTCAATGAATCCTCCGAAAATTGAAAAAAAAATGTTTTAAAAAAAGTTGAAAAAATACAGCAAAAACCAAAATAAGGCCATTCAAACGTGAAAAATATCCTAAAAAGTAAAATTAGTAACGTAAAAAGTGTAAATAGTTCTTCATTATTACCTAAGAAAATAAAAAAACAAATAAAAAAAAAATATATACATATAACTTCAGTAAGCTAAAAAGAGGTTGAAAAAATGTTGACAAAACACAGCAAAAAGGTGGATAAATCCTCCAAAAAGTAGAAAAAGTTCAGAAAAAGTTGAAGTTTAAAAAAAAACGCGAAAAAATGAAAAAAAAACAGCTTATTAGTTGCTATTCAAATTCGAACTAGAGAATAGAATTATTCTGACGGATGGATTGACAATGAGGTATAAAATAAATGGACTGTCTACAGTGATTTAGGTTTTTTGTCATAAGTTGTATGAAGATGAAGATAATTAGATCAGGTCAATTAAACTTGATGGTACTAAATTAACAATAACTTTAGAATCCCTCAACCGATTTGACTGTTCTTTATCTCGTTTTAAAGAGGAATGAATTGTAAAATAAAAAAACATCAATTTAAAGAAACATCAGAGTAAAGTGGAAAAACCGTTTGAACAAATGAACAAAGCGACTACCGGTATTATCAGTAAATAGTCGGCACACCAAGTAATTCCTATACAAATAAAGCCCAAATTAAGGTAAACACTTGAAATTGGAATTTCATGGGACCAAAACCAAAACCTTAACGTTATCAGCCGGCATAGTACGGTCGATATCTTCTCCACTGAACCCAAGGCAAAAGGCTATCAAAATGTCAGCAGATAACATATTTATAAAGCCACTAAAACGCGCACATTTCACGGTTTTTGTTCATCTTTAAGGCTCACTTACTTTCAATGATCTATACTAGTTTATATTGTTTTGGTATTATTTTACACGCTAAATGTAATGTTACACTTCAACGCAAACGACGATGTGTTTGTTTTATTTTTATCCTTTGAATTTCTGGCTATTTATTGTTATTGTTTTTGTGGGATTGGTATTTGGAACAGATTTTGCTTATTATGGTCTGTCGAGACATAATAATACATTATAAATACGGGCATTATGAATGAGTATATGAATTTATGTATTATTTTGATCGTCTCTTGTAATTAATTAGCGAATTGGAAAATTATCGCGTCTTGGATCTACAGCCATATTGGCGTCATCGATCATAGTCCAGAGAATTAATAATGATCATAATAATAATAATTGGTTTTTACATTCTTTTTTGATTCACTAGAGAAAATTTCGATTATATGTCGATTTCCTTGAAGCTTAAAATACAGGGTGTTACATAATATATGCGCATGACTAGTTCGAAATATGCAAATACCATAGTTCCAAACAAATATAATTTTTTAATATAATAATTATATAAGATTAATTATCTTACCTAAGTCACTGTAGACAGTCCATTTATTTTATACCTCATTGTCAACCCTTCCGTCAGCATAATTCTATTCTCTAGTTCGAATTTGGATAGCAACCAATGAGCGGGTCGAGACCAGAGACAAAAGAGGGGCGACGACGACTTTTTCGCGATTTTTGCTTCATTTTTTAAACTTCAATAGCTTTTTCTACTTTTTGGAGGATTTATTTACCTTTTGTCAACTTTTTTTCAAGCCCTTTTTAGCTTACTGAAGAACCTTTCCCACTTTTAACAATCAGGTTCACTTTTTGGAATATTTTTTACGATTTTATGGGTTAATTTTGGTTTTTGTCGCATTTTTTTAACTTTTTCAAAACCTTTTTTAATTTTCAGAGGATTTATTTACCTTTTTGCTGGATTTTCTGTTCTTTGTTGATTAACTGAGGAATTACCTATTTTCATTTTTTACGATGTTTTTTGCACTTCCAAGGATATTATGAATTTCTTGCGATTTTTGTTTTGTTTTTGCAATTTTTTCTACTTTTTGGAGGATTTATCTACCTTTTTGCTGGATTTTTGTCAACTTTTTTTCATCCTCTTTTTAGCTTACTGAAGAACTATTTACACTTTTCACGATACTATTTTTACTTTTGAGGATATTTTTTACGTTTGTATGGCTTAATTTCGGTTTTTGCTGTATTTTTTCAACTTTTCACAAACCTTTTTTCAATTTTCAGAGGATTTATTCACTTTTTTGCTGGATTTAAAGCCCTTGAGGAATTATTTCCATTTTTTACGATGTATTTTGCACTTTGTAGGGTATTTTTTCACTTTTTTTATGGATTTCTTGCGATGTTTGCTTCAATTTTTATCTACCTCTTTGCTGGGTTTTGTCAACTTTTTTTCAAGTCCTTTTTAGATTATTAAACAACTATTTCCACTTTTTACGATATTATTTTCACTTTTTGGGATATTTTTCACGTTTTTTAGATTTATTTTGGTTTTTGTTGCATTTTTCCAACTATTTTAAAACCTTTTTCCAGTTTTTAGAGAATTTATTCACTTTTTTGCTGGATTTTTTCATTTTTTTCTCTTATTCTAAGCCCTTTTTATTGAGGAATTATTTCCATTTCTTATATTTTTCCACTTTTTCACTGATTTATTCACCATTTTGTTGCTTTTTTTCTTATTTCAAACCTTTTTGATCTACTGAAGGAATTATTTCCTCTTTTTGCGATACTTTTAAAACTCCTTGAAATACTTTTTTACCCTTTTATGGATATATTTCACTTTTTTATGAATCTTCTCAATTTTTTTTTTTTTTTACTCTTCTCATACAATACTTCATTTTTTCGAAAAGTGTCGTGATGCAGCCTTGAAAAAATCACCCTCAAAAACATAATAAACAGGAAGAAGCTGCCTACAACTTGCCATTATGTACACCTATAAAAATGTCACCAAAACCTGTCCATATTTTATACCTCATTGTCAACCCAGCTGTCACAATTCCAACATAACCTAACTTTCAGTCAAAACGGAAAACGTTTGTCTCTGTCTTTCTCATACATCAGTCATATACTTTATCTCTTTTGCGAGACAAAATGTGTCGTGATGCAGCCTTGAAAAATCACTCTCCCATATAATCATCTGTGTCAACCTGTCATAATTCTCTCATAACCTCACTTTTAAGTAAAATGGAAAATGTTAAGAAAACAATTCTCTCCTCCTCTTTGGCGAGACGAACGGTCGCGTGACGCGGCCTTGAAAATTCATTCTAATGCCAGTCTAAGAAAAAAAATCTTACATCTTCACTGTAGGGCAACAGATCAGCATCATTCGTAATTCAAACCTTCCTCTCATCATCCATGTTGTTATTCGAATCCTCCTCCTCCCTATTCAACGGAAGTTCCTCCAACCTCCATCTCATATCTCAAAAATTGACCTTGAAAGATGCAAAATTGCCATAACTCTACTTTTTACTGGAAATAAACAATAAACAAACAGCATAATTTTTACTGAATTGAATGATTTTGATGGATTTTTGTGTAATTTTGATCTACTTTCTCTCCTCTTACACCAGTGTTATCTTGAATTACAGTTATATCATTTTTTTTTTTTCAGTTCTTAATTTTGAATATTATTTGGACTTTTTTCACCTTTTTTGTTCTTTTTGTGTTGATGTTTTAAATGGTATATTCATTTAATATTTAATTTTTGAAAGCATTTTCTGTTATGTATCTTCTAAACTACTTTGATTAATTTTTGTCTCTTCAACTTTCGTCACTTTGTGATATTGTAAAATTTGTTACTACTTTTTCCATTAATGTTTTTAATATTTTGTTTCTATCTGTATTAATCTTGTTGGGATTTTAATCTATCAAAGGTACTCAATCTTTGATTATTAATATTCAAATATAGTACAGTCGTGATCATAACAAAATAAAATGGTAATTTTTCGTACAAATTTAGGAATTACGTAAAAAGTTATAATAATTTCTTTAAACATTCGTAATTTCCATCTTTTTTCCGGTGTACTAAATACATACTCTAATAAATCCAATAAATAATTCTATACTTTTAAAAGAAGATATTAATTCCAATTATCCTTCGAAAATATGGAAATTCTTCATTTTAGCACCTAAAACTACAAATAAAATAGTATTTAAATTTATAGAAATACTGAAACTACGTAAAAAAAAGTAGCTGGAGTTATGTTTAAAAGACGCAATCGTTGGAATTACTTAATTTAATACGCAAGAATAGGAATTACACCGAAAAAGTCGGTAATTCCCTAGAAAAAGATAATTCCAAAAGAAAAAAGCGTAATTTTGTTGGAATTGGTGAAACAATCAGTGATAATTATGTTGAAAATTTCCTACCAGTCAATTCTAACCAATCATAGGCTTACATTTTATTATGTAGCTATGGCAACGACCTAATTTTATCGGAAATCACCCTGCTCATAATCACGTGACTGAAAGATTAATAAGTGGAAATCACCCTGGCTTTGCATCTGGATGTAGCTCCCATATGATTACAGTGTTGCCGTCCCCACTCTCCCTAACAATCCCAACCCAACCCAACTTTCACAGATAGAGATAAGGCAAACGGCAACACTGTGAGTGCTTGACAGCTGTTAAAAACAATGACAAATATTTTTGATAAATGATTTATTTTCAACTTCCAATACAAAGTTGCAATGTTATCAATTATGGACAAGATTGGTTATAACTTCCAAATGTTTTATAAAATCCTGATTCCCTTCTTTCTTCCTCAATGGCGAGTAGAGTAAGGAGCCGTTGGTTTCTTCCACTAAATGCGAGGTGAGACCTGGGTTATGTTTTTTCCAATGATCAGTTTTGGCATGAAATTTTCTTGCCGAATCTCCCGCGAGCTCGAATTAAAAATCCGAAAATTTGTTCTCGTTGCGAATTTTTCAAAAAAATTCGCAACTCGACAAAATTTCCGGAAAATAATTCGAGCTCCAGGGAGATTATAAGTGAAAATTTCCTACCAGTTAATTCTAACCAATCATAGGCTTGCATTTTAACATGTTGCTATGGCAACGACCTAGTTTTATCGGAAATCACCCTACTCATAATCACGTGACTGAAAGATTAATAAGTGGAAATCACCCTGGCTTTGCATCTGGATGTAGCTCCCATATGATTACAGTGTTGCCGTCCCCACTCTCCCTAACAATCCCAACCCAACCCAACTTTCACAGACAGAGATAAGGCAAACGGCAACACTGTGGTTGGTGCATGGGAGCTACATCCAGCCGCGAGTGCTTGACAGCTGTTAAAAACAATGACAAATATTTTTGATAAATGATTTATTTTCAACTTCCAATACAAAGTTGCAATGTTATCAATAATGGACAAGATTGGTTATAACTTCCAAATGTTTTATAAAATCCTGATTCCCTTCTTTCTTCCTCAATGGCGAGTAGAGTAAGGAGCCGTTGGTTTCTTCCACTAAATGCGAGGTGAGTCCTGGGTTAAGTTTTTTCCAATGATCAGTTTTGGCATGAAATTTTCTTGCCGAATCTCCCTAGAGCTGTCGTGATTGTGTTAAAAATGCTGAAAAAGTTATAATTTCGTTAAATAATTCCAAATTTAAGTAATTTATAACTTTTTCGTGGAAATATTGGAATTACATGGAATAATAAAAAACACAACAATGATGTGGGGCAAAAAAATATAATTCCGTTAAATCATTCCTAATTTCAGGAATTTCTAACTTTTTTTCGTGAAAATGTAAGGAATTACGTGGAAATAATCGGCGATAATTACCGCGGTCTGTACTAAATACATACTGAAAATAGTCGTTATTCCTTAGCGAAAGATTTTTTTGCAAAATTTTAAAGTTGTGTTTAATATCGATGCAACAAAGATTCTCTGAATAAATTAAAATCCAAGTGAATTCGACAAAAATGCTTAAATTTGAACAAAGCGAAGCATAATCAATTTATGAATATGTTCAAGCATTAAATATCTTGCATTCACGCCACGATACACCTAATTTAAATTGTGAAAGAGAAAATGATGGTTCTTACTTTCTACTTTATATTTTTTGTAAAAGAAACGAACACAGATGTCGGTATCTAAGGTGCGTGGTGCACTAAAGTGTTTATTGTAAGTGTTCATTCTATCTGAATATACATTAACTAAACCTAAGTACGCCGACCAATTTATTTTAACTGTAGGTACAGGTCGAAAATTGAACGACTAGAATCAGCAATAATCAGCATACCACCCCGAACGTAGGCGGGGTGGTATGCTGACCACAAACACAGCACTTTTTTTGCATAAATGCAACACTGTCTTCAGCTCGATAACAAATAAAATTATTTTCAACAGGAAAATGACACTGTCACTGTGACGCATTTCGAATAGTATCCATTGTTGCCGTTGTAATAAAAATTCCTTTTATCAACTTCTCAGTGTAAAAGATCAAGTATTCAACACTATTCTTGAATATTGAAGAGAAATACATTTATTCGGTGTTATTGAAAATTGGTGACAGAAAATCAGTTTGTTTCTGCTTATTCTAGTCGTACAATGTTCGAAGGTATAGGATGAGTACATAAAAAGTATCACTGACACTGAAATTAACCAAAAAGCTAATTAACTGAAGTTTACATTTGATTTTATTTCCGAAAAAGTATCGGATATCCATGCGCGAGCGTAACGGAACGTTTGTATGTCGGTTTGTCACGCAACACTAATCGTCCAAAGTGATTATTTCGTTTTCGGGAACTCGTTCGTTTCTGGTGCGCGTTTGCACGTATTAAAACGCCAGTCTTTTATTGCTGCGTGTCTAATGTTTATGGCTTCTGCGGAATACCCCTGGCAAATAATTATTCAGCAAGCAGAGAGTTTATAATTAACTGCGGCCAACGGGAAAACAAGATGGTTTGATTGCAATAAGAAGAAATGGAGAATGGACTGTTCCGAGCAATGGCCGCAAAAGGGTTCTTGCTGGTTCGCGGAAAAGTGCTTCGGGTTAAAAATAGTTTATTGGAAATGTTATTGTGTTCGAAGAATTATTATATATTATTTATATATATAAAACTCCCTATAACTCGATTAAAAATGATGATAGAGAGTTGATTCAATCGTCAAATTGTAGTGAAATGAATCGCCTTCAAAAAACCTATGAACAAGTTTTGGATAGTGTCATTAAGGAAGGGTCTAAAGAAGAAAATATACAACAACAACAAACCATGAATAAAACTTTCAAAAGAGGAGGCTGGACAAAATTCCCTATAACTTCTTCAAAAATGATGATAGAGAGTTGATTCAAACGTCAAATTGTTGCAAATTGAATCGCCTACAAAAAACCTATGAACAATTTTTAGATAATTTCATCAAGGAAGGCTGTAAAGAAGAAAATATACAACAACAACAAACCATGAATAAAACTTTTAAAAGAGGAGGCTGAACAAAATTCTCTATAACTTCTTCAAAAATGATGATAGAGAGTTGATTCAAACGTCAAATTGTTGCAAAATGAATCGCCTTCAAAAAACCTATGAACAAGTTTTGGATAGTGTCATTAAGGAAGGGTCTAAAGAAGAAAATATACAACAACAACAAACCATGAATAAAACTTTCAAAAGAGGAGGCTGGACAAAATTCCCTATAACTTCTTCAAAAATGATGATAGAGAGTTGATTCAAACGTCAAATTGTTGCAAATTGAATCGCCTACAAAAAACCTATGAACAATTTTTAGATAATTTCATCAAGGAAGGCTGTAAAGAAGAAAATATACAACAACAACAAACCATGAATAAAACTTTTAAAAGAGGAGGCTGAACAAAATTCTCTATAACTTCTTCAAAAATGATGATAGAGAGTTGATTCAGACGTCAAATTGTTACAAAATGAATCGCCTACAAAAAACCTATGAACAATTTTTAGATAATTTCATTAAGGAAGGCTGTGAAGAAGAAAATATACAACAACAACAAACCATGAATAAAACTTTTAAAAGAGGAGGCTGGACAAAATTCCCTATAACTTCTTCAAAAATGATGATAGAGAGTTGATTCAAACGTCAAATTGTTGCAAAATGAATCGCCTACAAAAAACCTATGAACAATTTTTAGATAATTTCATCAAGGAAGGCTGTAAAGAAGAAAATATACAACAACAACAAACCATGAATAAAACTTTTAAAAGAGGAGGCTGAACAAAATTCTCTATAACTTCTTCAAAAATGATGATAGAGAGTTGATTCAAACGTCAAATTGTTGCAAAATGAATCGCCTTCAAAAAACCTATGAACAAGTTTTGGATAGTGTCATTAAGGAAGGGTCTAAAGAAGAAAATATACAACAACAACAAACCATGAATAAAACTTTCAAAAGAGGAGGCTGGACAAAATTCCCTATAACTTCTTCAAAAATGATGATAGAGAGTTGATTCAAACGTCAAATTGTTGCAAATTGAATCGCCTACAAAAAACCTATGAACAATTTTTAGATAATTTCATCAAGGAAGGCTGTAAAGAAGAAAATATACAACAACAACAAACCATGAATAAAACTTTTAAAAGAGGAGGCTGAACAAAATTCTCTATAACTTCTTCAAAAATGATGATAGAGAGTTGATTCAGACGTCAAATTGTTACAAAATGAATCGCCTACAAAAAACCTATGAACAATTTTTTGATAATTTCATGTAGGAAGGCTGTGAAGAAGAAAATATACAACAACAACAAACCATGAATAAAACTTTTAAAAGAGGAGGCTGGACAAAATTCCCTATAACTTCTTCAAAAATGATGATAGAGAGTTGATTCAAACGTCAAATTGTTGCAAATTGAATCGCCTACAAAAAACCTATGAACAATTTTTAGATAATTTCATCAAGGAAGGCTGTAAAGAAGAAAATATACAACAACAACAAACCATGAATAAAACTTTTAAAAGAGGAGGCTGAACAAAATTCTCTATAACTTCTTCAAAAATGATGATAGAGAGTTGATTCAAACGTCAAATTGTTGCAAAATGAATCGCCTTCAAAAAACCTATGAACAAGTTTTGGATAGTGTCATTAAGGAAGGGTCTAAAGAAGAAAATATACAACAACAACAAACCATGAATAAAACTTTTAAAAGAGGAGGCTGAACAAAATTCTCTATAACTTCTTCAAAAATGATGATAGAGAGTTGATTCAGACGTCAAATTGTTACAAAATGAATCGCCTACAAAAAACCTATGAACAATTTTTTGATAATTTCATGTAGGAAGGCTGTGAAGAAGAAAATATACAACAACAACAAACCATGAATAAAACTTTTAAAAGAGGAGGCTGGACAAAATTCCCTATAACTTCTTCAAAAATGATGATAGAGAGTTGATTCACACGTCAAATTGTTACAAAATGAATCGCCTACAAAAAACCTATGAACAATTTTTTGATAATTTCATGTAGGAGGGCTGTAAAGAAGAAAATATACAACAACAACAAACTATAGGTAAAATTTTTAAAAGAGGAAGCTGGACAAAATTCCCTATAACTTCTTTAAAAATGATGATAGAGAGTTGATTCAAACGTCAAATTGTTGCAAAATAAATCGTCTACAAAAAAACCTATGAACAATTTTTTGATAATTTCATGTAGGAAGGCTGTGAAGAAGAAAATATACAACAACAACAAACCATGAATAAAACTTTTAAAAGATGAGGCTGGACAAAATTCCCTATAACTTCTTCAAAAATGATGATAGAGAGTTGATTCAAACGTCAAATTGTTGCAAAATGAATCGCCTACAAAAAACCTATGAACAATTTTTAGATAATTTCATGTAGGAGGGCTGTAAAGAAGAAAATATACAACAACAACAAACTATAGGTAAAATTTTTAAAAGAGGAAGCTGGACAAAATTCCCTATAACTTCTTTAAAAATGATGATAGAGAGTTGATTCAAACGTCAAATTGTTGCAAAATAAATCGTCTACAAAAAAACCTATGAACAATTTTTTGATAATTTCATGTAGGAAGGCTGTGAAGAAGAAAATATACAACAACAACAAACCATGAATAAAACTTTTAAAAGAGGAGGCTGGACAAAATTCCCTATAACTTCTTCAAAAATAATGATAGAGAGTTGATTCACACGTCAAATTGTTACAAAATGAATCGCCTACAAAAAACCTATGAATAACTTTTAAATAATTTTATTAAGAAAGGCTGTAAAGAAGAAAATATACAACAACAACAAACTATGAATAAAACTTTTAAAAAGGGTGCTGGACAAAATTCCCTATAACTTCCTTAAAAATGATGATGGAGAGTTGATTCACGTATAGAATAGAATAGAAATATTATAGAACGTTCCTTAAACAGTAATGATACGCATTTGACACTAGCCGCTAGAGGGAGCTGCCTTATATTTAATTTTAAGTGTTCAACGTTTCGACTATTATCAAAGCTTTCCAAGTTACATCACACATATAAATAGAACCAACACTCTATCAAAGAAATTTGGCACCTCGTCCACAGCAACAAATAGAATCCGTTCCAACGACAACCGCGGCAAAAGCCCGAAAAAATAGCATTCAATTTCAAAAGCGACATCCGAAAAATTACATCATTAATCAAACTATTTCCCAACTCGATATTAAACTTCGCTGGGAAATTAACAATTGCACGGTTTGATAAAGATACCTGTCGCACGATTTGCCAACTAGAAACTATACAGTCAGTAGCGGCTCGTTGGTATGCAACCAAGCAACTTGGTTGTTTAACTTGTCAATATTCTATCACTATCAAAACTTGATGATGGTTTTTGTTGCAGAAACTCAGGTACAGCAGTATGGCGAAGTCAATCAATTGGGTGGGGTTTTTGTCAATGGTAGGCCCCTGCCCAATGCGGTGCGACTGCGCATTGTTGAGCTGTCGCAAGTTGGGATAAGACCATGTGATATTTCCAGACAGCTGAGGGTGTCCCATGGATGTGTATCCAAAATTTTGGCAAGGTTTGTAGTGTTAGTTGGTGAGAGCGCATGCGCAACTGTAGTGGCCGTTTTTGATCCTCATTCAAGATCCAATCATGTTGATGGTTCATATCTCCATAATAAGTTGAGATAACCAAGCGATTTTTTTACTGGATTATAGCAAAAACTGTACACTTTTAACCTACAAATTGTCACTTTTCCCAAAAATTTCGTTCAGGAGATAATTGATGATCAGTGGCGTCGTGCAGTTGTAGTGGACAAAATTCAAAAATTCATATCTCCATAAATAGTTGAGATAACCAAGCGATTTTTTTACTGAATTATAGCAAAAACTGTACACTTTTAACCTACAAATTGTCACTTTTCCCAAAAATTTCCTTCAGGAGATATTTGATGATCAGTGGCGTCGTGCAGTTGTAGTGGACAAAATTCAAAAATTCATATCTCCATAAATAGTTGAGATAACCAAGCGATTTTTTTACTGAATTATAGCAAAAACTGTACACTTTTAACCTACAAATTGTCACTTTTCCCAAAAATTTCCTTCAGGAGATATTTGATGATCAGTGGCGTCGTGCAGTTGTGGTGGACAAAATTCAAAAATTCATATCTCCATAAATAGTTGAGATAACCAAGCGATTTTTTTACTGAATTATAGCAAAAACTGTACACTTTTAACCTACAAATTGTCACTTTTCCCAAAAATTTCCTTCAGGAGATATTTGATGATCAGTGGCGTCGTGCAGTTGTAGTGGACAAAATTCAAAAATTCATATCTCCATAAATAGTTGAGATAACCAAGCGATTTTTTTACTGAATTATAGCAAAAACTGTACACTTTTAACCTACAAATTGTCACTTTTCCCAAAAATTTCCTTCAGGAGATATTTGATGATCAGTGGCGTCGTGCAGTTGTGGTGGACAAAATTCAAAAATTCATATCTCCATAAATAGTTGAGATAACCAAGCGATTTTTCTACTGAATTATAGCAAAAACTGTACACTTTTAACCTACAAATTGTCACTTTTCCCAAAAATTTCCTTCAGGAGATATTTGATGATCAGTGGCGTCGTGCAGTTGTAGTGGACAAAATTCAAAAATTCATATCTCCATAAATAGTTGAGATAACCAAGCGATTTTTTTACTGAATTATAGCAAAAAGTGTACACTTTTAACCTACAAATTGTCACTTTTCCCAAAAATTTCGTTCAGGAGATAATTGATGATCAGTGGCGTCGTGCAGTTGTAGTGGACAAAATTCAAAAATTCATATCTCCATAAATAGTTGAGATAACCAAGCGATTTTTTTACTGAATTATAGCAAAAAGTGTACACTTTGAACCTACAAATTGTCACTTTTCCCAAAAATTTCCTTCAGGAGATATTTGATGATCAGTGGCGTCGTGCAGTTGTAGTGGACAAAATTCAAAAATTCATATCTCCATAAATAGTTGAGATAACCAAGCGATTTTTTTACTGAATTATAGCAAAAAGTGTACACTTTTAACCTACAAATTGTCACTTTTCCCAAAAATTTCCTTCAGGAGATATTTGATGATCAGTGGCGTCGTGCAGTTGTATTGGACAAAATTCAAAAATTCATATCTCCATAAATAGTTGAGATAACCAAGCGATTTTTTTACTGAATTATAGCAAAAAGTGTACACTTTGAACCTACAAATTGTCACTTTTCCCAAAAATTTCCTTCAGGAGATATTTGATGATCAGTGGCGTCGTGCAGTTGTAGTGGACAAAATTCAAAAATTCATATCTCCATAAATAGTTGAGATAACCAAGCGATTTTTTTACTGAATTATAGCAAAAAGTGTACACTTTTAACCTACAAATTGTCACTTTTCCCAAAAATTTCCTTCAGGAGATATTTGATGATCAGTGGCGTCGTGCAGTTGTATTGGACAAAATTCAAAAATTCATATCTCCATAAATAGTTGAGATAACCAAGCGATTTTTTTACTGAATTATAGCAAAAAGTGTACACTTTTAACCTACAAATTGTCACTTTTCCCAAAAATTTCCTTCAGGAGATATTTGATGATCAGTGGCGTCGTGCAGTTGTATTGGACAAAATTCAAAAATTCATATCTCCATAAATAGTTGAGATAACCAAGCGATTTTTTTACTGAATTATAGCAAAAACTGTACACTTTTAACCTACAAATTGTCACTTTTCCCAAAAATTTCCTTCAGGAGATAATTGATGATCAGTGGCGTCGTGCAGTTGTAGTGGACAAAATTCAAAAATTTATATCTCCATAAATAGTTGAGATAACCAAGCGATTTTTTTACTGAATTATAGCAAAAAGTGTACACTTTGAACCTACAAATTGTCACTTTTCCCAAAAATTTCGTTCAGGAGATATTTGATGATCAGTGGCGTCGTGCAGTTGTAGTGGACAAAATTCAAAAATTCATATCTCCATAAATAGTTGAGATAACCAAGCGATTTTTTTACTGAATTATAGCAAAAAGTGTACACTTTTAACCTACAAATTGTCACTTTTCCCAAAAATTTCCTTCAGGAGATATTTGATGATCAGTGGCGTCGTGCAGTTGTATTGGACAAAATTCAAAAATTCATATCTCCATAAATAGTTGAGATAACCAAGCGATTTTTTTACTGAATTATAGCAAAAAGTGTACACTTTTAACCTACAAATTGTCACTTTTCCCAAAAATTTCCTTCAGGAGATATTTGATGATCAGTGGCGTCGTGCAGTTGTATTGGACAAAATTCAAAAATTCATATCTCCATAAATAGTTGAGATAACCAAGCGATTTTTGTACTGAATTATAGCAAAAACTGTACACTTTTAACCTACAAATTGTCACTTTTCCCAAAAATTTCCTTCAGGAGATATTTGATGATCAGTGGCGTCGTGCAGTTGTAGTGGACAAAATTCAAAAATTCATATCTCCATAAATAGTTGAGATAACCAAGCGTTTTTTTTACTGAATTATAGCAAAAACTGTACACTTTTAACATATAAATTGTCACTTTTCCCAAAAATTTCCTTCAGGAGATATTTGATGATCAGTGGCGTCGTGCAGTTGTAGTGGACAAAATTCAAAAATTCATATCTCCATAAATAGTTGAGATAACCAAGCGATTTTTGTACTGAATTATAGCAAAAACTGTACACTTTTAACCTACAAATTGTCACTTTTCCCAAAAATTTCCTTCAGGAGATATTTGATGATCAGTGGCGTCGTGCAGTTGTAGTGGACAAAATTCAAAAATTCATATCTCCATAAATAGTTGAGATAACCAAGCGTTTTTTTTACTGAATTATAGCAAAAAGTGTACACTTTTAACCTACAAATTGTCACTTCTCCCAAAAATTTCCTTCAGGAGATATTTGATGATCAGTGGCGTCGTGCAGTTGTAGTGGACAAAATTCAAAAATTCATATCTCCATAAATAGTTGAGATAACCAAGCGATTTTTGTACTGAATTATAGCAAAAACTGTACACTTTTAACCTACAAATTGTCACTTTTCCCAAAAATTTCCTTCAGGAGATATTTGATGATCAGTGGCGTCGTGCAGTTGTAGTGGACAAAATTCAAAAATTCATATCTCCATAAATAGTTGAGATAACCAAGCGTTTTTTTTACTGAATTATAGCAAAAAGTGTACACTTTTAACCTACAAATTGTCACTTCTCCCAAAAATTTCCTTCAGGAGATATTTGATGATCAGTGGCGTCGTGCAGTTGTAGTGGACAAAATTCAAAAATTCATATCTCCATAAATAGTTGAGATAACCAAGCGATTTTTTTACTGAATTATAGCAAAAACTGTACACTTTTAACCTACAAATTGTCACTTCTCCCAAAAATTTCCTTCAGGAGATATTTGATGATCAGTGGCGTCGTGCAGTTGTAGTGGACAAAATTCAAAAATTCATATCTCCATAAATAGTTGAGATAACCAAGCGATTTTTTTACTGAATTATAGCAAAAACTGTACACTTTTAACCTACAAATTGTCACTTTTCCCAAAAATTTCCTTCAGGAGATAATTGATGATCAGTGGCGTCGTGCAGTTGTAGTGGACAAAATTCAAAAATTTATATCTCCATAAATAGTTGAGATAACCAAGCGATTTTTTTACTGAATTATAGCAAAAAGTGTACACTTTGAACCTACAAATTGTCACTTTTCCCAAAAATTTCGTTCAGGAGATATTTGATGATCAGTGGCGTCGTGCAGTTGTAGTGGACAAAATTCAAAAATTCATATCTCCATAAATAGTTGAGATAACCAAGCGATTTTTTTACTGAATTATAGCAAAAAGTGTACACTTTTAACCTACAAATTGTCACTTTTCCCAAAAATTTCCTTCAGGAGATATTTGATGATCAGTGGCGTCGTGCAGTTGTATTGGACAAAATTCAAAAATTCATATCTCCATAAATAGTTGAGATAACCAAGCGATTTTTTTACTGAATTATAGCAAAAAGTGTACACTTTTAACCTACAAATTGTCACTTTTCCCAAAAATTTCCTTCAGGAGATATTTGATGATCAGTGGCGTCGTGCAGTTGTAGTGGACAAAATTCAAAAATTCATATCTCCATAAATAGTTGAGATAACCAAGCGTTTTTTTTACTGAATTATAGCAAAAACTGTACACTTTTAACATACAAATTGTCACTTTTCCCAAAAATTTCCTTCAGGAGATATTTGATGATCAGTGGCGTCGTGCAGTTGTAGTGGACAAAATTCAAAAATTCATATCTCCATAAATAGTTGAGATAACCAAGCGTTTTTTTTACTGAATTATAGCAAAAAGTGTACACTTTGAACCTACAAATTGTCACTTTTTCCAAAAATTTCGTTTCGGAGATAATTGATAATCAGTGGCGTCGTGTTCTGGTAGGCTATTATGGTGGACTAAGTTCAAAAATTCATATCTCCATAAATAGTTGAGATAACCAAGCGATTTTTTTACTGAATTATAGCAAAAAGTGTACACTTTGAACCTACAAATTGTCACTTTTCCCAAAAATTTCGTTCAGGAGATAATTGATGATCAGTGGCGTCGTGCAGTTGTAGTGGACAAAATTCAAAAATTCATATCTCCATAAATAGTTGAGATAACCAAGCGATTTTTTTACTGAATTATAGCAAAAAGTGTACACTTTGAACCTACAAATTGTCACTTTTCCCAAAAATTTCGTTCAGGAGATAATTGATGATCAGTGGCGTCGTGCAGTTGTAGTGGACAAAATTCAAAAATTCATATCTCCATAAATAGTTGAGATAACCAAGCGATTTTTTTACTGAATTATAGCAAAAAGTGTACACTTTGAACCTACAAATTGTCACTTTTCCCAAAAATTTCCTTCAGGAGATATTTGATGATCAGTGGCGTCGTGCAGTTGTAGTGGACAAAATTCAAAAATTCATATCTCCATAAATAGTTGAGATAACCAAGCGATTTTTTTACTGAATTATAGCAAAAAGTGTACACTTTGAACCTACAAATTGTCACTTTTCCCAAAAATTTCGTTCAGGAGATAATTGATGATCAGTGGCGTCGTGCAGTTGTAGTGGACAAAATTCAAAAATTCATATCTTCATAAATAGTTGAGATAACCAAGCGATTTTTTTACTGAATTATAGCAAAAAGTGTACACTTTGAACCTACAAATTGTCACTTTTCCCAAAAATTTCCTTCAGGAGATATTTGATGATCAGTGGCGTCGTGCAGTTGTAGTGGACAAAATTCAAAAATTCATATCTCCATAAATAGTTGAGATAACCAAGCGATTTTTTTACTGAATTATAGCAAAAAGTGTACACTTTGAACCTACAAATTGTCACTTTTCCCAAAAATTTCCTTCAGGAGATATTTGATGATCAGTGGCGTCGTGCAGTTGTAGTGGACAAAATTCAAAAATTCATATCTCCATAAATAGTTGAGATAACCAAGCGATTTTTTTACTGAATTATAGCAAAAAGTGTACACTTTGAACCTACAAATTGTCACTTTTCCCAAAAATTTCGTTCAGGAGATAATTGATGATCAGTGGCGTCGTGCAGTTGTAGTGGACAAAATTCAAAAATTCATATCTCCATAAATAGTTGAGATAACCAAGCGATTTTTTTACTGAATTATAGCAAAAAGTGTACACTTTGAACCTACAAATTGTCACTTTTCCCAAAAATTTCCTTCAGGAGATATTTGATGATCAGTGGCGTCGTGCAGTTGTAGTGGACAAAATTCAAAAATTCATATCTCCATAAATAGTTGAGATAACCAAGCGATTTTTTTACTGAATTATAGCAAAAAGTGTACACTTTGAACCTACAAATTGTCACTTTTCCCAAAAATTTCGTTCAGGAGATAATTGATGATCAGTGGCGTCGTGCAGTTGTAGTGGACAAAATTCAAAAATTCATATCTCCATAAATAGTTGAGATAACCAAGCGATTTTTTTACTGAATTATAGCAAAAAGTGTACACTTTGAACCTACAAATTGTCACTTTTCCCAAAAAATTCCTTCAGGAGATATTTGATGATCAGTGGCGTCGTGCAGTTGTAGTGGACAAAATTCAAAAATTCATATCTCCATAAATAGTTGAGATAACCAAGCGATTTTTTTACTGAATTATAGCAAAAAGTGTACACTTTGAACCTACAAATTGTCACTTTTCCCAAAAATTTCCTTCAGGAGATATTTGATGATCAGTGGCGTCGTGCAGTTGTAGTGGACAAAATTCAAAAATTCATATCTCCATAAATAGTTGAGATAACCAAGCGATTTTTTTACTGAATTATAGCAAAAAGTGTACACTTTGAACCTACAAATTGTCACTTTTCCCAAAAATTTCGTTCAGGAGATAATTGATGATCAGTGGCGTCGTGCAGTTGTAGTGGACAAAATTCAAAAATTCATATCTTCATAAATAGTTGAGATAACCATGCGATTTTTTTACTGAATTATAGCAAAAAGTGTACACTTTGAACCTACAAATTGTCACTTTTCCCAAAAATTTCGTTCAGGAGATAATTGATGATCAGTGGCGTCGTGCAGTTGTAGTGGACAAAATTCAAAAATTCATATCTTCATAAATAGTTGAGATAACCAAGCGATTTTTTTACTGAATTATAGCAAAAAGTGTACACTTTGAACCTACAAATTGTCACTTTTCCCAAAAATTTCGTTCAGGAGATAATTGATGATCAGTGGCGTCGTGCAGTTGTAGTGGACAAAATTCAAAAATTCATATCTCCATAAATAGTTGAGATAACCAAGCGATTTTTTTACTGAATTATAGCAAAAAGTGTACACTTTGAACCTACAAATTGTCACTTTTCCCAAAAATTTCCTTCAGGAGATATTTGATGATCAGTGGCGTCGTGCAGTTGTAGTGGACAAAATTCAAAAATTCATATCTCCATAAATAGTTGAGATAACCAAGCGATTTTTTTACTGAATTATAGCAAAAAGTGTACACTTTGAACCTACAAATTGTCACTTTTCCCAAAAATTTCGTTCAGGAGATAATTGATGATCAGTGGCGTCGTGCAGTTGTAGTGGACAAAATTCAAAAATTCATATCTTCATAAATAGTTGAGATAACCATGCGATTTTTTTACTGAATTATAGCAAAAAGTACACTTTGAACCTACAAATTGTCACTTTTCCCAAAAATTTCGTTCAGGAGATAATTGATGATCAGTGGCGTCGTGCAGTTGTAGTGGACAAAATTCAAAAATTCATATCTTCATAAATAGTTGAGATAACCAAGCGATTTTTTTTACTGAATTATAGCAAAAAGTGTACACTTTGAACCTACAAATTGTCACTTTTCCCAAAAATTTCGTTCAGGAGATAATTGATGATCAGTGGCGTCGTGCAGTTGTAGTGGACAAAATTCAAAAATTCATATCTCCATAAATAGTTGAGATAACCAAGCGATTTTTTTACTGAATTATAGCAAAAAGTGTACACTTTGAACCTACAAATTGTCACTTTTCCCAAAAATTTCCTTCAGGAGATATTTGATGATCAGTGGCGTCGTGCAGTTGTAGTGGACAAAATTCAAAAATTCATATCTTCATAAATAGTTGAGATAACCAAGCGATTTTTTTTACTGAATTATAGCAAAAAGTGTACACTTTGAACCTACAAATTGTCACTTTTCCCAAAAATTTCGTTCAGGAGATAATTGATGATCAGTGGCGTCGTGCAGTTGTAGTGGACAAAATTCAAAAATTCATATCTTCATAAATAGTTGAGATAACCATGCGATTTTTTTACTGAATTATAGCAAAAAGTGTACACTTTGAACCTACAAATTGTCACTTTTCCCAAAAATTTCGTTCAGGAGATAATTGATGATCAGTGGCGTCGTGCAGTTGTAGTGGACAAAATTCAAAAATTCATATCTTCATAAATAGTTGAGATAACCATGCGATTTTTTTACTGAATTATAGCAAAAAGTGTACACTTTGAACCTACAAATTGTCACTTTTCCCAAAAATTTCGTTCAGGAGATAATTGATGATCAGTGGCGTCGTGCAGTTGTAGTGGACAAAATTCAAAAATTCATATCTCCATAAATAGTTGAGATAACCAAGCGATTTTTTTACTGAATTATAGCAAAAAGTGTACACTTTGAACCTACAAATTGTCACTTTTCCCAAAAATTTCCTTCAGGAGATATTTGATGATCAGTGGCGTCGTGCAGTTGTAGTGGACAAAATTCAAAAATTCATATCTCCATAAATAGTTGAGATAACCAAGCGATTTTTTTACTGAATTATAGCAAAAAGTGTACACTTTGAACCTACAAATTGTCACTTTTCCCAAAAATTTCGTTCAGGAGATAATTGATGATCAGTGGCGTCGTGCAGTTGTAGTGGACAAAATTCAAAAATTCATATCTTCATAAATAGTTGAGATAACCATGCGATTTTTTTACTGAATTATAGCAAAAAGTGTACACTTTGAACCTACAAATTGTCACTTTTCCCAAAAATTTCGTTCAGGAGATAATTGATGATCAGTGGCGTCGTGCAGTTGTAGTGGACAAAATTCAAAAATTCATATCTTCATAAATAGTTGAGATAACCAAGCGATTTTTTTACTGAATTATAGCAAAAAGTGTACACTTTGAACCTACAAATTGTCACTTTTCCCAAAAATTTCGTTCAGGAGATAATTGATGATCAGTGGCGTCGTGCAGTTGTAGTGGACAAAATTCAAAAATTCATATCTCCATAAATAGTTGAGATAACCAAGCGATTTTTTTACTGAATTATAGCAAAAAGTGTACACTTTTAACCTACAAATTGTCACTTTTCCCAAAAATTTCCTTCAGGAGATATTTGATGATCAGTGGCGTCGTGCAGTTGTAGTGGACAAAATTCAAAAATTCATATCTCCATAAATAGTTGAGATAACCAAGCGATTTTTTTACTGAATTATAGCAAAAAGTGTACACTTTGAACCTACAAATTGTCACTTTTCCCAAAAATTTCGTTCAGGAGATAATTGATGATCAGTGGCGTCGTGCAGTTGTAGTGGACAAAATTCAAAAATTCATATCTTCATAAATAGTTGAGATAACCATGCGATTTTTTTACTGAATTATAGCAAAAAGTGTACACTTTGAACCTACAAATTGTCACTTTTCCCAAAAATTTCGTTCAGGAGATAATTGATGATCAGTGGCGTCGTGCAGTTGTAGTGGACAAAATTCAAAAATTCATATCTTCATAAATAGTTGAGATAACCAAGCGATTTTTTTACTGAATTATAGCAAAAAGTGTACACTTTGAACCTACAAATTGTCACTTTTCCCAAAAATTTCGTTCAGGAGATAATTGATGATCAGTGGCGTCGTGCAGTTGTAGTGGACAAAATTCAAAAATTCATATCTTCATAAATAGTTGAGATAACCAAGCGATTTTTTTACTGAATTATAGCAAAAAGTGTACACTTTGAACCTACAAATTGTCACTTTTCCCAAAAATTTCGTTCAGGAGATAATTGATGATCAGTGGCGTCGTGCAGTTGTAGTGGACAAAATTCAAAAATTCATATTCTCATAAATAGTTGAGATAACCATGCGATTTTTGCACTGAATTATAGCAAAAAGTGTACACTTTGAACCTACAAATTGTCACTTTTCCCAAAAATTTCGTTCAGGAGATAATTGATGATCAGTGGCGTCGTGCAGTTGTAGTGGACAAAATTCAAAAATTCATATCTTCATAAATAGTTGAGATAACCAAGCGATTTTTTTACTGAATTATAGCAAAAAGTGTACACTTTGAACCTACAAATTGTCACTTTTCCCAAAAATTTCGTTCAGGAGATAATTGATGATCAGTGGCGTCGTGCAGTTGTAGTGGACAAAATTCAAAAATTCATATCTTCATAAATAGTTGAGATAACCAAGCGATTTTTTTACTGAATTATAGCAAAAAGTGTACACTTTGAACCTACAAATTGTCACTTTTCCCAAAAATTTCGTTCAGGAGATAATTGATGATCAGTGGCGTCGTGCAGTTGTAGTGGACAAAATTCAAAAATTCATATCTTCATAAATAGTTGAGATAACCATGCGATCTTTTACTGAATTATAGCAAAAAGTGTACACTTTGAACCTACAAATTGTCACTTTTTCCAAAAATTTCGTTCAGGAGATAATTGATGATCAGTGGCGTCGTGCAGTTGTAGTGGACAAAATTCAAAAATTCATATCTTCATAAATAGTTGAGATAACCATGCGATTTTTTTACTGAATTATAGCAAAAAGTGTACACTTTGAACCTACAAATTGTCACTTTTCCCAAAAATTTCGTTCAGGAGATAATTGATGATCAGTGGCGTCGTGCAGTTGTAGTGGACAAAATTCAAAAATTCATATCTTCATAAATAGTTGAGATAACCAAGCGATTTTTTTACTGAATTATAGCAAAAAGTGTACACTTTGAACCTACAAATTGTCACTTTTCCCAAAAATTTCGTTCAGGAGATAATTGATGATCAGTGGCGTCGTGCAGTTGTAGTGGACAAAATTCAAAAATTCATATCTTCATAAATAGTTGAGATAACCAAGCGATTTTTTTACTGAATTATAGCAAAAAGTGTACACTTTGAACCTACAAATTGTCACTTTTCCCAAAAATTTCGTTCAGGAGATAATTGATGATCAGTGGCGTCGTGCAGTTGTAGTGGACAAAATTCAAAAATTCATATCTTCATAAATAGTTGAGATAACCAAGCGATTTTTTTACTGAATTATAGCAAAAAGTGTACACTTTGAACCTACAAATTGTCACTTTTCCCAAAAATTTCGTTCAGGAGATAATTGATGATCAGTGGCGTCGTGCAGTTGTAGTGGACAAAATTCAAAAATTCATATCTTCATAAATAGTTGAGATAACCAAGCGATTTTTTTACTGAATTATAGCAAAAAGTGTACACTTTGAACCTACAAATTGTCACTTTTCCCAAAAATTTCGTTCAGGAGATAATTGATGATCAGTGGCGTCGTGCAGTTGTAGTGGACAAAATTCAAAAATTCATATCTTCATAAATAGTTGAGATAACCATGCGATTTTTTTACTGAATTATAGCAAAAAGTGTACACTTTGAACCTACAAATTGTCACTTTTCCCAAAAATTTCGTTCAGGAGATAATTGATGATCAGTGGCGTCGTGCAGTTGTAGTGGACAAAATTCAAAAATTCATATCTTCATAAATAGTTGAGATAACCATGCGATCTTTTACTGAATTATAGCAAAAAGTGTACACTTTGAACCTACAAATTGTCACTTTTTCCAAAAATTTCGTTCAGGAGATAATTGATGATCAGTGGCGTCGTGCAGTTGTAGTGGACAAAATTCAAAAATTCATATCTTCATAAATAGTTGAGATAACCATGCGATTTTTTTACTGAATTATAGCAAAAAGTGTACACTTTGAACCTACAAATTGTCACTTTTCCCAAAAATTTCGTTCAGGAGATAATTGATGATCAGTGGCGTCGTGCAGTTGTAGTGGACAAAATTCAAAAATTCATATTCTCATAAATAGTTGAGATAACCATGCGATTTTTGCACTGAATTATAGCAAAAAGTGTACACTTTGAACCTACAAATTGTCACTTTTCCCAAAAATTTCCTTCAGGAGATATTTGATGATCAGTGGCGTCGTGCAGTTGTAGTGGACAAAATTCAAAAATTCATATCTTCATAAATAGTTGAGATAACCAAGCGATTTTTTTACTGAATTATAGCAAAAAGTGTACACTTTGAACCTACAAATTGTCACTTTTCCCAAAAATTTCGTTCAGGAGATAATTGATGATCAGTGGCGTCGTGCAGTTGTAGTGGACAAAATTCAAAAATTCATATCTTCATAAATAGTTGAGATAACCATGCGATTTTTTTACTGAATTATAGCAAAAAGTGTACACTTTGAACCTACAAATTGTCACTTTTCCCAAAAATTTCGTTCAGGAGATAATTGATGATCAGTGGCGTCGTGCAGTTGTAGTGGACAAAATTCAAAAATTCATATCTTCATAAATAGTTGAGATAACCATGCGATTTTTTTACTGAATTATAGCAAAAAGTGTACACTTTGAACCTACAAATTGTCACTTTTCCCAAAAATTTCGTTCAGGAGATAATTGATGATCAGTGGCGTCGTGCAGTTGTAGTGGACAAAATTCAAAAATTCATATCTCCATAAATAGTTGAGATAACCAAGCGATTTTTTTACTGGATTATAGCAAAAAGTGTACACTTTGAACCTACAAATTGTCACTTTTCCCAAAAATTTCCTTCAGGAGAAAACTGATGATCAGTGGCGTCGTGCAGTTGTAGTGGACAAAATTCAAAAATTCATATCTTCATAAATAGTTGAGATAACCAAGCGATTTTTTTACTGAATTATAGCAAAAACTGTACACTTTTAACCTACAAATTGTCACTTTTCCCAAAAATTTCGTTCAGGAGAAAATTGATGATCAGTGGCGTCGTGCAGTTGTAGTGGACAAAATTCAAAAATTCATATCTCCATAAATAGTTGAGATAACCAAGCGATTTTTTTACTGGATTATAGCAAAAAGTGTACACTTTGAACCTACTAATTGTCACTTTTCCCAAAAATTTCGTTCAGGAGATAATTGATGATCAGTGGCGTCGTGCAGTTGTAGTGGACAAAATTCAAAAATTCATATCTTCATAAATAGTTGAGATAACCATGCGATTTTTTTACTGAATTATAGCAAAAAGTGTACACTTTGAACCTACTAATTGTCACTTTTCCCAAAAATTTCGTTCAGGAGATAATTGATGATCAGTGGCGTCGTGCAGTTGTAGTGGACAAAATTCAAAAATTCATATCTTCATAAATAGTTGAGATAACCATGCGATTTTTTTACTGAATTATAGCAAAAAGTGTACACTTTTAACCTACAAATTGTCACTTTTCCCAAAAATTTCGTTCAGGAGATAATTGATGATCAGTGGCGTCGTGCAGTTGTAGTGGACAAAATTCAAAAATTTATATCTCCATAAATAGTTGAGATAACCAAGCGATTTTTTTACTGAATTATAGCAAAAAGTGTACACTTTTAACCTACAAATTGTCACTTTTCCCAAAAATTTCGTTCAGGAGATAATTGATGATCAGTGGCGTCGTGCAGTTGTAGTGGACAAAATTCAAAAATTCATATCTCCATAAATAGTTGAGATAACCAAGCGATTTTTTTACTGAATTATAGCAAAAACTGTACACTTTGAACCTACAAATTGTCACTTTTCCCAAAAATTTCCTTCAGGAGATAATTGATGATCAGTGGCGTCGTGCAGTTGTAGTGGACAAAATTCAAAAATTCATATCTCCATAAATAGTTGAGATAACCAAGCGATTTTTTTACTGAATTATAGCAAAAACTGTACACTTTGAACCTACAAATTGTCACTTTTCCCAAAAATTTCCTTCAGGAGATAATTGATGATCAGTGGCGTCGTGCAGTTGTAGTGGACAAAATTCAAAAATTCATATCTCCATAAATAGTTGAGATAACCAAGCGATTTTTTTACTGAATTATAGCAAAAACTGTACACTTTTAACCTACAAATTGTCACTTTTCCCAAAAATTTCCTTCAGGAGATAATTGATGATCAGTGGCGTCGTGCAGTTGTAGTGGACAAAATTCAAAAATTTATATCTCCATAAATAGTTGAGATAACCAAGCGATTTTTTTACTGAATTATAGCAAAAAGTGTACACTTTGAACCTACAAATTGTCACTTTTCCCAAAAATTTCCTTCAGGAGAAAATTGATGATCAGTGGCGTCGTGCAGTTGTAGTGGACAAAATTCAAAAATTCATATCTCCATAAATAGTTGAGATAACCAAGCGATTTTTTTACTGGATTATAGCAAAAAGTGTACACTTTTAACCTACAAATTGTCACTTTTCCCAAAAATTTCGTTCAGGAGAAAATTGATGATCAGTGGCGTCGTGCAGTTGTAGTGGACAAAATTCAAAAATTCATATCTCCATAAATAGTTGAGATAACCAAGCGATTTTTTTACTGAATTATAGCAAAAACTGTACACTTTTAACCTACAAATTGTCACTTTTCCCAAAAATTTCGTTCAGGAGAAAATTGATGATCAGTGGCGTCGTGCAGTTGTAGTGGACAAAATTCAAAAATTCATATCTCCATAAATAGTTGAGATAACCAAGCGATTTTTTTACTGGATTATAGCAAAAAGTGTACACTTTGAACCTACTAATTGTCACTTTTCCCAAAAATTTCGTTCAGGAGATAATTGATGATCAGTGGCGTCGTGCAGTTGTAGTGGACAAAATTCAAAAATTCATATCTTCATAAATAGTTGAGATAACCATGCGATTTTTTTACTGAATTATAGCAAAAAGTGTACACTTTTAACCTACAAATTGTCACTTTTCCCAAAAATTTCGTTCAGGAGATAATTGATGATCAGTGGCGTCGTGCAGTTGTAGTGGACAAAATTCAAAAATTTATATCTCCATAAATAGTTGAGATAACCAAGCGATTTTTTTACTGAATTATAGCAAAAACTGTACACTTTGAACCTACAAATTGTCACTTTTCCCAAAAATTTCCTTCAGGAGATAATTGATGATCAGTGGCGTCGTGCAGTTGTAGTGGACAAAATTCAAAAATTCATATCTCCATAAATAGTTGAGATAACCAAGCGATTTTTTTACTGAATTATAGCAAAAACTGTACACTTTGAACCTACAAATTGTCACTTTTCCCAAAAATTTCCTTCAGGAGATAATTGATGATCAGTGGCGTCGTGCAGTTGTAGTGGACAAAATTCAAAAATTCATATCTCCATAAATAGTTGAGATAACCAAGCGATTTTTTTACTGAATTATAGCAAAAACTGTACACTTTGAACCTACAAATTGTCACTTTTCCCAAAAATTTCCTTCAGGAGATAATTGATGATCAGTGGCGTCGTGCAGTTGTAGTGGACAAAATTCAAAAATTCATATCTCCATAAATAGTTGAGATAACCAAGCGATTTTTTTACTGAATTATAGCAAAAACTGTACACTTTGAACCTACAAATTGTCACTTTTCCCAAAAATTTCCTTCAGGAGATAATTGATGATCAGTGGCGTCGTGCAGTTGTAGTGGACAAAATTCAAAAATTCATATCTCCATAAATAGTTGAGATAACCAAGCGATTTTTTTACTGAATTATAGCAAAAACTGTACACTTTTAACCTACAAATTGTCACTTTTCCCAAAAATTTCCTTCAGGAGATATTTGATGATCAGTGGCGTCGTGCAGTTGTAGTGGACAAAATTCAAAAATTTATATCTCCATAAATAGTTGAGATAACGAAGCGATTTTTTTACTGGATTGTAGCAAAAAGTGTACACTTTGAACCTACAAATTGTCACTTTTCTCAAAAATTCCGTTCAGGAGATAATTGATAATCAGTGGCGTCGTGTACTTATTATATTGTACTAGACCCAAAAATTTCCTGAATAAGACCCTCCGCTCCTCTACTTTCACACCCATTCCCTTAAACTAATAAGAGCTAAACATCTTCCAGATACCACGAAACGGGTTCAATCCTCCCTGGTGCCATTGGAGGTTCCAAACCGCGTGTAACCACGCCCAAAGTGGTGGCCTACATCAAAAACCTCAAACAAAAGGACCCCGGCATCTTCGCATGGGAGATCCGCGATCGGCTGCTATCCGACGGCATCTGCGACAAGTACAACGTACCATCCGTCAGCTCCATCAGCCGAATATTGCGGAACAAAATTGGTTCTCTTGTCCATAGTACCCCACATAGTCATTCTATTTATAATATATACCCATCGTACCCTTATCCCCAACAGAAAAGTCCACAAAGACATACAAATTGTTGGCCCAGTTCGCACTCGGTGCAGGATATTTTAGCAGGGGTACATGCGGCGGCTTTCAGGGGCCCGCATGGGGGCACCAATGCGGCTTTGCCGCCCGGCCCTTCGCCCCCTGTTGCTGAACATCAGAATTACAACTATTATATGTACTTGCAAGGGGGGAATGGGATGCATATGGGTCATCCCTTAGGGGGGCCACATTTGTAAAACTAATTTGTAAAAGTAACCAAGTGTACTTAACAGGTGATGATTAGGCTATGTATATTTTATATATCTTATACTAAGTTATTATACGATTATTTATTTGTTGATCGGGTTTTATTTTCTGTCTCAATTCACAGAAATATATGCGATACATTAAAATTTGAAGACTCCATTTTTCAGGGTCGTTAAATGGAACCCGCAACAGGCCAGGTGTCAAGTGGTGCATGTGAAGATTGGTTTTCCGTGTAAATTTCGGTCGTTAATTTGTTTGTGGAAACGGTTATTGATTTTGTTTGGCCATTGTTCTGAACTTGTTGAGGTTGCCAAATTGTGTCATCTTTCCTTGTTATGCACCAACAACTAAAACCATAATAGAAAACAATACCGATAGTAGAAACAAACATTACCGGTTCTTGGCGTTGGTTTGTGCGAAATGGTGGAGGAGAGTGTTGTAAGCTCAAGAATTTTTTAATCTATTTGGTAGTTTATCGTTGTTTGAAATGATGACAAATTAGTTGGTTCTAAGAATAGAACAGTATTGATTTTATAACTATCAGGATTGATTTATTTTGGTTCCAAGCTATACAGGGTGTCCGGGAAAATGTGGGAGATCTCTCGGATTCAGATAGAACATTAAAAAATAAGATGACAAGTTCCCATACATTTTTTTCCTAGCGGCCCTCCCTACGGAGATACGGCCCCCTAAAGGACCCCACTGGAAATCGGTTTTTCTTAAATAACTTTTAAACGACTCAATATAATTCAATGAAAATTTAATATGATAAACAGTAGTAAGGACCTCTCAAAATACTTCCCTTAAAACATAATTAGCTTGTTCAGTTTACCAGGGACGGACTAGATTGTACATTTTAACACTCAAATTTTAAACACCCTGTATGATAAGGAGTTAAAAAAAATAAATTTGGATACCTTGAACATTAAGCTAAAGAAAAGGTACTCTTGTTCATTGTCGATAAAATGAACCATTTTCGAGAAAAAACAATTTTTATTAAACAAAACCTCGAAAAAAGCCATGACGAAGTGGTGCTCTTGACGAAATTGTGAAAGTAACGCTAGGAAAAAAATTTATGGGAACTTGTCATCTTATTTTTTAATGTTCTATCTGAATCCGAGAGATCTCCCACATTTTCCCGGACACCCTGTATAAGTTCAATAGCACAAAAATAAAATTCAACACCCCGTATCATTTAACCGGAGGCCTTGCTGACATAGGTTCATATATAGGAACTTTTTTCTTATTTTAGTGGCACTATGCAATGTACTATTTTCCCTGTATATTCTTCTAATCATTTACCGGACTAGTTTTGGATACAGTAAATGATACATTAGAGTACAGTATGAAATAATACACATAGATTCAAAAATTGCATCACCTTGTACTTTATCGCACTCTATGCTATTTACCTCACGCAAATGAGTGTTGTAAACTACACTTTCACGGATCTTATTTATCGAAAAAAAAATCTTTTTAATACGCACAGATTTTATAATAGTGCTACATAACATATACAGGGTGTTAACCCTAAAGTGTCCCCACCCCTGTAAAAGTTCTGTTTGTCAACCGATTTTTATTTATTTCTGTTTTTTCATAGGTCTCGACAAACACTTTTGGAGTATATGTCAAATTGTTTCCAGGGGCGTACTTATGGGTAATTATGAAGGTTCAATACAGAGTGAGCGACAATGGGATTCAATTAACGATTTTTATTAAACTTGGGACCATGTTATTCGGGTACCTCGTTGATTAGATAGTTGAAAATTTTTACTGAGGCGTTTTTTGTGATGCTGATTAAGATTCCGTTGTCAATTTTTTTCTAAAAAATGCCCTTGTATCATTTTCTGAAATTTGACACCCTTATTTGAACCCTCACAATTATCTATAAGTACGTCCCTGGAACCAATTTGGGGTATGCTCGAAAAGAAAGAAAAAATACTGCCCTTAAAACCTAATTAGCTTGTCTGGTTTACCAGGGACGGACTTGGTTGTACATTTTAATGCTTAAATTTCCAACACCCTGTGTGATAAAGACTTGCAAAAAATGAACTTAGATACTCTGAACCTTAGGCTACAAAAAAGGTACTCTTGTTCATTATCGATAAAATGAACCGTTTTCGAGAAAAAAGCATAAAAGCAAAAAGCATAAAAAAGCATATTTTTATTGAAAAAAACCATCAAAAATAAAAAAAATTTCTCGAAAACGGTTCATTTTATCGATAATGAATAAGAGTACCTTTTTTAAAGCCTAAGTTTCAGGCTACCTAAATTTATTTTTTTCAAGTCTTTATCATACAGGGTGTTGAAAATGTAAGCATAAAAATGTACAACCTAGTCCGCCCCTGGTAAACTAAACAAGCTGATTATGTTTTAAGGGCAGTTTTTTAAGAGGTAATGTTTACTGTTTATCATATTAAATTTTCATAAAATTATATTAAGTGGTTAAAAAGTTATTCAAGAAAAATTGATTTCCAGTGGCGTCCTTTCGGAGCCCGTATCTCCATAGAGAGGGCCTCTAGGAAAAAAAAATTTGGCAACTTGTCATCTTATTCTTTATTGTTCCATCTGAATCCAACATTTTTTCAGACACCCTAAGCTCCACTCCCGAGAAGAAAATTTTTTTCCCTCCCTTACTAGAAAATGTGAGGTAGTAGAAAAAGTCACTTTTCGCACGATTTCAATCTCCATTACCTTGTCAGTTTTGCCGCATACACCAAAACTTGTAAATAATTTTTGAATATTTACTGTTGACATATTATTATGTAGATCAGTGATATTTAATTGGATATCGTTCTCGCTGCATCCTTTTTTTCCAAAAGAAACTAAGGTTGGGGCTTCTCTCTCGAAATCCCATAAATTATTTTTTTTTATATTTCCAAAAATATTAAAAAAAACAAGTTTTTCATCTTGTTAGGTATCGATGATTTTTTGTTTAAAACACACATTCTGGGGTTTTATTAACATCTTATTAATCAGAACGTACAGGAAGACTCAATGAGCAGTATAAGTATTAAATTAATAAATAAACAAACAAAAAAATAATCAAAACAGTAACATTTTTTTTTTTTGAAAATGTGAACAGGGAGGTTTTTGGTCATTCTGATTGAGATTCCGTTGTCAGTTTTTTCCTAAAAAATCCCTTAAAACGATTTTCTGAAATTTGACCCACTTTGAACCCCCATAATCACCCAAGAGTACGTCCCTGGAACTGATTTGGTATAATGTTCAAAAAGTGTTTGACGAGATATAACAAACAAAAAAAAAAATGAAAATCGGTTAATAAACAAACATGTTACAGGGGTGGGACACCCTGTAGATTCATATCCCTTATAAGCAGCATAAGTGATGCTAAAAGTGAAAATCGTGCGGAAATATACAGGGTGTTCCATTTTGGTTGCAATTGCGGGTCATCTCGGTTATTACAAATGACAGAATTTTCCGGTTTTGACGAATCTGAGCTACTTTTTTATGTAACGAAAAATGCCATAAACAAAAATGTCATGGGCCTTTCAGTTTTTGAGCTACAGGGTGATTTTGAAAAAGTTGCTCGTATCTGGTTATTTATCAGAAATGTGAAAACGAGCTCTAATAGAAGTTTTCACGTAAAATCTAGTGGCATAATCAGATGTAATTGTAATTGAATAATTTTTTTTAATGGGCAAAAAATTGATTTGTCTTTTTCCAGCATCTCTTTTTTTTTTAATTTTTCCAATAAATCCAAAAACACTGAATATAAGTATAAGACATGCTACATGAAATATAACTTGAATTTTATGAAGAATCCAAAAATTGAATATACAGGGTTTTGTATTAAAAATAACAAAGTTTGTATCAGCCACTGCTACATGACACACTCTGTATAAAATGTTTTTGCTGAAAAAACCAAGCGTTTTTTCAAAAACGTTAGTTATCGAATTTATTCCATTTGACTGATCCACACTATACAGGGTGTTTACATGCATTGGGCAAAAATGAAAGGAGTGATTCCTGAGGTCATTCTAAGAAAAAAAGTTCCAATAAACATAGGTCCGAAAACACATCGTTTTTTTTTTAAATTATCTTGCCCGCCCTCAACGCCACTGGACAGTGGACACAATATTTTCTATCTATTAGGGGCAAAATTTAACTGAATTAAAAAAAATTATTAAAAAAAAAACTTTGCCACCCTGTATCATAGAAACAATGCATTTTTAGAAGGGAAGGAAGTTTTGAGACCAATTAACTTAACAGTTATAACACCCAATTTAAAATAGTTGTAAGTTTGTTCAAGAGCACGGGATGTAAAATTTGAACCCAACCGTGTCCCGGGAGTCGTACTGTCCCGCCCATTTCCTTTTGTCCGTCTTCGTCCTGCCTAAATCCCGCTTAATTAGCTACATCTTTTCTAGCTACGGATCGTAATTCATATTTGGCTTGTCAGAAATTTGTTTTGGGAAGCGCCTAGAAGCACGAACTCTACAGGGTGTTTCATAATAAACTGAATTTTTTAACAAATCGATGAAAAAATATGCATTTATTTGCGGTTTATACGAATGGTTTAAAGAATTAATCTCCTCAAAAACTTCTGTTATACAGGGTGATAAAAAAAGTACTGTATATTTTCTTTTTTTTTACTGTCCCCCATTTCCACAGAGATTTTTTGGAGTTTTTTTTCGATATGCCCAAGTGCTTGTTACGTCCATACCTCGGGACTATTTTGGATTTTTGTTGATGTCTTCTTTTGTTTTTGAAATTTCCACTATTTTTCAAAATTATGAGACATAGGGCATAGATCTATTGTTTAGCTGTCTTTCTGAAGACTTATTTGATACTCAGCAATATTTTGAGCAATTTTTCCCTAATTTAACAGTATGCACTTTTGAAAAAATAAATTTGTGTTCGATAACTTTTTCACCTGACCCTGTATACTAATTCCGAAGGCATAATCGAGTTCTACGGGAAAAGTTATAACGAATACGAAAAATAAGGGAGATACCCAGTAAAAATACAGGGTGATTCATTTTTAGCGACAGGGTGCCAGTTCTCGTAAACTATTCATCGTAGAGACTTGCGGCAAAAAATCTTATCACTAAAACGGCCAAGAGAAAAACCTGGAAAATATTTTCAAGTTTCTGAAATGGTCGCTAGGGGGCGTAACAACCAACACCAAGTAGAAAAATATGATTTTTATGGAATTTTGTCCAGTGAAAATATATCGATGAGCTCATTTTCGGATTTACTGACTATTTACCTACACTTTTTGTCTAAAACGTTTTTTTCTATCTATAATAATAAAGTGGTGGGGGAAGTTCAATTGTTTTATCAAACAAATGGAGATTTCTCCCGTTTCGCTTGACCGATTTAAACAAGCTTGGGCTCATATGAAAGAGCATGATCTGCACTTGAAAAAACTTTTTTGGTTTTGAATTTTTGACCTTCGCCGTCGCCGCTAGATGGCGTTAACTGAAATGGTAGCATGTTTTTGAGTTTCTTCCAAAAAAATCAAATGTAATGGTATATTCATTTTTATATATTTTAAAAAGGGATACATTTTCCTATAAAAAAAATTTAAAAAAAAACAAAAAAAAAACAAAAAAAAAAATTGAAAAAAAAACAAAAAAAAATCATTAATTTTTTTGTTTTTATATGGGAAAATGTATCCTCTTTTAAAATATATGAAAATGGATATACCATAACAATTGATTTTTTTGGAAAAAACTCAAAAATATGCTACCATTTCAGTTAACGCCATCTAGCGGCCTCGGCGAATGTCACAAATTAAAAAGTAAATGAGCATTTTATAGCGCAGATTATTCTCTTTCATATGAGCCCAAGTTCGTTAAAATCGGTCAAGCGAAACGGGAGAAATCTCCGTTTGTTTAATAAAACAATTGAACTTCCCCCACCACTTTATTATGATAGATAGAAAAAAACGTTTTAGACAAAAAGTGTAGGTAAATAGTCAATAAATCTGAAAATGAGCTCATCGATATATTTTCACCGGACAAAATTCCATAAAAATCATATTTTTCTACTTGGTGTTGGTTGTTACGCCCCCTAGCGACCATTTCAGAAACTTGAAAATATTTTCCAGGATTTTCTCTTGGCCGTTTTAGTAATAAATTTTTTTGCCGCAAGCCTCTACGATGAATAGTTTATGAGAACTGGCACCCTGACTCTGAAAATGAATCACCCTGTACATACAATACATCAATAGTAAAATCGTAAAATGCCGTGGAGCTAATATTGAATGGATTTGTTCCGTTTGAACGATTCAATTTGGAATTAATTATTGATCGATGAAATATCTATACAGGGTGTTTAAAAAACATTGGACAAAAATGAAAGGGGTCATTCTAAAAACAAAAGTTCCAATAAAAATTAACCCCTAAAAAAAAAATAAAAAAAACCTTTGTCACCCTGTATCATAAAAACGATGCGTTTTCGGACATATGTTTATTGAAACTTTTTTTCTTAGGAATCAATTCTTTCATTTTTGTCCAATGTTTTCTAAACACCCTGTATATATAAAAAAAATCGTTATCCCCGAAACCGTTTATCGTACAGAAAACAGCGCTTGTAAGCATCTTTTACTCTTGATAAGTTATTTTAAATAAATTTAAATCATAATTGGTGAAGGTTTTGAAGAGGTAGTGTTTTTCTCCCCAACTTCTACGCTACTGGAAAAAGTACTGTTTTGAAACGCCCATTTGAACCGCCAATGTTTTTTACATGAAAAAAGTACTCTTGGTCATAAGCTCCAAAGTCGACCGTTTTCGAGAAAAATCCAACTTTTATGTTGAAAAACATAATAAATTTTTTGAAATAATCAAAAAAAAAAATTAAATGTCAAGTAATAAAACCAAACGTTAACTTGCATTATTTTAGAAGGTAAGTTAATAAAAACTGAAACACCCTGTATTTTATGAGTGGATAAAAAACCTCAATTTTGAGAGAAAAATCTAATTAAAACCTTGTCACCCAGACAGTAACAAATAAGATCAGAAATGGTGCTTATCTGGGCAAAAAATAAGAAAAATGGATGGATTTGCCAAGACGAATGGGCCGCGGTGCAGTCTACGTCATTAGTGGTGGCAATGGGATGTGACGAGTCGCGTTGCCGTTTGTCAGGTTATTTTTGTTGAAACTCATCTTGCAAGTGAATGTATTGCTTTTATTTTGTTGCTTAATTTAACCTGGAAATTGTTTCATTAGATACATTAAAAACATCAACATCCTGCTGCTCACTTTTTATAAATCAATGCATTAAAATGTGTGCAATATCTGTAAGAAATAGTTAATTGTACCCCTATCCATATAATCAATTTTCATCAACGCTTTAAATCGTGATTTAACAATTTTTCTGATAGTCAAGACAACAATTAAAGCCATGAATCCAATATTTCAACTTGGCAACACTGCTTCAGAGCAGTCAGCTTTTAGGACCAAGGCCAAAACCAAGATGGCAGAAGTGAAAACAAACAGCGACGTTGACATTGAGTTTTATAAGGCTTTAGAGAAGGAAACCTTGAAAAATAATGGCACCATCATCCAATTTTGGACGTATGTCTTGAGACATTCACTGTATCGCTATCCTTGTCGAGTTATATCTATCTGCGTCGCCGAAAACTGACCTGCTTTGGACGCGGTTGCCGATTTGGGCAAATCTTCATCAATGAAAATTCCTCTGTGTACGAAATTGATTGATAAGACATGATACAATGAAAATTAAGGAGGATTGAGTATTATTCATTTTTCAAGAAGGTGCATCAAGGTTCACTATTCTAGATTATCGCATAATCTGACACATTTACAACCATGATTTCGTGTGAATCAACTCAATGTTGAACAACGGTGATAGTGTCTAATGATGATATTATTTCATATCATGAATAATGTGAAACATTTTTGTGCTACTCAAAGCTTAATTACTACTGATTACTGATTACTGAAGTATAGGCGCTACGAGTTTCGGGCTGTTGGCCCCGACACCGCAGCCTCTAGTTGGGCTTATTGTATCTTCTCTGTGCCTGTCTCTCAGTCGAAGAGCTCCATTGCCCGAATAAGGTTTATGACTCGTTCTACTCTGTTTCCCTGTCCGTCCTTCGAGGAGTGGTTGTGAATTCCCCATTATCTCTTCTCCAGTACGCCAGCGCTTCACATTCGAATACAATGTGGGAGGCTGTTTCCTCCTCCTCGTTGCACAGCCTACATATGGGTTCCTCGTTGAAAAGACCCATGATATGCATGTGTTTCCTTAGAGTGCAGTGTCCAGTTAATATACCTGTTACTTTCCTAAGCTGATTCCTGCTGAGTTGCAGTAGGCTTCCAGAAAATGATGATTCGATCTCGTCTGCCATCATTAATTTACTGTGTTTCAGACCTGGTGATTGGCACCATCTAGCTTTCTGTTGTTTTTTGGACCAACAGTTCAGCCAACCTCTCACAGAGGATTTTGTAATACCAATAGCAGGTTCTGGACCCAGAAGTGGTGTGTTTGCAGCTTTGCGTGCTAGTAGATCCGCCCGCTCGTTCCCAGCTATCCCTGTGTGTCCTGGTATCCATCCAAGAGTAACATCGTTAGATACTCCCAGTGTGGCAAGGTTTTGCTGACAGTCCATGACTTGTTTGGATTTGGTTTCCCGACAGGAGATGGTTTTGATTGCGGCTTGGCTGTCACTAAGGATAAGGATTTTCCTTCCTCTGTAGCCTCTCCTGAGATTTTCTTGCACGCATACGTTTATTGCATGTACTTCTGCCTGGAAGACTGTAGCGTACATCCCGAGTGGTTCACATGTTTCCCACTTTGGATTTTCACCTACGATTCCGGCACCAGTTCCCCGGCTTACTTTGGAGCCGTCTGTGTACCATATTGCCCCATAAGCCATCCGGAGTTGTTTCACCGTTTCCTCTTCCCATATTAGCTTGGTCTTAGGACACGTGCTAAAGTTGATATTTTTCAACATGATATCACTCCTCATTGTTACTAAGTGGTTGGTGACTGTGCTGGCTATCTTAGTGTGTCCTTGGGAGTTTGAGTGACTCCAGTTCCCGGTGTTGCTAAGTCTATATGTTCCCATCCTTGCTTCCATTTTGATATAGATATGTAAAGGAGGTAGGTTAAGCATGGCCTCCATGGCAAGTGTTGGGGTGGTTTTCATGGCTCCCGTTACACAGAGACATGCTAACCTCTGAACTTTTGCAAGTTCCGTGGCTGCTTGTCGCTGCTCGATTTTCGGCCACCAGACAACAGAGCTATAGGCAAGGGTGGGTCTTACCACGGTACAGTAGAGCCAGTGTACCATGCGCGGATTTATGCCCCAATTCTTTCCTATCGCTCTTTTTGTTGCCATTATTGTGGCTTTACCTCGATTCACTATTTTCTGCAGGTGTGAATTCCATGTGAGTTTGTCATCCAGGATGATGCCTAGGTATTTGACTTCTCTTACCACCTGCAGTTCTTGTCCAAAGAACATGGGTTTGAATAATTCCGCTGTCTTCCTCTTTCTCGTAAAGCTGACCAGGGAGGTTTTCTCAGGATTGACCTTCAGGTTCACCTTCCTGCACCAATCTTCTACGATTGTCAGAGCTGTCTGCATCAGTTCTGATATTGTCTTGGTATGTTTGCCAGTGATAAGTATTGCTACGTCAGCGGCATAGCCTTGGGCGTAGAAACCTTTGCTGTTTAACTCTACCAGTAGTTCATCTGCGACTAGGTTCCAGAGGAGAGGGGACAAGACTCCACCCTGGGGGCAGCCTTTAGCTGCCTCTATAGTTACAGTTTTGTCAAGCATAGTTGCTTGAATTCTCCTACCTTTCAGTATGTTTCTTATCCACCTACAAACTGTGTCTTTAATTCCACGCCGATTGATTGCGGTGGTCATTGAATCGAAGGAGGTGTGATCAAATGCTCCTTCTATATCAAGGAATGCAGCTAGGGCAACTCCTTGGTTGTTCAGTGGTTGCTCTATTTTATGAACAAGTTCATGCAGAGCAGTTTCACATGATTTGCCAGGTTGATAGGCGTTTTGGTTTTTGTGTAGTGGCCTCTCTATTAGGGAGGTCTCCCTAATGTGCCTTTCAATCACTTTCTCCATCGTTTTGAGTAGAAACGACGAGACATTTATTGGTCTGAATGCCTTGGGCTGAGAGTTATCTTTCCCGGGTTTCGGTATAAAGACCACTCGCGAGAGTTTCCATATCATGGGTATGTGTCCCGTTGCCAGGCTTGCTCTGAATAGTTGGCAAAGCATCGATATGAGTTGGGCTTCGCCCTGCTGCAGGTGTGCCGGTATTATCCCGTCGCATCCAGGTGCTTTGTATGGTTCGAATGAGTTTATGGCCCATTCGATTCTATTTGGTGTCACAATCTGTCGGGCTGTGACCCAATCATCTCTTGATCCTCTCATCCGGAGGATCTCAGGAGATAGGGAGTTGACTCCCTGTTGCGAGTTGATTATGGTCGAGTCTGGAAAGTGTGCCCTGAGTAGTGTCTCAATGGTTTCTTCGCCATTTTTCGTGTATTCCCCATTTGGTTTCTTTAGTGTTCCCATTGGTGGAAGGGGGTCTTTAGCTAGGATTCTCTGAAGGCGTGCGCCTTCCGAGGTTTTTTCGACCTCAGTGCAAAACTTCCTCCAGGAGTTCCTCTTAGCTTCCCTTACTTCTTTGTTGTATTTCGTCAGAGTATGGTGGTATTCATCCCATTCACCGGTTTTCTTGGCCACATTGAAGAGTCTGCGTGTTTCCACCAGGTTGTGTCCTTGCATGAAGAACGCCGGATTAGCGGACAGCTTTGATGGTATGAGTAAATTATAGCGTTTTGTAGTTGTTAAGCTTAATTACTAACATTCATTAAATAATGATTTTTTTTGCATTGGATACAGGCGATACATAGTAAATATTAGTCCTAGTACACGGCAACGCTGATGCCTTTAAACATCAGGTATCGATTTTGAAGGTAGTGCGGTGATGCCATGGGGTTTCAACTTGAAAACTTCTACTTTCGTGCTTGTGAAGTGCTGTATTGTGACTTTATTTGTGAAAAATGTTAAGATTGTGCTTGCTGTGTCAAAAACTGGACCATTCGGATCCAGAAATCACCATTCACAGGTAAGTGTCAAATTTGCATTGAGCATTGACTGGAGAGGGATCCAGTGGTGTAGAGTGTAGGCATCATCATATTTCATTCATGAAAATGAGGATTTTTCAATCTTCAGGAAGTTTAAATGTTTGTTTTTAATCGTGAATAGGTAACAACGAAAAAATGAAACTGATTTGGAAAAAAAGCCTGAATGATAGTGTTTTATGCAATAGGAACCGATTGTTCTCAAATAAGAAAGGATATTCATATTACTTGAATACCTATTCCATTATTTCCTCGATTATTTCATACACAGTGAAGATGAATTATTTATTGGATACTTCCTCAACTGTCTTATTTTCGTTTTTTTTTATTACAATAAGGTTGAAATCTTCAGTAAGAATGCTTACTTTTACCATTATTATTATTATAATCACTTTTTAGAGCTCTTAAAACCTCGCGTTTATCTCGAAATTAACTTTTTGACATATCGCCCTCTTTGCCTGTACCTTTCAATTGGAATTAAAAATTTTGACGACGCCCAGTCTTTCTTCCTGTTAAAGCGAAATATAGTTTTTCCAACAATTTGCTCGAAACCAATCAATAGACTTTTATGAAGGGACATTTTTGTCAGAAACGTCAAATAAAAAAGATAAAGGGGGTCTAAATTAATATATAAAAAAAACCTTGTACAGGGCACAGCTAAATGGACCCCGCAATTCACTTTTTAATTTGACGTTTGGAAAAAAGTTTTAAATTAAAGTTCAATGGTTGAAAATAGATATTTACCCTGTTCCCAAGGCTTCCGAATAAACCTTTACATTTTAAAACGTGCCAGAAAAAATGGCAATTTTGTTTTTAAGGTAGGTATAGGATATATAAAAAATGTTTAATTTTCTGGAGAATGCGAAAAGTGAATAGAAACTGCAAATATTGGTACTTGCAAATTGAAGCAGGGTACCTACGCATTATGTATTGTTTATTTGCCCATACATCTTTGAATGTATATCTAGACATAAATGTTTTTGGGCCAAATTTATGTCTAAACATACAAAATTAAATTTATGTCTAGACATTAGTTTAAAGAAGAATAGACCAATAAACAATATTTATTACCTGCTTCAATTTGCAGGTATACCAATATTTGCGGTCTTTGTTTAGTATGACTCCTGCACCATATTTCTTTGAATTTATCTCCACTCACTTTCCAGCACTGATAATCATTTTGGTATAGTTAAAAATAGTTTTTCGGCCATTTATTTATAATACTTTTCGCCTGTACATATACTTATGTATTAGAAACAAGAAAAGTAAAACGTTGCTGTTTCCTATTTTTTATATTTTTTTCTTGTTATCCAATTTTAGATTTCCAAACAATGAAGAGCTGCGAAATATTTGGTGTTCTTTGGTGAGGATTGACGAGGACCGACTTCGAATCAAACCTCCCTTTTTGTGTTCGGCCCATTTTAACCCACAAGACTATTTACGTGACATTGATGGAATCAAATATTTAAAACCGGGAAGCTTGTCAATCATGACTCACCGGCAGACCATACAGTTTCCCGTCTCCAAAAACAAAAATCATATGGCAAATTGAGTAAAATGGCCTTAGAGTTATGTAAGAAAGGCGAAATATATTTTGTATTTTAGTTGTCATTTTATTCGGAACCGTAATTCATTATTGTCGGAAGAACAGCAGGAGATTTAATTTTTAATGTTATGAAAATTTCAATTTTCAAGAAAGTCAAAAATGTGATATACTGTCATATAACAATAACGACATAGGTGCCTACCCAAATTAATATTCATTTATATTTTTCATGCAAAACGGTAGAAACTCGAAATGTGCCGCCGCTGTTCCAGATGAAAATCGAGTTCGGACGTACGTATTATAAGAATCACATGTTCTCATGCGGTGTTGCCCGATGGGTTCGGATTCCTCGTTTTATCTCTTTCCACTCATAGTGTTGTCTATGCACTTATTGTGATGTTGGCGTCAAGACTAATAACATTTGATGAATGGGATGCCCAGTCTATAGTATTTAAAGTCAATGGACGTTGAAAACGCCTACTTTCTCGCCTCTTTGGAGGCAGTAAACAAAATGAAACAACCTTGTTCAAGATGCTTTATATTAGTCTAAATAATAATATATACACAAATAAACGCATATAATAAAGATACAAACATAAACAGATCACTTTAAAAGTAACGCTGACATTAAACCTAGTTTGTTCGACACACTACATCCATGCTTTGGTCACAGATAACGAATCACAATTACTCGAGAGAATTCAACATCAACAGTTGTTTGAGTACTTTTGTCTGGGATGTTTCTCGAATTTCACCGGCAAGAAACATCTCATCGACTACTGTGTACACTTTGTAAAAATTGAAAACTAAATCCAGCTCGCATACATTGTGAAAGTATTCGTTGAGGACTTCGACGAAATTGTGAATGGCTTCGAGATAGCAGAGGTTGTTGTCGTTTACGTCTACGCAAATGCAGAAGTAGAGACCGGCGTAGCGTCGGTAGACTATTTTAAAGTTTCGAAACTGAAATGGAAAGGTTGGGGTCATTCCTACTTCAATCAAAAAACATTGGTATTGAGGTTTACGTTTTGTGTAAAAATATGGCAACATCTGGTTGCAAAATCCAGACGCTATTGTGAGGTTAGTGCGTTAGTAGTGAGTATAGAAGAAAACGAATTAAGAGTCTGTGATAGATGGGGTCGTCCCATTCCTTGGGTTGAGCTGGGATGATCTGCTCCGGTTCACAATGGAGGAGGCCCACCCTTATCATAACCATTACCATTACCATTATGTGGTCCTCAAGCTCAAGGGTTGAAGATACTTAACACTAAGGACAGTTTTGCATGCAAAAAAATAGGGAACATTCTGTATTTTCACCAATGGATTTAAATCTGAAAGTTTTGTCATTTTTTCTGTTCTTCAACATGATGACCAAAATTTATACGCACGACTTACAATAAAATCAAACCCTATCAAAAATTATAAAAATCGATTAGAGCATGGATGAATGTGAAGTTCCTGGTGCATACACCATTTACACCTGAATAGTTCGTCCCCCTAACACGAGTGGCGCCACTTATTTGGAAACGCTCATTATCATTACAGATGATGTTGCAAGGAGAGATATTTTGTGATAATTACTTTCACAATAATAAATTATTGATCACTGAACATTTTTGAGTCAGTTTATTGAAAAAGATGATTGAATTTTGGAATGAAACCTATTTTTGAACAGAGTGTAATTTTCAAACCTTTTGAGATTCTGCACATTTCAAATCCCCATCTTTATATTGAAAATATTAAAGAATTTTTGGAAATTTTTCAACAGAAAAAGATCGATATTCAATACGCCACTTTAACAGGCTATAATTTTCAAACCGTTTAAGATTTTGACTTAAAATTTTAGTCACATGGAGTTTCCATTATTGAAAAATATTAATCCCTAATCCACAACTTCATTTTGAAAATTTTCACGAATTTTAGAAAACTTTCCGACAAAAAAAACTATGCCAATTCAAGAGGCCGTAATTCTCAAACCGTTTGAGATTTTGGCTTGATATTTTAGACACAGGGAGCTCAAAGATCCCTCTATTGCGAAACATACACCTCAAATCGATATCTTCATTTTCAAAATTTTAACGAATTTTTGAAATTATTTCTACAAGAAATGGTGGAAATTTGAACATGCCAATTTGACCGGCTGTAATTTTCAAACCGTTTGAGATAATGGCTTGAAATTTTAGTCACCTGCAGTTTGAAGATTCCCCTATTGAAAATATAAAATTCAAATCCCAAATTCATTTTAAAAATTTTTACGTATTTTTGAAAATTTTCCGACAAGAAAAACCATGCCACTTCAAGAAGCTATAATTCTCAAACCGTTCGAGATTTTGGCTTGAAATTTTAGTCACAGACAGCTCAAAGATTCCTCTATTGAAAAATGTACACTTCAAATCGATATCTCAATTTTCAAAATTTTAACGAATTTTTAAAATTCCTCTTACAAAAAATAGTCCAAATTTGAACATGCCAATTTGACCGGCAGTTATTCTCAAACCGTTTGAGATAATAGCTTGAAATTTTAGTCACCTGGAGTTTGAAAATCCCCCTATTGAAAAATATAAAACCCAAATCCACAACTTGATTTTAAAAATTTTGACGAATTTTTGAAAATTTTCCGACAAGAAAAACCATGCCACTTCAAGAAGCTATAATTCTCAAACCGTTCGAGATTTTGGCTTGAAATTTTAGTCACAGACAGCTTAAAGATTCCTCTATTGAAAAATGTACACTTCAAATCGATATCTCAATTTTCAAAATTTTAACGAATTTTTAAAATTCCTCTTACAAAAAATAGTCCAAATTTGAACATGCCAATTTGACCGGCAGTTATTCTCAAACCGTTTGAGATAATAGCTTGAAATTTTAGTCACCTGGAGTTTGAAAATCCCCCTATTGAAAAATATAAAACCCAAATCCACAACTTGATTTTAAAAATTTTGACGAATTTTTGAAAACTTTCCGACAAGAAAAACTATGCCACTACAAGAGGCTATAATTCTCAAACCGTTGGAGATTTTGGCTTGAAATTTTAGTCACAGACAGCTTAAAGATTCCTCTATTGAAAAATGTACACTTCAAATCGATATCTCAATTTTCAAACTTCTAACGAATTTTTAAAATTCCTCTTACAAAAAATAGTCCAAATTTGAACATGCCAATTTGACCAGCTGTAATTTTCAAACCGTTTGAGATAATGGCTTGAAATTTTAGTCACCTGGAGTTTGAAGATCCCCCTATAAAAAAGTATAAAACCCAAATCCACAACTTGATTTTAAAAATTTTGACGAATTTTTGAAAACTTTCCGACAAGAAAAACTATGCCACTTCAAGAGGCTATAATTCTCAAACCGTTGGAGATTTTGGCTTGAAATTTTAGTCACAGACAGCTCAAAGATTCCTCTATTGAAAAATATACACTTCAAATCGATATCTCAATTTTCAAACTTCTAACGAATTTTTAAAATTCCTCTTACAAAAAATAGTCCAAATTTGAACATGCCAATTTGACCAGCTGTAATTTTCAAACCGTTTGAGATAATGACTTGAAATTTTAGTCACCTGGAGTTTGAAGATCCCTCTAGAAAAAAGTATAAAACCCAAATCCCGAACTTCATTTTAAAAATTTTGGCGAATTTTTGAAAACTTTCCGACAAGAAAAACTATGCCACTTCAAGAGGCTGTAATTCTCAAACCCATTGAGATTTTGGATTGAAATTTTATAAACAGGAAGCTTAAATTGAAAAATGTACACTCCAAATTCACAACTTAATTTTCAAAATGTTGATTTGAATAAATTAAGTCTACAAAAGACTTACCTCAACAAAATTAGTATGTTTAGCATCTCGCACTGTGACCACTGCATGCACCTCCTCAATCAACTTTTGCTTCTCATCATCATCAAAATTCATGTACCATTTAGCAAGCCGCGTTTTGCCTGCCCTATTTTGGATTAGAATAAACCGAATCTGCAAATTATCAATATTTAAAAGTGGGGCGAAAAGGAGGCGTATTGTTTATCAATTTAATCGAATTAAAGGTGACTTTTATGATTATTGAGGAATATGGACAATTACCTACCATGATTTGTATTATATAGAGGAACTGATGGTGAGGAAATATCAATTTACTGGAAAAAACTTGGAAAAATCTATAAAAACAGGGACAAATAGTTGGGATGTTTTAACGTAGCCTGAATCCTGACATCTTTGACAGTTGACATTGTGCCAACAAGGTTCACCGTTGCCAGATTGTCCTAATATCGGTGATTAACATGCGAGTTGACCATGCTGCTCCATTTAATAATAGCGCAGTCGAAAATAACAATTTTTCTATTAAAATAAGCATGTGTACAGAAATTTGCTTAAACGGTTTTACTGCCATTTTTCGATGATTTACAAATTTTCTTATGTAGTCACATTCAAGTGTCCTTAAGGATTGCAAATTTACTGGCGCAGAGAAGAAATTATGTTATTTTAATGTAGGTTGCCGCTCATTTATTTATGCCAGAGGAAATTAACTCAAACTAACCCAAACCAACCCAATTTAACCTTAACAAATCCATACTACACAAGCCTAGTTTACATCGATAACCCGTTTAGTTCGGACCAAGCTGGTGGGAATAGTACGGTAGGACCAATGCTTGCTTCCTGCCCGTTTACACCCTCTTGCAACGCGTGAACTAAATGTGTACGCCCGCAATTCGTCAAATGTCAAAAACAAATCGAAATTATTCATCAACACAATTCGTAACCAAAAAAAACATGAGTAAGTACGCTCAGATTGCCTTAGAAACTCAGAACCAACACAATTCGCAATAATAACAATCAACATAACCTCATAATTTTGATCCTGATCGAACCAAGTTTAGTTCGGTACACTTGCTGGCGAGTACCGAACCAAGAGCGGACCAGCTTAGTCCGCAACTGTTTACACCATTCGAACCAAATATTTGGTTCTGATATAGTTCGAATTTGGTACTTGGTCCGCGGACCAAGTTGTCGGTGTAAACTAGGCTACAGACTTAACTTTCCATTATAATCAAGAAATGAGAAATTTATGAGAAAAAAAGTTTTTTATGCAGTTTTTTTCAGTTATTCAACCTGAATGAATCTTATTATATTTAGGTAAGTTTCTTATCCATACAGTTGTTTCACTCCATCCGGCACCCTTATTCGCTCATGATCCCATATAAAAGCTTCTTCTGGAAAAAAAATTCCGCTCATTTTTTGATTTTCTGTAGACAAGATTTTCGAACATCCTTCTAAAACAATGACAATGTCAGAAAAACACCAAATATGTGTCTGTGATGCCATCAAGAACGGCACTAAACTCCTAATCACAATAACAACGTGCACCAAACACAAACCCAACATTGAAATAAAAAAAGAACCAAGAAAATCCTCTGGGCAATCTGATTCGGCCAAACCTGAAGAAAAAAACACTCAAGTTGTCTCCAAAGATGTTATACCAAGTTCAGACGAATCTCAACACATTGTTGCAGAAGTTGAAGGTTCCGCAGTAAAAGAAGAGCTTTTGCAAGAAGAAACAGCGGAACCCCCACAACATGGAAATGGCGTTGTTGTCAGTGAAGAAGCTGCAGAACAAGTTAGTCCGGTTGTAGATGGACTCAACGAAGAAATGTCACAGATGTCTGTAAGAGAAGAAGAAAAACTTGAAGCTTCTACAGTTGAACACGGGGCAAGTGAAGAAAAAGAAGCTTCTTTGCACGAACATGAAAGTAAAGAACATGCATCAACCAATGACAATGAAGAACAGAAAGATCCTTCTATTATTGAAAATGCACATGAATATAGCACCTTGGGCAATGAAGAAAAAATACATGCAGACGAGAATGAAGAACATGCTTTTTCTCATGAAGTAAACCAAGAAAAAACACCTACTGCGATAGGTGACGAGCAACACAAAGATAAAACAGATACTTCTGTTGATAATGGTTCAAGTGGAGAACAAGATAAATATGAAAAAGATGAACATGATAAAACAGATATTTCTTCCGTTGAAAATGTGTCAAGTGAAGAACATGACAAAACAAATGTCTCAACCGGTGATGAACACAATCACGAAGAACATGTTGCTACGAATACTGATTCAGAAGAAAAAGAAGAAGGTGAACATGAAGAAACACATGTCTTCACCGGTGACGAACACAAACACGAAGAACATGTTGCTACGAACACTGAAGGAAATCAATATGACAAAACACTTGTTCCAACCGATGACGCAGAACATGTTGCTACGAACATTGAAGAAGATGAACATGACAAAACACTCGTCACAAGCGCAAACGAACATGTTTCAACTAACACTGAAGAAAATGAACATGACAAAACACTTGTTTCAACCGATGACGTAGAACATGAAGAACAGGTTGCTACGAACACTGAAGAAAATCAACATGAAAAAACACTTGTTTCAACGGATGACGCAGAAAATGTTGCTACGAACACTGAAGAGAATGAACATGACAAAACACTTGTTCCAACCGATGACGCAGAACATGTTGCTACGAACACTGAAGAAGATGAACATGACAAAACACTCGTCACAAGCGCAGACGAACATGTTTCAACTAACACTGAAGAAAATGAACATGACAAAACACTTGTTTCAACCGATGACGCAGAACATGTTCCCACGAACACTGAAGAAGATGAACATGACAAAACACTTGTCTCAACCGATGACGCAGAACATGTTTCCACGAACACTGAAAAAAATGAACATGACAAAACACTAGTCGAAGTCGCAGAACACAATGTTTCAACGAATACTAAGTCAAGTGAAAATAATGGAGGAACAGGAGAACAAGAATCCCACATTGACAATGAGGAAACAAATGATCCAGAAGTAATATTGAATCTTGAACCCTTCGCCTCTAAAGTATTTCTTCCAGGAACCTCACCCAGTGGTAATGAGGGTAGAGACAGCAGTCAACACCATGCCCTTGGCCCAAAAAACCATGGCAATGAACACAATCCCATTTCTGGACAACTTATTCTCAAGCCAGACCTACGTCCCACTGGACAACAACAAGGACGACTGCACTGTAGAGTTATTTCTTTTCGAGAAGCACTCAAAACGACACGGGTGTGTTACCGAACGTTCCCTATTTAGTCACATGTCAAACTTCCAGACGCAACCTGTCCACCAAAGACACCATCGTTGAAGGAAACGTTATTTTCGAAGGTATTGGTCGCATATCGTTTCCATCTTACTTCGACCACGAGTCCAAGGTTAAAGCTCAAACCACCCACGCCAGCCCCAAGAGTCTGGGACATTTCAAGCGTATATTCGAGAGCGTTGAGCAGCACTTGAAGCCAGAAGACCATCTTGCAAAGAGGTATCAGAAGTTGATTAAAATGGAGCCGGAGGCTTTGGAGGAGGTGCACATTCCACGGGACGAATCTGTCCAGATTACTGTACCACATGTGCCTAGAACGCCCAAGTGGTACGACACGTTTTTGGTTTGTTTCGGGCTAAAGGCCAACGATGACGAGTACATGAGTCCATCACTTCCACGAGTGCCAGAGGAGAAGTCCTACTCGGTTACCCGATACCTCAAAGTGTAATATAATGTTTTTTCATTGAACGATCTTTGATTTTGACACATGTCACAATACCATCATGTCAGGGGGTCGACATATATGTGTTTGCGGTAAAGGGACCAGGAAGAAGCCGGTTAAAATTACGGTAACAACTTGCAAGGGTAGCGGTAATACCAATGTGACGGTAGAGTCGAAGACCCCCCAAGACAAGAAAAAGAATGAAGGGGAAACTGGGTCTAGAAGGTCCTCAGATGACAGTGGTAAAAAAAATGAGGTCAGTGTGGAACGAGGTGGAGAAGAGTTTCCTTGGAAAAATTTGCATGAGGTTGTGAAACTATAGATTGATTTTGAATAAACGTGCCACATTTAAGGAACTGCGTCAAATCATGCAAAAAAATCAATAATTCATAAATTTTCATATTGCAAAAATGGATAATTTTTTAGTATAAAAATGCAAATCACCTCAATAAATCACCCTGTAGATCAAATTAACGGTTTCTAAATAGTGTGAGCAAAATATTTCGACAGATGACAGCACGTAATCAACATGGCAACACAGCATTCAACTGACGTTTGCTGATGCAATTCTAAATTCTAACCTCAAATTTAATCAAGATTGTAATTAGTGAAGGTGATCACTGTTTTCATTATTCTTACCATATTTATTTAATTTATCGAATTAAATTAATTAATAAAATGTCCGGAGATTTGGCCAATAACGTGGAAACATTGGTTGTTGACGATAATGTTGATCAGTTGAATAGTAAAGAGGATGATGATCAAGTAGATCCTTGGAATGTAGTGAGCAAGTCGGAAACGGGGGTTGATTATGATAAATTGATACGTAAGTGATTAATTTAACGGTGTTTTATGTTATTTACTTGATTTTACGTGGTAGATTTAAAAGTTCACTGTTTAAACCTCTTAAGTACGAAATAAAGTTCATGTACATTTGTCAAGCTGTTATGTTCAAACCGTTTGAGATTTTGGCTTGAAAATTCAGTCACAAGAAGCTTGAAGATTCCTCTATTGAAAAATGTACACTTCAAATCGACATCTCCATTTTTGAAATTTTACCGAATTTTTGAATTTTTTCTTACAAGAAATAGTCAAAATTTGAACATGCCACTTTGACTGGCTGTTATTTTCAAACCGTTTGAGATTTTGACTTGAAATTTTAGTCAATTGAAGTCTAAAGATTCCTTTATTGAAAAATATTAATCCCAAAACCACAACGTCATTTTTAAAATTTTGACGAATTTTTGAAAAGTTTTCGACAAGAAAAACTTTGCAACTTCAGGAGGCTGTAATTCTCAAACCGTTTGAGATTTTGACTTGGAATTCAAGTCACAAAGAGTTTTCAGATTCCTCTATTGAAAAATGTACAGTTCAAATCGACATCTTCATTTTTGAAATTTTAACGAATTTTTGAATTTTCTCCTACAAGAAATAGTCGAAATTTGAACATGCCAATTTGACTGGCTGTAGTTTTCGAACCGTTTGAGATTTTGACTTGAGATTTTAGTTAATTGAAGTTTAAAGATTCTTCTATTTGAAAATAATAATCCCAAATCCACAACATCATTTTAAAAATTTTGGAGAATTTTTGAAAACTTTCCGACAAGAAAAACTTTGCAAATTCAAGAGGCTGTAATTCTCAAACGGTTTGAGATTTTGGCTTGAAATTCTGGTCACAAGAAGCTTGAAAATTCCTCTATTGAAAAATGTACACTTCAAATCGACATCTTCATTTTTGAAAATTTGAGGAATTTTTGAATTTTCTTCTACAAGAAATAGTCGAAATTTAAACATGCCACTTCGACAGGTTGTAATTTTCAAACCGTTTGAGATTTTGACTTGAAATTTTAGTCAATTGAAGTCTAAAGATTCCTTTTTTGAAAAATAATAATCCCAAATCCACAACGTCATTTTTAAAATTTTGACGAATTTTTGAAAAGTTTCCGACAAGAAAAACTTTGCAACTTCAGGAGGCTGTAATTCTCAAACCGTTTGAGATTTTGACTTGGTATTTTAGTCACAGAGAGTTTTCAGATTCCTCTATTGAAAAATGTACAGTTCAAATCGACATTTTCATTTTTGAAATTTTAACGAATTTTTGAATTTTCTCCTACAAGAAATAGTCGAAATTTGAACATGCCAATTTGACTGGCTGTAATTTTCGAACCGTTTGAGATTTTGACTTGAGATTTTAGTTAATTGAAGTTTAAAGATTCTTCTATTTGAAAATAATAATCCCAAATCCACAACATCATTTTAAAAATTTTGGCGAATTTTTGAAAACTTTCCGAGAAGAAAAACTTTACAACTTCAAGAGGCTGTAATTCTCAAACGGTTTGAGATTTTGGCTTGAAATTTGAGTCACGAGTAGCTTTAAGATTTCTCTATTGGAAAAATGTACACTTCAAATCGACATCTTCATTTTTGAAAATTTGAGGAATTTTTGAATTTTCTTCTACAAGAAATAGTCGAAATTTGAACATGCCACTTTGACTGGCTGTAATTTTCGAACCGTTCGAGATTTTGACTTGAGATTTTAGTTAATTGAAGTTTAAAGATTCTTCTATTTGAAAATAATAATCCCAAATCCACAACATCATTTTAAAAATTTTGGCGAATTTTTGAAAACTTTCCGACAAGAAAAACTTTGCAACTTCAAGAGGCTGTAATTCTCAAACCGTTTGAGATTTTGGCTTGAAATCTTGGTCACAAGGAGTTTTAAGATTCCTCTATTGGAGAAATGTACACTTTAAATCGACATCTTCATTTTTGAAAATTTGAGGAATTTTTGAATTTTCTTCTATAAGAAATAGTCGAAATTTGAACATGCCACTTTGACTGGCTGTAATTTTCGAACCGTTCGAGATTGTGACTTGAGATTTTAGTTAATTGAAGTTTAAAGATTCTTCTATTTGAAAATAATAATCCCAAATCCACAACATCATTTTAAAAATTTTGGAGAATTTTTGAAAACTTTCCGACAAGAAAAACTTTGCAACTTCAAGAGGCTGTAATTCTCAAACCGTTTGAGATTTTGGCTTGAAATTTTGGTCACAAGGAGTTTCAAGATTCGTCTATTAGAAAATTTACTCTTCAAATCGACATCTTCATTTTTGAAAATTTGAGGAATTTTTGAATTTTCTCCGACAAGAAATAGTCGACATTTGAACATGCCACTTTGACTGGCTGTAGTTTTCAAACCGTTCGAGATTTTGGCTTGAAATTTTGGTCACAAGGAGTTTCAAGATTCGTCTATTAGAAAATTTACTCTTCAAATCGACATCTTCATTTTTGAAAATTTGAGGAATTTTTGAATTTTCTCCGACAAGAAATAGTCGACATTTGAACATGCCACTTTGACTGGCTGTAATTTTCAAACCGTTCGAGATTTTGACTTGAAATTTTGGTCACAAGGAGTTTCAAGATTCCTCTATTTGAAAATTTACTCTTCAAATCGACATCTTCATTTTTGAAAATTTGAGGAATTTTTGAATTTTCTTCTACAAGAAATAGTCGAAATTTGAACATGCCACTTTGACTGGCTGTAATTTTCAAACCGTTTGAGATTTTGACTTGAAATTTCAGTCAATTGAAGTCTAAAGATTCCTCTATTAAAAAATATTAATCCCAAATCCACAACATCATTTTAAAAATTTTGGCGAATTTTTGAAAACTTTCCGACAAGAAAAACTTTGCAACTTCAAGAGGCTGTAATTCTCAAACCGTTTGAAATTTTGGCTTGAAATTTTGGTCACAAGGAGTTTCAAGATTCCTCTATTAGAAAATTTACTCTTCAAATCGACATCTTCATTTTTGAAAATTTGAGGAATTTTTGAATTTTCTTCTACAAGAAATAGTCGAAATTTGAACATGCCACTTTGACTGGCTGTAATTTTCAAACCGTTTGAGATTTTGGCTTGAAATTTTGCTCATAAGGCGTTTGAAGATGCCTCTATCAAATCAACTTTTCACAGAAAAATTCGGCAGTTCCAAAATAGACGAAGAACTTCTGAATAGATTCGAAAAAGTCACCGGCAAACCCGTCCATCATCTCTTACGAAGAGGTTTCTTCTTTTCCCACAGAGACATGCATAGTATTCTTACCAGATACGAACAAGGAAAACCTTTTTATCTATATACAGGGCGAGGCCCTTCATCCTCATCCATGCATTTAGGCCATTTAATCCCTTTCACCCTGTGCAAATGGTTGCAGGACGTATTTAACTGTCCGCTAGTCATCCAGTTGACTGACGACGAAAAAACATTGTGGAAAGACTTGAAAGTTGAAGAAGCCCATAAAATGGCTTTGGAAAATGCCAAGGACATCATCGCGTGTGGCTTTGATATAAATAAAACGTTCATATTTTCTGATTTTACTTATATTGGGTGAGTACCAAAAGCCCAAGGCGTTAAATATAAAAAAAGTTGTCCAGACAAAGACCGGAGTTCTACCGCAACATGATCCGCATCCAAAAGTGCGTCACTTTCAACCAAGTCAAAGGCATATTTGGCTTTGACGACAGCACCGTAATAGGGAAAATCGCTTTTCCTGCCGTCCAAGCCACCCCTGCTCTGTCCACCTCGTTTCCTGACATTTTTGCCAATCAGAAGATTCCGTGTTTGATTCCTTGCGCCATAGACCAGGACCCCTACTTCCGCATGACCAGAGATGTGTGTCCTAGAATCGGCTTTGACAAACCGGCGTTGCTGCACTCGAAGTTCTTCCCCGCCCTCCAGGGGGCCAAAACGAAAATGTCAGCCTCAGATGCTAACAGTACTATTTTCATGAACGACACTGCCAAGCAGCTGAAGAATAAAATCAATAAACATGCATTTTCGGGGGGGCAGACTACTGTGGAGGAGCACAGGAGGGTGGGGGGTAATTGTGACGTTGACATTTCTTATCAGTATTTACGGTAAGTGTGCTTACCTTTGACTATATAATACTTTGCACTTAAAACCAGAAGACTCCCCTCCCTCAGACTTGTTTTTCAATGAGCAGAGTTTTGTCGTTAAAGCTAGGTTGCCGGGTTTAAATGATGATTAATCCTTAAACATAATAGGATATTTGGGAATTTTGACAATTTGGCAACGTTCTTGTACTATGATTAGGCGAATCAAGCTAAACTCTGCGTATGTCTTACTCGCTGATTTGTTTATGACCGAGTAAGTAAAAAAATTACAATTTTGAGTTTTCAAGCTAAAAATGGACATTGAGTTTTGTTTTTGTCATGATTCGAGAGGACATTTCGTCGTTTTTCTAAAACAAAAAAAAATTTGGTTCATAAAAAATTGTAATTTGACTCTTTCAAATCAATAAATGTTGAAACATCTTTGAGATTGACGACTAGTTGAAAAAATGGATAAAACTGGGTCACCCTGTATAGTCAATGGTTTCAACTGTCTATTTTGGGCAGATTCTTTCTGGACGATGATGTAAAGCTAGAGGAGGTGCGACAACAGTACTCCAGTGGAGAGTTGCTAACGGGAGAGCTGAAGAAGTTCCTGATTGAGATTTTGGGGCCAGTGTTGCAGGGGCATCAGGAAATTAGGGCGCAGATAAATGAGGAAACGCTGCAGACTTTTATGACTCCTAGAAAACTGTGCTGATTTGATTGTGTTGTTTGTTTTTATTTTAATTGATTATATTTGCATAAGCTTCAAGTGTTTTTCATTATTAGGTTTCATCATCAGTGACTGGAAAAAGTGCGGAAAACCTCGAAGTTTTTTTTTTTTTTTTTTAAACTAACATCAAGTAGAAAAATAGGATTTTTATAGATTTTTGTTCCATGGAAATATATCGATGAGCTCATTTTCGGATTTACTGACTATTTACCTACACTTTTTGTCTAAAACGTTTTTTTTCTATCTATCATAATAAAGTGGTGGGGGAAGTTCAATTGTTTTTTAAACAAACGGAGATTTCTCCCGTTTCGCTTGACGGATTTTAACGAACTTGGGCTCATATGAAAGAGATTAGTCTGCGCTATAAAATGCTCCGTTGCTTTTTAATTTGTGACATTCGCCGTCGCCGCTAGATGGCGTTAACTGAAATGGTAGCATATTTTTGAGTTTTTTCAAAAAAAAATAAAATGTAATGGTATATCCATTTTCATATATTTTAAAAGGGGATACATTTTACTATAAAAACAAAACAAGCAAGAAATTTTAAAAAAATCAATATTTTTTTTGTTTTTTTTTTCAATATTTTTATAGGAAAATGTGTCCCCTTTTAAAATATATGAAAATGGATATACCATAACGTTTGATTTTTTTGGAAAAAACTCAAAAACATGCTATCATTTCAGTTAACGCCATCTAGCGGCGACGGCGAATGTTACAAATTAAAAAGCAAATGAGCATTTTATAGCGCAGACTATTCTCTTTCATATGAGCCCAAGTTCGTTAAAATCCGTCAAGCGAAACGGGAGAAATCTCCGTTTGTTTAAAAAAACAATTGAACTTCCCCCACCACTTTATTGTGATAGATAGAAAAAAAAAGTTTTTGACAAAAAGTGTAGGTAAATAGTCAGTTAATCCGAAAATGAGCTCATCGATATATTTTCATCAGACAAAATTCCATAAAAATCCTATTTTTCTAC